>JBAMBO010000579.1:0-384264 GCA_037044535.1 Lordiphosa magnipectinata
CCCCCTTCGTAAATGAGCCTGTTTCAGCGTTATTTACCAACTTTTGCGCCGACATCCAAAACAGCTACTTTTGTGGCAGGCCTCTCCATGGTTCCTCGTTTAGTTTGATGATTGTGTTGGTTATGCGGCCCATTGGCCACAGGTTCCTAGGTAGGTTTTCATCAATAACGACGACAACACTATCAACTTGAATGGGAGTGGACTTCTCGAACCATTTGACACGCCTTAGCCCAATGCTTCCAGATTTCTTTGACGTGACATTTACATGCTTTCTTAACTCTGATTTGTCGATGTCTTCGCAAGATGAGTCAGATTTTGGCCATTCATTATCCGGCTTAAGCAAAAAGTCAGGTCCTTGGAGCCAATTTTTTATGTTCACTGAGCTTGTGACTTTGGTTGCCATTTCGGCAACATTTGACTTGATTGATATATGTCAGAATTCTCTAATATTTCTCTGGGATCCATTTTCACCCATTGTAGTACCGTTTTGGAGTCCGACCAGTATGTGATCCTGTTGATTTTTAGCCCAGACGTACACCTGCTACTGCTGCCTGCAATTCCATACGTGGAATGGACATTGGTTTGAGTGGCGCCACTTTACTTTTTGCTGCCATCAGAGCAACATGTATGGCCTCACACAGCTGCACTCGAATATAGCAAGCGGCTGCATAGGCGGATTCGCTGGCATCAACGAAAATGTGCAGATCCACTTGAGACGCTTTTGTTAAATTCTGGGAATAACATCTAGGAATTTCCAGCATCTGAATTTCGGGCAATAAACGTTTCCAGTGTCCCCAGTCTTTAGAAAGAGATTGGGGCAGCTCTTCATCCCAGCCTATATTGGATCGCCACACATTCTGCAGGAGTATCTTTAACCCAATGGTGTAGCAAGATACAAGTCCCATAGGGTCAAAAACTGACATGAGTACCTGAAGTACTTCTCGCTTGGTGGGAGTGATGCCCTCAGAAAAAAGTCTCGTCTTAGGCGTGCGAATCTGAGAATATATAGAAAAGAATCAGTTTGTGGTTCCCAATACATACCGAGGATTTTCTCCGTATCGCCGAATTGAACCGGTGATTGAGCAGCTGAATTGCCGCTTACAAGTTGGCTGAGAACCTTAGCAGAATTTGATGACCAATTTCGAGTTTCGAAGCCTCCAGCATGGTGAACTTCGCGAACCAGATTTGATATTTCCAGTGCCTCCTGTTCGTTGTCCATGCTGTCGATGTAATCGTCGACATAGTGAGCCATTTGGACAGCCTCATGTACTCGTGGATTCTGTTGACGATATGGTTCGACGTTTTTGTTGCGTACGTAGTGTGCAATAAATGGAGCACAGCTGATGCCGAAGGTCATTGTGTGCATGACATAGGAATTTATTTTGCCGCTGACTTTATCGTACCACAAAAAACGCTGCGCCTGTCTGTCCTCTGCCCGTATTTGAATTCTGTGGAACATTTCAGCAATGTCGCCACAGACGGCGATTTGACCAATCCTGAATGCCAAAAGAACCTCTAGTAGTGGAGTCAGTAGATCTGGACCAGTGAGAATGAAATCATTCAGGGCTACTCCGTGAGATTTGGCAGCAGCCAAAAGTCTGATTTTGTTTGGTTTGTTGAGATTGAGTGCGATAAAAATCGGCAAATACCAAATGCGCTGGTTACTATTGGCCAGCTCCGCTTCTTCAGTGAGTTGAACAGCATATCCCTTTCGGATTACATTTCTTATTTGGTCGTCAATCTTGTTGTATAAGTCAGGCTCCCGCTTAATCTTATATTTCATGCAATTCAGACGATTGAGTGCATTTTGGTAGCTTTCTGGCAGCACGCAGTCTTTGTTGCGCCATAGAAGTCCTACTTCAAATCGCCCATTTACCTTGACACATGTTTGGTTTAAAATTTCGATGGCCATTTGATCATCCTTTGATTGAAGATTTCGAGGTCTTACTACCTCTAGGCTAAAGCTGTCCTTGACGATCTCATGTAGTTCTTGCCACTGACAATCACAATGATGCATAGTCCAATGTCTTGCCACTTTTGACGATCCTTGAATGCTCCAACCAAGGAGACACTTTGTCGCAATGGGTTTATCAAATCCTCCTTCGCGCAATTTGCGTGGCACAGCAATTTTCCAATTATCTGAGCCGATGAGCAACATGGGTTGGACACTAGGGTATGATTGTAGTGGTAAGCCTTTCAAATACGAATATATTTTGCGCAGTTCGTTTGCATCCACGGACTGTCTCGGAAGAGCCAGATTGCGAATGGTATGGACATTGTTCAGCCAATAATGCTTATCGCTGTTTGCACCAGAAATTTTAATTGAAGCTTGTAGAGACAAGTTTTCTTTGCGTGTGGCTTCGCCTGTCCACTGTAAACACAAAGGACTCGGCACTCCTTTAATGCCAAGGGTGTTGAAGGTTTCCTCATCTATTAGGGTAACGGAGGATCCCTCGTCCAGAAATGCAAATACCTGGAACGTTTTATTTCCCGCATGTAGATTAACTGGAACGATACGAAAATAATTATTTTTGGTCACATCGTTATGTGTGGTCACGATGGCTTGATCCTTCTTTGCTTGAGTTTTCGCCGGGGCTGCATCGTCTTTGGCGTGCTCATCTTTATGAAGCAATGGATGTTGCTTTTTGGTGCAACCATTCACACCACATGCGTTTTTTATAAAACAGACATTGCGGTGATTTTTGAGACAACGAAAACAGACCCTTTCTAATTTCGCCTTATGCCATCTCTCATCTGTGGACATCTGATGAAATTCTTTGCATTGTAATACAACGTGGTCAGATGAACCGCATGCCATGCATTTTGATGAAGATTGCATTCGGAAAACTTTGAAGTTTGATTCATGAGCTTGATGTTTGGATAAACCAACCTGGCTAGCCGATTGGACAATTTGACCCTCGTGATGAGAATTTTCTGAATTCGATTTGTATGTGGAGGGGCAAACTACGGTTGACGCTGCCTCAGCTATCTTGTAGAGCCAGTCGCTAAACTCTTTGACTGGTGGATTGGTGCCCTTAGGATACATCGCCCAGTCGAGCTTGTGCTTATTGGACAACTTGTCGATAAGCTCCTTAACCAGTATGGGGTTATTGAGGTGAGCTCCCAGCTCACAAGCTACCATTGTTGCGCATATGTTGCGCACAGCCAACGCAAACTCTATTAAGGATTCTAGCCTATCCTTGGATGGCGGCAGTTTTCTGATCATTCGATCATCTTCTCCAGAATATGCTCTGGTCTACCAAAGAACATTTTTAAAGTAGATATTACGTCAGCAACCATTGTTGGAAGAAGAAGCTTGTCTTTGACGAGTTCTCGGGCTTTGCTTCCTAGGCATTATTGCAGGCGGAGCACGTTTTCAACGTTGGAGAATCCTGCAACTGAAGTACTATTGTCAAATGTGCTGATAAACATCGGCCATTCTTCAGGGTCGCCGTTGAACTTTGGTAAATCCTTTGGAATTACTTGCCTAGCCGCAAGTTGAGAACTTGTTGGACTAATTATGCCGGCAGGAATAGTTGAGTTTTCAACGTTCATTTGAGCAAGCAGTTGATATTTTTGATCTATGTACCTCTCCTCTGTAGCGCTTTTTTCCTCTAACATAGCCAGCATTAGTTGTTGCTGACTTGTTGTCTTGATCGCGTTTTGCGGGTGTGTAGTTTCATCCAACTTAAGCAATGGTGCACCCTGTTGGGATTCGTCAAGGGTTTGTATGTTTGCTGGCGCCGATGGTGCCGCTGCAACATCCTTGGAGAAAGCGTTCCTTTTTTGGGGCGAATGTAGCATCATATTGGATGAATTTGGAAGCGCGTTCTGTGTAATACAATTTTCACAGCTCCACTCTTTAGATTCAATGTTCTCGTCTACTCCGACGCACACGTAGTGGTACCAAATGTCGCATTGGTCACAATGAACCCAGCTTTCGAAATTGTCTTTGTTGTGTTGCCTTTTACACACTCCGCACACAGTCATAATTTATTGCATTAGTAATACCGATTGATTTTACTTATGATTTTAAGTGACTTTAATCCGTCGCTTTTATATTTTATGTATGTTTTTAGTGACTTTAATCCGTCACTTTTTAGTGACTTTAGTCCGTCGCTTTTAGGTTGTATGTATGTATGTATTTAACTGTTCACAGTTGCGCAGTTAATGCTTGGTCGTGTCACGACACAATTCAGAGTACATACACGACTATTTCCAGCAGTTGTGAAATTCGTTTCTGTATACATGCGTACACGCATACATGCAAACAAAACTCATATGTATGTGTTGCAATGACGAAATAGTTTAAGAAAATATATTGGCTTATTTCCAGCTAATGTTTTGTCCACTTATGAATGCCAATTAATAAATTAAATAATAAATAATTAACGCATTTTTGCAAACACACACACTACACTGCAATTACAGGAAATTACATGAAATATTTTAAGAAATGTGACCGGCGAAGTTGAGGGTAGAGTTTTCGAAGTTTTACAGCGTGGCTCGGTTGTGCAAAATAAGTGTTCATTTGTATTTTTATGTTTATTTAGGTAAACAATTTATTATAATGATTTTTAAATTTCACAAGTATAGTCGTTTATATACATATAAGCGCAGAATGCTATATATAAGCGCCAGACAAAATTACAAGCGTCAGCTTAAAATATTTCGTGTGCTTCTTGCCTCTCTTCTTAATCCCGATTGACAGCGTTTCTTCGTGATGGTACATTGTTGATAACATAGGACAAGAAACTATCGATGTTGGTTAGATCTGTGTATCGCACTGTCACATTCAAATGTGCGATAATATTTAAACAAACATAGGATTCAAACTTGAACTAACCAAATTCAATATTGGCGGCAACAGTTATCTTTATACATAGCCTAATTAATGGTGAAGTTGACTCATCTGCGTTGGTTGGCCAAATTATTCTCAACGTTCCTATTAGACTGAATCGTAATTATATCCCCTTATCACTGAATCGTTGTTTCGTGACCTCTGTGCTGATTACAATAAACTCTACCGAGCAATCGACTTTAAAGCTTCTCTTCCTGCTTTAAAAAATACTATTTTAACTTAAATAGCCCTTAGTTAACATTACTTTGTTTTTCCTTCGCGTTTTCGAGTCGCATGTTAATGGCTGCGCCTCTCGGTCGATTGGGCGGAAGGTGGGCTGCTATTTTGTCTGGGGTTGCTAAGCCAGACTCTATTTTTGAAAGCTCACGATTTAACCAAATTGCGGTTAAGTCCCCAAAAGCTAAGTGTCAGCTTTGCAGTCTAGCTGTTGCACTCTGAACCGAAATTGTACCGGTTTAATGTTTAGGTTCTTTTCGGACTTTTCGGTTCCAAGAATATCGGTTCTCGGATATAGGTACACAAAAAATTAAAAATATCGGTTCCGGTTCTGGTTCTGAGTTTTAATCGGTTCTTTCCGGTGTAAAGTTCCGGTTCCGGTTTGATTTCCTGTTTTCAATGCTTTTTCATTATTTCACCAAGCTTGATAAAAATCTGACAACTAATATAGCTGCCATTAAAAATATAGATCTGAAAAATGTCGGTAAAAAAAACTTACACATAATTCTGCTAAGTTTGATCCAAATCGGATGGCTATAGTAGTTTGGCGAGTTTGATCAAAATCGACAGAATATATCGTATAGCTGCCATACAACAACTAAGCAAGCAAATGGCTTAGTTAATGGGCTTAATAGGTGTTACTAACTTTATTGAAAATAACTTATTTGCTAACATGAATATTATTTGATCGAGACAAAAACGCTAACGCGTGATCACGATGATTAGTGTGACCAGAGCTGCCACAAACACAGCATGAGAACCTCAAATCCGGCTAACCTCAGTTAGGTCAGTTTGACTAACATTGAGAAATCGGGCCTAAAATCAAATATGATTGTAATTGTTTTACTAAGCGATTTTTCCCTAAATGTAGTCAGGTATATTTCTAAGCTTCTTTCTGAGCTCAAGGCAATTCACAATACAGTTTATTTCATGCCGTTGTCGCTTGCTTGTTTAATAAGAATTGACCATTTTCACGTACTTACTTAGTAAGTAATACTTACTGACACAACAGCTTTATTTTGTATTTTTTCCACTTTATTAAAAAGATCCACAATGTGTTTTTGCGCGCACACGCGACTGTAGACGAAATCAAAAGGAACCAAGTGACTCGTCGGCAACTTGGAAAAGTGTCAAGGAAATACAAAAATGAAATGTCAATTTTAAAAATGTTCTTATTTGTGTTGCCGCAGCAATGCTTGTGGTAATTTCGTTGTTTGCCCTGAATGTTTTTGCACGCAACTTCTCTGTATTTGCGCTGACATTTAGAGTTTGGGGTGTGTCTTACATACCTTGAGAAATTAAACATTAAAAGTTGCACCATTATCTTAGATTCTTGATTTTTAAATCTAGACATGTTTACATACACAGAAAAAAATTCAGAGATATCAGGGATAAAATCAATCCCAAACGACGTCAGATGTCACCACGTACGAGAAGGATTAATTTGAGTACGGATATTTCAGTATCGGAATTCTTGACTTGATCCCTACTTTAGCTCACATGGGCTTGATTTTATCTTGTTATTCGAGCTCGATTTGATCCCTTAGTCGGATCCAATCAAGAAGGTCCGATATTGATTTAAGCTCGATATTCGTACTTGATTTGATCTCGAAGTCGGCTACAATAGACTTGACTCATCAACTGGAACTAAGCAGCTACCTTCTCATGCTGGAAGTGCTATAACTGGTAGGGAATTACCAGTATGTGTGTGTACACATTTAGCCTGAGAGAGCTTTACTCTCTCAGTTTCGAACTTGCTCTCGGTTTCTTTTCGCTCTTTCGCTTTGACAGTGGAATTCCGTACTTACTTCAATGTCGAGTCATGATCATTTGATTTTCAAGTAGGATCCGTACTTGAAATGAGCATTTTCGGATTGATCCAATCCTTTCGTGCTGGATTCAAGTAGATTCTAGTAGGACTAGTACTCGTAATTTCAATCCGGAAGTCGAGATCAAATCAATTTTTTTTGGACTCGATTTTAGCTCTCCTTTTTTTTGTGTATGTACAAACCGAACAGTTAAAAAACTCACCATTTTTGATTTCAATAGAAAAAAATCCGAAACTAGATCTCGACATGCCCACCAAAACATAATTTGCGATTTTGCAAAACAAAATTTTGTTAATTTTATAAACAATTTCAAAAATCGTCAAAAACGGAAAAATGAAAAAAAAGGGTTTTTTAAAAACTAGATTTCTCTGGTTTGGTTTATAGGACAGGTCTCGTGTTGATATTGCTGAATAGTATTTTAATGAATCTAGTTAAATAATAATTTAATAACTTTTTAAATTATTTAATAATATCAAGTTATTGTTGCTCAATTTAATATATAGTTTTTTCTCAGTGTTAACCACCATGATATAGCTTCTAAGGATATACAATTTATTGCCGCAAACACAACTTAAATTACAGTGCTTTCAAAAAGATGGAGACTTTTATAGTTTAAAAGATATTAATTATTAAAGTTATAAATTGTATATATGGAGTTGGATATTTTACTGGATCAGAACCAGTATTGAACCGGAATCGAACCGGTTTCGCACCGCTTAAACAGTGGTTCAGAGCTTGATCTCTGATCTGTTGGTTGATAATATGGATTCGAGGTAATCAGGAAGAGTTTCTCTTTTTTTTAGCATTATTCACCAATTTATAATAACAAATTCACCAAAATTTTTAGTGAAAATCACTTTATTCACTACAAAATGCTGCCAAAAATAAAAAAAACAAGAAAGAAAGTCGGTCAAGCCCGACTATAACATACTCTGCACCCTTAATGTCGCAGCTCGCATTTGGTCACGAGGCAAACGGCCAGTTAACACACAACGCACAACGCAGTGCGCTCTCTAATTCTCTCTCTCTCTCTTTCCCTCACTAAGATTGCTTCTGCTGAACGCAATGCTGCGGTTATGGGTGGGGTGGGTGAGGGGTGTTAACTGACCGTTTTTTGCTCATAGCTTGAGTACCGTTCATCCGAACCATCTATCATCAAAACTGTAGGAGATATGACGTTTTTTCCAAATTGCGGGGGCGCGAGGGGGCGTGGCAAAAATTGAAAATAAACTTGATCTGCCTGCAAGTATAAGAAATATATGTCCCATACATGTCAAACCTCTATCTCTTACCATCTCTGAGATCTCTTCGTTCATACGGACGGACAGACGGACAGACAGACAGACGGACAGACGGACATGGCTATATCGACTCGGCTGTTGATGCTGATCAAGAATATATATACTTTATAGGGTCGGAAATGGTTACTTCTCCCTGTTACATACTTTTGCACAAACTTAATATACTCTATGTACCTTCGGTACAGAGTATAAAAACTGTTCCTGATTATCTCGGGAAACCATTAAAACGCATTACGACTTTTTCGTTTCAGATGATCCGGTAACGAGTTATGATGTTCATCGCAATTTCCGAGGCGCCTCAGAATATTCGCTGCCACGGATTTATTTATTGATATGTTTAATTCAAATTTTTTTTTTCAAAGATACTTCAGATGTTCAGAGATACTATAAAGTGTATATGAAATAAATAAACCAACATTAATCACATCTCCAAAAAAAGTCAGGAAAATATGACTTTTTTTGCCTTTTAAGCCCCGTTTTTTCTTCTTTTTTTTGTATGGATCCATCCACCCAAATAGAATATGAACTGCATTTACAATTAAATACAAACTCGCTTTTAATAACATACAAAATCTGACAAAAATATGAATAAATGTTTAGTTTATGAGTGAGGGTGAGAAACATCATGTGGAATAAAGTATAATGGTTGAGGGCTTCGAAAACCGACTAAGGTAACGTTCCAATCTAAAGAATTTTTCGAACCACCAACCATTGATTTCGTTGTGAATCATTCCAGCGTCTGTCTCACTTCCATAGCGAATGTAGATGCAACAGGACTGAGTGTTCAGCTGCACATCGCATATTTTGCAAAGCGGCCCGAAAACACACTCTATGATCAACTGTTTCAAATTAGCATGTTCTACTGCTGTCGAATCAAGGCGTGGGTGGATTTGCTATCTAATGCTGGGCTTTGTCATTTCTTAGCTATAACAAATTCCGTATATGGGGTTTAGAGACCTGTTTTTGATTTAAGTCAATGTTACAACTGGCTAGCTCAAGGTCTTTGGTTGATTATAAATCTTTATAACAAACACAAATCAACAGATATTAATTACAACATTATAGAATAGCTATTGGGTATGTCCGTACAACGATCGCTGTTTCGATAATAACCAAATGGTTTTTTGTTTGAAGGTGTTTGATTACCAAATGTGCTGTAATGAATTCTGTTGCTTATGGCTGCTGCTAGGTGGTTGGGCTATCCGTCCAATGATCCTCCTTAGCAGGGCCACGATTCCTTCCTTTTCCTTTTTATCTACATTTCTACTCCACGTCACTGGGCGGAGTTGCTGTCCATATCGGATAACCATGCCGAACCAAATGCGATTGTCGTTTTTCTCCAGCACCTTGATAGCTTTACTCCAAGCAGGCAACAGCTGCGAGCGCTTTTTAGCGGGCACAAGCTTTTCTTGTAACTGAGTAATGATCAATTTGGATGACTCGCACTGAGCATTTTGGCAGACCAATTCGTTTATTATGTCTTTTGGCAATTGCTCTGCGGCCAACAAGCTTTCTTTCTGGCGGACTCTGGTTAGTTTCTGCTCAAACTCACTGAACTCGAGCGTTGGCCACAGATTTTACCTTGTTCAGGATGAGTTGAGCGAATCCCTTTATCTAAATATGGAGATCCTTTCAACTCAGGATGTAGATGACGCCATAGAAGATTTTCTGAGCAAAATCAAAAATGCTGCCAACATCGCTGCTCCAGATAATCCACCTCCCGCGCACACAACACGTGGAAAACTGGTACTGACTCCAGCAGCAGAGGGCCTAATTGCTCTTAAAAAACGTCTCAGGAGGGAGTACATTCGTACCTACGATCCCGCTATAGATCGCATTTACAGGAGGATAGCGAATAGGGTTAGAAAGATCTTGGCAACGATCAAGAAAGAGACGACCGACAAACTCCTTGAGGATGCCACCCCCAATGAAGACTCCAAGTATGCCCTTTGGAGGCTTACAAGGAAGTACAAAAGGCAAGTGCAGCCTAAATTTCCTATCAGGAATCCTGACGGATCATGGGCCAAGCATCCGCAGGATCGTGCTGAAGCCTTTGCCTGCAACTTGGAGGATAGGTTCCAGCCCTACGCCACCGCCTCTACTAATAGAGTGCAATTGGTACAGGAATCATTGGAGGTCCCGCTGCAAATGGCACTCCCTTCCGCACCAATCACCTTCGAGGAGGTCAAAGGAGAGATTAGGACTTTAAAAAACAGCAAAGCCCCTGGAGAAGATGACATGGACAATAGGACAATAAAGCTGCTCCCACGTAAGGCAATATTCTTCCTCCTGCTCATCTTCAATGCAGCACTCCGCCTCAGCTACTTTCCTAGCGCCTGGAAAAGCGCAAACATAATAATGCTCCACAAACCAGGGAAGCCACCTAATGAATTGGAATCATACAGACCAATAAGCCTTCTCCCACCCTTTGGCAAATTGCTCGAAAGATGCCTCCTGCGGAGAATACAGGAAACTCCTGCAGTCAAAAGAAAGATACCAAAGTTCCAGTTTGGTTTTCGCCTCAGACATGGTACACCTGAACAGCTGCACAGGGTGGTCAACTTTATCCTGGAAGGATTCCACGCCAAGGAGTACGTTGTGGCAGCGTACTTGGACATCCAACAGGCTTGCGACCGCGTCTGGCACGACGGCTTGCTCGCTAAAATAAAGGGAACGCTCAATCCTCAAATCTTCCTGATGGTCAAATCATTCCTCTCTGACAGGACCTTCAGAGTGGTCCAGGATGGCCTTGCATCCCAGAAGAAGAGGATTCGAGCAGGAGTACATCAAGGCAGCGTGCTAGGTCCTACCCTATACAGCCTTTTCACAGCTGACATGCCCACAGTGCATGACATCCCTATTGAAGACCCGCAGGACCTTCTAATCGCCACTTTTGCTGACGACACTGCAATTATGGCAAGAGATGAGTGTATCTACACGGCAACCGATACATTACAAGAATATCTCAAAAAGTTTGAGAACTGGGAATGCCGTTGGAATATTTCCGTCAACCCAGAAAAGTGCGTCTGCGTCACCCACACGTTAAGAAGGGATATAAGTCCTGGAGTGTACCTTCACGGCGAAGTCCTTCCGCATAATACAGGGCATAAGTACCTAGGTGTGACATTAGACAAGCGACTTACGTTTAAGCAGCACATCGCTGAAGTAGCTGCAAAACTGCGAGCCAAGGCGAAAAGGATGGGCTGGCTCCTTAACGCCAACAACAAACTGTCGCTCAAAAATAAGGTCCTTATTTATAAGGTTATCCTTGCGCCAATCTGGAGATACGGCATCCAGGTTTATGGAATTGCGGCAAAAACCCACCTGAATAAAATCCGAGTTTTTCAGGCCAAAATACTCAGGCAAATCACAGGTGCGGAGTGGTATATACGCACACGGGATATAGAGCGCGATTGTGGGGTCCCCATGGTTGGCGACACCATCAACAAACAGGCAGCGCGTTACCTGGACAAGGTTGCATGCCACCCTAACAGACTTGCAAGAGGTCTTCTCAGACGGAGAAGGATCAATGGGATCAGGGCAAGAAGAAGACTCCTCAGAATCCACCCAACCGATCTGGCAAATCGAAGAATATAGTTGCACCTCGTCCACAATAAAAACCTATTATCCTGGTATACAATACTTACCTAATTGATTCACAGTCTAGATTCACTTCTTAATGTACATAAATACTCTTAAACATACATACACACATGTAAATACTTACGCTATTCTTTCATACTTACGCTATTATTTCACTCACCTGCTTATACATACATACATAGTTATACATTTACCGGTACTTGAACAAACCACAAATTACCTCTAATGAATTATAGACACATATCCTTACACTTATATTTACTTATAGATCAAAATTACAATTTGACTTATACATAATTATTAAATATTTTCTAGGAAACACATCAAAATCTTAAAGTTAAAATCCTAACTCTTAAGTACACACATACAGCAAATCCAACATACAAATAACATAAAACATATGAAATTATTAATCACTACAATATAAGTTATTATTAGAAGTAACAGTAAGTTGTAAAAAATTTAGATCTAAGGTAACTAAATTGCAAATAAATATGTTTTTATAAAAAAAATTAGCTTGTTGAAAAGCTGATCGCTTAAGTGCAATGCCTTGTTTAACAAATCCTTGCTTACGCACGTAACCTTTTCATTAGCCAAAGACAGATACCCATCATTCTCGTAGCATAGCGTAAACTTTAAGCCCGTTTTATCAATTGGGCTTTTGTCAAATTTCTTGGAACCTGCGAAATTATATTCTGACTGGGGTCGGGTTTTTTAAAAAAGGATTTTAGGTCTGGTATCTCGAATCGTTTGATGATGCTGCCGCCATTCTTTGTGAGTGTGGGTTGCTTTGCCACATGCACCGTGTATGCGTGGTTGAACTTTTTTTGAATCGTTGCATTCCAAAAACTGAGCAATCTGTTGACAACACATCCATCCGATATATTGCTTTTGCTATTGGTCTTGCTGTACAAGTTGGGCGATGCGTCCACCAAGGAAGGGGGACATTGTTTGCGATATTTACTTGTGATATTCAATGTACGGGGCTCACATTCATTGTCATAATTGGACGCCAAAACCGGTGGTGGCAGATATATGCAGGGTGTTGGCATCAAATGCGTCTAAATTATTCGTAAAGAATACTTAGGGATTCCTGTACGATTTGATGTCGTTATTGTTGTCCAAAATATTTCCAAAAGCATTCGTCTTTGTCTGTAACTGTGGCGAGGTATAGGGTAATGTTGGGTCCTGCTGATCCTCCGAGTAAAGAACATATTTAAATTTCTCCCTTTTATCTTTTCAGCTTTGTTGTGCTTTTTAAGTTTCTTGATTAATATTGCTCTAGCCGCTTCAGTCACTGGGGTATTTGGAAATCCACTTTGAATAAGCCATTTGTGTAGCGGATTACGCTTTCTGCTGACATTTTCGGCCTTTGCTCCTATGTATTTATAAGAATAATGTTGAGATCACACTTATTTCTTGTCAGAATACAAACGAATATATGTACAACAATTTTATTTTTTAAATTTAATTTTAAAAGCAAAACAAAATAGAAAAAACGAGAAGGCCAAGCTAACTTCGTCTGTGCCGAAGTTGTTATACCCTTGCAAATGCAAATGTCACAGTTTAAGAACGCTTACATAAAAATCAAAAAATTTTGTAACTAAAACCTATTTTACGACAGATAAACGTCTGAAAAAAGTTTTTCTCACTAAGACTCAATTTCCGACCGATCGGCCCTATGGCAGCCTTAAGATATAGTCATCCGATTTCGGCCCAATTTTGCGAATCTATTTGAAAGCATATAAAATAAGTCATCAGCGAGTTTAAGGACGCTAACAAAACTAAACCAAAAAATTTTTAACCAAGACTCATGTTCGACCGATCGGTCCTATGGCAACCATAAGATATAGTCACCCGATGACGATCAACTTTTTCAAACTAGTTTGAAAGCGTTTAATATTAATAATCACCGACCTTAAGAACGATTTACTAAATAACAAAAAAGTTTTTTTTCACTAAGACCCATTTTTGACCGATCGGTCCTATGGCAGCTATAAGATATAGTCATCCGATTTTGACCAAAATTTGCAAATCTGTTTGAAAGCATATAATATTATTAATGACCGAGTTTAATCACGTTAACATTGAAAACAAAAAAGTTTTTCTCACTAAAACCCATTTTTCGACCTATGGTTCCTATGGCAGCTATAAGATATAGTCATCCGATTTTGACCAAAATTTTCAAATCTGTTTGAAAGTATATAATATTATTAATGACCGAGTTTAATCACGTTAACATTGGAAACAAAAAAGTTTTTCTCACTAAAACCCATTTTTGGACCTATGGTTCCTATGGCAGCTATAAGATATAGTCATCCGATTTTGACCAAAATTTGCTAATCTGTTTGAAAGTATATAATATTATTTATGATCGAGTTTAATCACGTTAACATTGAAAACAAAAAAGTTTTTCTCATTAAAACCCATTTTTCGACCGATGGTTCCTATGGCAGCTATAAGATATAGTGATCCGATCCGGCCGGTTCCGACATATTAGCAGCGTGCAGTAAAAAGAAGACTCTGTGCAAAATTTCAGCTCGATAGCTTTAAAACTGAGAGACTAGTTTGCGTAGAAACAGACGGACAGACAGACGGACAGACAGACGGACGGACAAAGCTCAATGAACTCAGCTCGTCCCCCTGATCAAGAATATATATAGTTTATGGGGTCGGAAATTAATATTTCTATGCGTTGCAAACTTCTGGGCAAAATTATAATACCCTTTGCAAGGGTATAAATATTGCATGATATGAACTTGAAATCTGGTCTATAGGTTGGTGATATGGAATTGGAGGTAATAGTGTAGTAGATGGACCTTACGTCAGAAAATTATAAAAAAAATTCCCTTCGGGGATTCAAATTATGAAGAATTTTCTTTTTAGTTTTGAATATGCAGTTTTTGTACAAAAAATATGTACATGCTTTTCGTCAAATGTCAAATAAGTAATTAAAACGAGAAGGCCAGGCTAACTTCGTCTGTGCCGAAGTTTTTATACCCTTGCAAATGCAAATGTCACAGTTTAAGAACGCTTACATAAAAATCAAAAAATTTTGTTACTAAAACCTATTTTCCGACAGATAAACGTCTGAAAAAAGTTTTTCTCACTAAGACTCAGTTTCCGACCGATCGGGCCTATGGCAGCCTTAAGATATAGTCACCCGATGTCGATCAACTTTTTCAAATTAGTTTGAAAGCGTTTAATATTAATAATCACCGACCTTAAGAACGATTTACTTAAAAACAAAAAAGTTTTTTTTCACTAAGACCCATTTTCCGACCGATCGGTCCTATGACAGCTATAAGATATAGTCATCCGACTTTGACCAAAATTTGCAAATCTGTTTGAAAGCATATAATATTATTAATGACCGAGTTTAATCACGTTAACATTGAAAACAAAAAAGTTTTTCTCACTAAAACCTATTTTTCGACCTATGGTTCCTATGGCAGCTATAAGATATAGTCATCCGATTTTGACCAAAATTTTCAAATCTGTTTGAAATTATATAATATTATTAATGACCGAGTTTAATCACGTTAACATTGGAAACAAAAAAGTTTTTCTCACTAAAACCCATTTTTCGACCTATGGTTCCTATGGCAGCTATAAGATATAGTCATCCGATTTTGACCAAAATTTGCAAATCTGTTTGAAAGTATATAATATTATTAATGACCGAGTTTAATCACGTTGACATTGAAAACAAAAAAGTTTTTCTCACTAAAACCCATTTTTCGACCGATGGTTCCTATGGCAGCTATAAGATATAGTGATCCGATCCGGTCGGTTCCGACATATTAGCAGCGTGCAGTAAAAAGAAGACTCTGTGCAAAATTTCAGCTCGATAGCTTTAAAACTGAGAGACTAGTTTGCGTAGAAACAGACGGACAGACAGACAGACGGACAGACAGACAGACAGACGGACAGACAGACAGACGGACGGACAAAGCTCAATGAACTCAGCTCGTCCCCCTGATCAAGAATATATATAGTTTATGGGGTCGGAAATGAATATTTCTATGCGTTGCAAACTTCTGGGCAAAATTATAATACCCTTTGCAAGGGTATAAATATAAATTTTTGAACGACTTACTCTTAAGCTGGGGTTTAACTGTCAAATAATAGGCCAAATTAGGGAGCTAGGGATTTTCCAAATTAAAGTCAAACAATTTGTATCTTATGAGAAAAATCAAAACTTCGCGTTAAGTTGAATTTGGGTGAAATAGGACACTTAATGTAGCCACAGGACCAACAAATGTATAAAAACCTCGCTAAACACACGTTTAATCAAGTATCTCGTAAACCTGCCGTGCTGGGGGAAAACGGTCAATTGTCTTGAATTCAGCGCGCAAAAATTACATAAAGAGCGATTGCTACCATCTCTATTAAACAAGTTGGCCCAATTTTGTAAACCTGTGTTATTTGCCGCGATTTTTATACCCTTGTAGAGGGTATATTTGAATGTCCAGATGTTTGTAACGCATAGAAGGAAGCATCTCCGACCACACAAAGTATATATATTCTGGATCAGCATGAGGAGCTGAGTTGATATAGCCATGTCCGTCTGGCCGTCCGTCTGTCCGTCCGTCTGTCTATCCGTCCGTCTGTTTCTATGCTATCTCCTCTGTCTGTTTTAAAGCTATCGTAACCAAACTTTGCACGAAGTCTTTTGGTACAAATACGCTGCACATTTGTCGGAACCGGCCGGATCGGATGACTAAAGCATATAGCTGCCATAGGAACGATCGGTCGAAAAACTAGTTTCAGTTTGGTTTTCAATGCAAACGCCCCCAAACCTCGTATTTTTCAGTTTTCTATGCTTTTACATAATTCCACCAAGTATGATAAAAATCGGTCAACTATATAGTATAGCTGCCATACAAAATATAATTCTGAAAAATGTCTTAGTCGGAAAAACTTTTTTGTTTACAATGCTATCGCTCCCAAACTTTTTACTGATCAGTTTTATATGCTACCAGAATATATTGTATAGCTGCCATATAACAAACTGGCAAGCAAATGGTCAAAGTAACGGCGTAATTTATAACTGAGTTTGGGAAATAACTCAGTTAAGAATGTTCGACGAAAATCATTTAAAACCCTAATTTTATAAACTATACAACCTACAAGGGTAAAGTGAGTTAGCTTTCCTCTATTTTTTTGCATGATAATTCTTCATAATCCGCTTTCTATCGAAGGAGCTATGAACTTGAAATTTAGACAGTAGGTTGGTAATATGGAGTTGGATATTTTGCTGTTAATGTGTAGTCTGGTACTGTGAAGTAAGCCCAACCGGCCGTCTGAACCATCGGGTTAAGTCCACATCTCAGATATTATTTAGGCTGTGATCTGGTGTGAAGGTTTACATTGTGAGTGGTAGACATTTAACATATCTCAGAAATTGTTTAAGCTGTGAACTGAAAATTTGATGTGAGGGAACTTTCCCCAATTTAAAACTGGTTTCAAACAAGTTTCAACTGGTTCAAATGTTGATATCATCTTTCAGCCAGTTCAAAACCAGAATATAAACTCACTCATAAGAAACATATCCACACAATGCAAATGACCCGACAAGACCCCGCAAGTATCTTTTCACTTCAAACCTAATTGTTAATTACACTAGGCAACAAGGTCCAGTATAATAAAGTGTTGGTGGTGATTATAGATGATTTTCGTGTGCGGATCTGTTTTCGGAATCGGCTTATCACATCAAGATTTTTGGTAATTTGAGCTTAAAGTTGCTGAGTTGCAGCGTATTTGTTGTAGAGTATTTGTGCTTAAAGACTTAGTGCAAAGATTAGACAAGATAGCTTTAAAACTGATGGAGGAGAAAGCATAGAAACTGATGGACAAACGGAAATGGCTTTATCAGTTCAGCTCGTCATGCTGATCAAGAATATATGTGTTCGGAGACGCTTTCTTTTAACAAACACAAACATCTGAAAATCGGCTTTTTGCAAGCTGAGAGCTTAACAATTGACAGGATTTTTTAGGCTGGAATGAAACATCTTCGTATCTTCGTCGGAACCGGCCGGATCAGTTGACTATAGCCTAAGGCTGCCGTCGAAAAACTAGTTTTATTGAGAAAAACAATTTTGTTTTAAGTGCTAACGTCCCCAAACTTCGTATATATTACTTTTCTATACCTTTTCACAATTTCACCAAGTTCGATCAAAGTATAGTATATTTAGCTGCCATACAAAATATACGTCAGAAAAATAGTCTTAGTGAAAAATTTTTTTGTTTCTTATGAAAACGTCTTAAAAATTTAATATGCTATCACACATTTCTACAAATCTGGATCCAGATCAAAAGACTTTAGCAAATAGCTGCCTTAGGAACGATCGGTCAAAAAAGTAGTTTTAGTAAGAAAAACTTTTTGTTTTCTTTGTTAGAGTCTTAAAACTTTCCAATTACACTAGTTTACAGCCAAACAGACCAAATTATACTAAAACTATTTTTAAGTGTAGTTTGGCTTGGTGATCTCAAAAATCGATTTCAAAAATTTTTTCATGGCAACGTTTTTTGAATATGAAATTTTTTCGGTAGGTGCACTTGCATATTAAGCCATATCTCACTTCATAATCGTCAGATGGAGTCAAACAAGAAATGAATCAAAAGGTAATTGAATTGAATTCTCGAATCGGTTTAGTAGTTTGAATACAATAATACAAAATAATTTAAAAAATCGAGTTTTTGCTCAAAACAGCAGTATTTTTTGGTTTCCAAACGCCTCTGAAAAATATTTATAAATTCAAAAAAACTATTTTTGTTTTTTCTACTTAAGAACCGCACTTCTGCGATGAAAATAAGATATCGATGAACAAAGTCTATAAATAAATATAAGAGCTGGGAGCAATTGAGTGCTGGAAAAAGTGGTATTTTTGAGATTTTTTAAAAATAAATTTTAATTTGCTTCGACTTTTGTTCTGTTCAGGAATTTTTTTCTGATCTGGCTATTAGCCCACTTCCAATATTGACCAGAAGACGAAGAAAATAGGAAAGGGGAAGGCCAAGCTAACTTCGTCTGTGCCGAAGTTTTTATACTCTGTACCGAAGGTACATAGAGTATATTAAGTTTGTGCAAAAGTATGTAACAGGGAGAAGGAATCGTTTCCGACCCTATAAAGTATATATATTCTTGATCAGCATCAACAGCCGATTCGATATAGCCATGTCCGTCTGTCCGTCTGTCCGTCTGTCTGTCTGTCCGTCTGTCTGTCTCTCCGTCTGTCCGTCCGTATGAACGAAGAGATCTCAGAGATGGTAAGAGATAGAGGTTTGACATGAATGGGGCATATATTTCTTATACTTGCAGGCAGATCAAGTTTATTTTCAATTTTTGCCACGCCCCCTCCCGCCCCCGCAATTTGGAAAAAACGTCGAACCGATCGGTTCTATGGCAGCCTTAAGATATAGTCATCCGATTTCGACCAAATTTTGCAAATATATTTGAAAGCATATAAAATTAGTAATCAGCGAGTTTAAGGACGCTAACATTAATAACAAAAAAAATTTCTTTCTAAGACCCATTTCCGACCGATCGGTCCTATGGAAACCATAAGATTTCCGATTTCCAGTCCAAAATTGGTCAAAAAACCGGTAAATATTTTTGGTCATTGTATTTAAACTTCTAAGCCGATTTAAAAACAATGTTCTACGCTATTATTGACAATTTAATTACCTTTCGATTTATATCTTGCTTGATAACATCTGACGATAATGAATTGAGATATGGCATAAAATGTAAGTGAACCTACCGAAAAAATGAAAAAATTGCATTTTTAACAAGTAAGAGCGCTGTAGTCGAGTTTCCCGACTACAAAATACCCTGTTCAATTGAGAAACACATACAAACACACTCGCGGCCTGCTGACTGCATACCGGCCCCCCCTCCCAAGCTCCCATAAGCTTAATTGTTTAATAACTTTTGTGTTTTTGCTCGTATCTTATTTTCCTTTTGATAGTAGTTAGATATAGGGCCTAGGATAGTATATATTAAGCCACCAGGTTGTAACTTTACAATTGTGGCTGTACAGTTTTTTTGCGGTTTAAGGGGGGAGGGGGGGATATATTCAAAATCTGAAACAAACTTGATCTGGGTACGGTATACACCTATGTGTCTCTAGCTCTTCTCGTCTCTGAGATCGACGCGTTCATACAGACAGACAGACAGACAGACAGACAGACAGACGGACAGACGGACAGACGGACATGGCTATATCGACTCGGCTGTTGATGCTGATCAAGAATATATATACTTTATAGGGTCGGAGAAGCTTCCTTCTGGCTGTTACATACATTTGCACAACTTCATGATCCCCTTTTCCCATTTTTAATGGGAACAGGGTATAAAAAGCGTTGCCATGAAAAAATTTTTAAAATCGAGTTTTAAGATCACCAATCCAAACAACACTTACAAGTGGTCGGGCGTGGCGTACTAGTTGTATGTGTGGCTGCTGGTGCGGACCATCTAATAGAAAAAGTTTTTTCTTTCCTTAGAAAAAAGCTTTTACACATCCGATCACCTTCACCAGCTACTGGCGCCAGCTGTGAAGTAACTAGACATGAAAAAGCAAAAATTCTCTAACAATTGCCGTTCGGATTCGGCGTTAAACTGTAGGTCCCTTTCTCTTGTGCGAAAAATTATAAGCACACACGCCAAGAGATTGAGAGAAGCTTGGCCCTGGCCCTCCTGGAGGTGCTGTTTGAGCCAATTTTACTTTACTTAATCCAAACAACTCTTAAGAATAGTTTCAGTAGAAATGGGACATTTAATTTTTTAAAGTAGTGTTATTAATAATATCTGTTTCAGCAGAATTTTGGCAAGTTTGATCAAAATTGGATTTATATATCGTTAAGCTGCCATATAGCAAACTGCTCATCAAAATGGTCAAAGTAGTGTTGCCAGGCTGCTGTTCAGTTTAAGAAATCACTCAGCTAACATTGTTAACACTTAAATAAATTTTTGTAATTAACATAATTTAAAACCTTCAAAACCTCTATTTTTATACCCTTGTAAATTATTGTATTAAAACTGTCCAGATGTTTGTAACGCATAGAAGGAAGCATCTACGACCACATAAAGTATATATACTCTGGATCAGCATGACGAGCTAAAGTTAGCTTTCAAATATATTATGACTATGTCTTAAGGCTGCCATAGGACCGATCGGTCGGAAATTGAGTCTTAGTGAGAAAAACTTTTTTGTTTTCAATTTTATCTTTCTTAAACTCGGCGATTGATAATTTGATATGTTTTCAGAAAGATTCCGCGAAATTTGGTCGAAATCAGATGTTTATCTGTCGGAAAATGGGTTTTAGTTACAAAAATTTTTGATTTTTATTTAAGCGTTCATAAACTGTGACGTTTGCATTTGCAAGGGTATAAAAACTTCGGCACAGACGAAGTTAGCTTGGCCTTCTCGTTTTATATTATTTTTATTGTTTCTTAACTTTCTGTTGCCATTACAAATTTAAGGTAACTAAATTTAGATTGGGAAAAAAACTCCCCTGAGCAATTACACCAAAATCAAGACTGTTTGTAAACATTTAACTTCAATTACCGTTTTGGTAGTCCTCGTGCAGCTTTCAATTGCTGCAGAATATCGATTTCATTATCCATTTGCATTGTCTACCCATATCCATTCTATCATTGTGATTGCTTCAGTTGTCAGCTAGGCGTCTGAAGAAAAAAAAGTAGCCTGACAAGTTGTAATGTATGCAAATTAGCTGACAAAACGCTGTCATTCAGCAATCCAACGTCAATTCGTTCGTCTATTATAGTACATTGTCATGTCAAAGCAAGCCGCATTGACTTGGCGCAGCCTAAAAGCAGGCTACGATAGAGCAGGCAAATGCCCAAGTGCAGTTCAAGGGCAATATCATGTCCTCGTACTGGGTCAGTAGTCGGGTCGTTTGCATTGTTGCCGCCTTTTATTTAACATACACTCATCTCTATCGCCTCTCGTCCTCTGTGCCGCATTAATATTACAAGTCGCTCAGTGGGTGGGACAGACGGTCGTTGGGTCGGTCGGTTGGCACCTGTTGAGTGTATGCTCCAGGCGCAACGACAACTTCCCTGATTGACACGGTCAGGAAATGCATGTGTATACCGAACATGTACTTGCTGCGCTAATTATGAACTGGACTAATGAAAAGCATGCGCGCGCTTGTGTAAAATTGCTCATTTATTTCGGAACAAAGCACACGGGCAAACCTAGCTGGAAAGGGGAATCAATTTGGCTGAAAGCAAAAGTATGCAACAAGCAAGAATTTCGCAAATGTTAAAATTTCTTTAAACCGATTGACCGACACCTCCTATTTACCCGTCTTTAACTTCCAACTATTAAATCTTCGTGATAATCTAAACTAATCATAAGATTTTGTATATATCCGGATTTTTGGACCGCTTGATCTTGACCCGTCAAATTGCCTGTCTACATTATAATCTAACTTATGCAAAAGTTTAGTAAATTTCGCAACTTTTTGGACCGTTAGATCTAACCATTTACGCGTTTACAATTGCCATCTTTCACATCTTAATGATTCCCAAAACTCATAAAAATTTTACAAATTTCGCGAAAAATCTAAGCTCGAATATTGATTTTGAAATTTTGCGATTTTTTGGACAGTTCGGTCTATGCTTCCTATATTTTCCCGTCTACTATTGCTGTCTATTAAGTCTACATAATAATCTTTGGTCATATGAAAAATGAGCAAATTGCGCGATTCTTTTAACCGTTCGATCTACACCTCCTACCCCTACACCCGTCTACATTGCCATCCATAAAACCTTCATAATAATATTAGGTCATATGAAAAATTTGCAAAATTGGACCTGTTCAATCCACGCCTCTTATTTACCAACGCCTGCGCTTTCGTAAATGCTAAAATGAAAATTTGAAAAATTTCGCGGTTTTACCGTTCTTTATGATAATCAAAACTCAAATGAGATTTTGTGAAGATTAGCGATTTTCTTGACCATTTGTTCCACATCTTCTTTATTTACCCGTGTACCCTAGCCGCCATAAAATCTTCGTAAAAATCTGAAATGAATACATAATTGGAAAATTTTCCAATATTTTAGAACTTTCAAGGTACACTTTTCATTTGCTCGGTCTATAACTTCCATTTAACCGTCTATATATGCCATCTATATATTTTTATACTCTGTACCGAAGGTACATAGTATATTAAGTTTGTGCAAAAGTATGTAACAGAGAGAAGGAATCGTTTCCGACCCTATAAAGTATTATATATTCTTGATCAGCATTAACAGCCGAGTCGATATAGCCATGTCCGTCCGTCCGTCTGTCCGTCCGTCCGTATGAACGAAAAGATCTCAGAGATGGAAAGAGATAGAGGTTTGACATGAATGGGACATATATTTCTTATACTTGCAGGCAGATCAAGTTTATTTTCAATTTTTGAGACGCATCCTCCCGCCCCCCAATTTGGAAAAAACGTGTATCTTCCACAGTTTTGATGATAGACGATTTGCTGAAGGAATGATAAAGATCGGATGAACGATACTCAAGTTATGAGCAAAAATCGGCCAGTTTTATAAAAATACATATTTTGCATATTCTTTGCATATTTTGCATATTTGTAGCATATTTTGCATATTTGCTTGCATATTTTGCATATATATATTGAATGTGCAGTTTTCAATGCAAATAGGGTTATTAGTATAAATTAGTATAATATAATTCCAAATTTTCACCTGAATCAACCTTCATTTAAAAAAGTGCATAAAATCCGATGTCTACACATAAAAAAAAAAAAATCACAGGTATTTCAATATAATATCAGTAATATCAATATTTGCATATCAAAGTAAAACTATTTGATATCAATATGAACCTGTAATACCACATTGATACTAAAAATATTATATTGAAATGTGAAATGATCAAAGTGATATGAAAAATGAACTAGTGATATGATTTCAGATCAAAGTAGACATCGAAATTCTTAAAGTAGAAAGAGACACACAGAGTTTCTCAAATCAAAGAGAGACAGCAATAGTTTATCTCGAAAAAAGCAAAAACAATGCTCATTGCTCTGCTGCCGCAAGCGCGAAAACGAGTGCCGGTCGTTTTTTTTTCGTGAACGTTTCGAAGTTGGCGTCGGGTCTGCAGCGAACTTCTAGCATCTTCTTGCGAATTTCGTCATTCGATCTGGGCTGGCGCGTGTGAAAGGAAAGTAAAAAGTGAATTGCATGTGTGTTTTTTGGTTTTACTGTTGAACTTGCAAATTAATAAACTGTTAAAAGGCTATTGACTTTATTCAGTCGCTAATAGTATGTACGATTATAATTCACACAACTCATACATACATATTGTGCGTGTTTTTTTCACTTTGGCTCTCTACGCAGTAGAAGTGCGTGTTTAAATATGTACATATGTATGTATACATATTATGTGCGCGATGCGTTTTTTTGTTCTGCCCTTGAACGTCAAACAGCATAGAAGCACACATTCATGCATATGCAAACATACGTACATACAAATGAACATGCAAAATATGCATGTATATATGTATATGTGTGCTGTTTGACGTTCAAGGGCAGAACAAAAAAGCGCATGCTCAGCCTTTGCTTTCGGCAGATTTCGCACACATGCACAAAAAAAAACAAAAAAAGCAAAGTTTAAATATATTAGTATTTTATTTATTAATTTTTTATAATTTTACAGTTTAAAATGGAAGATATAAAACTCGTTGAGCTGCTAGAAAAATTTGACATTGACAATTTGGTGTACGAAAAAATTAATTGGTAAGTTCTGTATTGAAATAATTATTCTTCTCATTATATTATTTTTACAATTTTTCTAGAGTGGGGATTTAACTTCGACCGCCTTAAATTACATTTCTTCCAGCGACGAAGAGCAGATTTTTCCATAAAGATAATTGTCATAATAATTGTAATATGTATTATAAAAATATATCTTTGATATTATAAAAATAAAGCATTGGTATTACAATAATACCCTTTTGATAGTTTAAAAATATTTCTTTGATTGAAAATATAGCTTTGATACTATAATAATATATCATTGATATTAACCAATATCAAATTGTTGATCTGAAAAAATATCACTTTGATGTGTTCGAAATGTCAAAGTATATATTCGAACATATCATCTGGGTATTTTTCAGATGAAGGCCGATTCGATACTACAAAATACCAGATTGATACTAAATATCGTGATCTTTTTATACTCTGTACCGAAGGTACATAGAGTATATTAAGTTTGTGCAAAAGTATATTACAGGGAGAAGGAATTATTTCCGACCCTATAAAGTATATATATTTTTGATCAGCATTAACAGCCGAGTCGACATAGACATTTCCGTCTGTCCGTCTGTCCGTCCGTCCGTCCGTCCGTCCGTCTGTTCTGTCCGTCTGTCTGTCCGTCCGTCCGTCCGTCTGTCTGTCCGTCCATCCGTATAAACGAAGAGATCTCAGAGATGGTAAGAGATAGAGGTCAATATGGGACATATATTTCTTTTACTTGCGGGCAGATCAAGTTTATTTTCAATTTTTGAAACCCACCCTCCCGCCCCCCAATTTGGAAAAAACGTGTATCTTCCACAGTTTTGATGATAGATGGTTCGTACCTTCTAGAGATATCTAGTAATCAAAACTATTTATCGATTTGCTGAATGATAAAGATGGGATGAACGATACTCAAGTTATGAGCGTTTTTGTTCCGCCTAAGTTCAAAGATTGACCAAGAGAGCATTTAAAATGAAGTAGGAGATAGAATTGAAACAGATAGATGGATGGAGATGAGTACTTCTAAGCGTTACGAATACGAATTGAGGACTTTTAACCAGGGAATCAAACCGAATCTTATTTGGGTTTTGTTCCAGTTCGGGTTCTGGTACGTACCGAAACTTATGTTTCAGTAAAAGGTTATATTTTGGTTCTAAGATTATTTCGGTATTCTGTTCCGTATTGGTACCTTAATTTATATTTCGGTATACCGGTACGTACCGGATCGGTCATTGGAAACTTTGTCCAGTTTTCTGTCCACCTTTTAAGTATAGTACATCTTCGTGCCCTAGTAGACTTCTTTTAATTAACATTTCCTACTTAATTAACAGTAGACTTATGCTTGGGGTAATCTTTATACATAGACTTATTAATAGTGAAATCGACTTATCTGAGTTGGTTGGCCAAATTAAAATTAATGTTCCTTTTAGACTGACTCGTAAATATAATATATCCCCTTATTACTGAATCGTTGTACTTCTAGCTATGCCATGCATGAACGGTTTCGTGTCCTCTGTGCTGATTACAATAAACTCTAGCGAGTAATTGACTCCGAAGCTTCTCTCCCTGCTTTAAAACTACTATTTTAATTTATTTATGCCATAGTTAACATTACTTTATGTTTTTCCTTCGCGTTTTTAAGTCGCACGTTAGCGGCTGCGCCCCTCGGTCAGTTGGGCGGGAGGTGGGCTGCTATTTTGCCTGAGGTTCGTCTGGTGTCGCGTTTTGTTTATTTCACAGCACAAAAGTTTTCCTAAGCCAGTCTCTAATTTTGAAAGATAACGATTTCAATAAATTGCGTATAGGCCCTAAAAAGTAAGTGCCAGCTTTGCAGTCTAGTTGTTGCACTCCGGGGAACGAGCGAAACTTTTTGGCCATGAGTTCACGGAGCAGATTCATTTGGTATGGGAACCTAGGTCTACGTTCTAGCCTAGAAAATCTGACAGATGTAGTGAATTTCGTTTTTAACCAACTCACTTTCTGAGAGTAAAGTACTTTGAATTTACAAATGCTACGTATGCTCGATTTTCAAAGAATCTGCATCAAATTTTGTGAGAAAAGCCATATTAAGTGCGCCGACGCATTCCAACGTTGACGCATGCTAAAAAAAATACCAATGCTCAATTATCCCAATGAAATCTGCCCCATGAAAGTGAGCGAAAGTGAAAGTTTTGCTCACAGTTTTCTATGATTTCAGGAGCGTGGTGCACCATGAGTTCTTGCCGCATGGAGAAACGGTCGATGAGAAATATTACCTGGTGGTTATGCGCAATTTGCTTGAAGCTATCAGTCAGAAACGCCCGGAATTGTGGAGGAACAAAAATTGGCTTTTGCACCATGATACCGCTCGTTGCTTGTGCGTGAATTTTTGGCCAAAAGCAACACTCTAATATTGCCGAGGCCACCGTATTTCCCCGACCTAGCGCCCTGTGATCATTTTCTGATGGTCGTGTACCACTCAGAATTGACCATCCTACGTTGCTCAAGAGAAACAGTGGCCACATGACCCATTCGGCCGAAGACACAGGCGACCATTTGCTTGGCAGTGCTTCGTGCATGAACAACTGTCGGATTTGGCTCGTTTTGAAACACGGTCGATTGCCGTTTTATTATCCATGATTCGTCACCTGTGACGATCTTAGAAACATCTTTTAAAGCACCGCAATCGTATTTTTTCAGCATTTCTTTGGACCAATTCACACAAGCCAAGTTTTTAGTGATAGTCAAATTATGCGGAATCCAAAGCGACCAAACCTTTTTCACAGCAAGATGTTCTTGCAAAATCTTACATATGCTGGTGGAACTATTGTTTAGAAATGCCCCAATCTCACGGTACGTCACATGATGGTCTTGCATTATCAATTCACGCGCAGCATCCATGTTTTCTGGCACAACAATCGATTTTGGGCGACCTTCACGGAATTCGTAGCTGAGCGAACTTCACAGAGAAAACAAAATGGGCAATCATAAACGAAACGTATTTCGCCCTGATAAATTGCACACGCTAAATGTAAAATGCAGGAAGTTACACGTGGCATGCAGAAAAACTGCAAGCAACATGTAGAAATAAAAAAAGTAAGCGTCGCAATGAGAAAAGTTAAATGCTGCGTTGGCAAAGGCAAAATCTACACGGCATTAGAAAATCAGCTTATTTCCAAATAACTTTTACATTTTCATGCAGTAATCTGATTACCACACGAGTGCTTTAGGTTTTCTACATTAACTCTTGGATATTGAAATGCTACATGCGAGTGTGGATATTCTTAACGAAAAATATAGCTCAAAATCAGTACTGAATTCTTATATTTTTATACCCTTGTAGAGGGTATATTAAAATTGTCGAGATGTTTGTAACGCATAGAAGGAAGCATCTTCGACCACATAAAGTATATAAATTCTGGATCAGCATGCCGAGCTGAGTGGATATAGCCATGTCCGTCTGTCCGTCCGTCTTTTTCTATGCTATCTCCTCCGTCAGTTTTAAAGCTATCTTAGCCAAACTTTGCACGAAGTCTTTTGGTACAAATGCGCTGCACATTGGTCGAAACCGGCCAGATCGGATGACTATAGCATATAGCTGCCATAGGAACCATCGGTCGAAAATGTTGATTTAGTAATTAAAACTTTTCTTTCGTCTTCAACGCAAACGTGCCCAAACCTCGTATTTATAAGTTTTCTATGCTTTCACATATGGCTATATCGACTCGGCTGTTGATGCTGATCAAGAATATATATACTTTATAGGGTCGGAGATGATTCCTTCTGGCTGTTACATACTTTTGCACAAACTTAATATACTCTTTGTACCTTTGGTATAGAGTATAAAAATAGTGGTACTGATACATTCTTTATGCTCCATCAATGTTCTTCAGCATCATCCATGGTTCGGTGTTCACTATTGTCAAAATCAAGGCAATGGTTACACATAACTCGTTTGCG
The DNA here is from genome assembly GCA_037044535.1 of Lordiphosa magnipectinata. NCBI lineage: Eukaryota > Metazoa > Arthropoda > Insecta > Diptera > Drosophilidae > Lordiphosa > Lordiphosa magnipectinata. The sequence goes on from JBAMBO010000579.1 coordinate 28,537, forward strand.
GTCTGCAAAAGCAGTTTCTTAATCACTTAGCGGTTTTATTACCATAGAGATCCTTCAGCTGCGAACTGTGCTTATGCATTGATCCTTGAATGATTTTCCACTTGGTTGGGAGTAAAGTTTGGTTGGCATTATTACTACACTCAGACAAAAAATTTCACTCTTGAATCAAGAGCATTCGTTCTCAAAAGTACGGTAACAGTGAAAATTCTTGATCCAAGAGCGAAATTCTTGATTCAAGAGTGAGTTTTTGATCCCGACATTCCTGATTCAAGAGTTTCAGCTCTTGATCCAAGTATGAATAATTCTTGATTCAAGAGTTTCAGTACTTGATCCAAGAACGAATAATTCTCAAAATAAAAAACTTAAAAAGAATATTTTGGGTGGGGGGTGTGAGAGACACGACCGACGTGGTCCGTCTCCCTCCCCCCTCCCACTCACCATTATCAATCCAACCAACCCACTCAAACTTTGTTTTAAACTGTGATTGATTCTGAGATAACCACATAGATATTTTTTTTTTTACTTAGTTTTCTGGGACTTGAACTCGGTACCTCTAAAGACTGAAACACACACAGGCGACGGGCAGTTTAACGAACTCAGCCATCTTCCATAAGCTAAAAGACGCGACGAATCACACTTACAAATAAACGCAGTTGACTTTCGTACGCATCGCACAACAACAAACTGCGCATGCGCTCTCTTTCTCTCTGCGAGAGCGAGTCCAACGCTATTTTCTCAACGACCAACGGCGCATGCGCTATCTCTGCGAGAGCGAGTCCAACGCTATTCTCTCAACAACCAAACTGCGCATGCGCTCTCTTTCTCTGCGAGAGCGAGTCCAACGCTATTCTCTCAACGACAAACTGCGCATGCGCCCTCTCTCTCTGCGAGAGCGACTCCAACGCTATTCTCTCAAAGTTAAGTTGCCCTCAGCCCCCTTGCCTATAAAAAACCAAATTGAGAACGTTTAGAACGAATTTATCTCGATTCCAAGAGCGAAATTCTTGAAAATTCAAGAGCGACAATTTTTTTTTCAAAAGCGTTCGTACTCAAATTATTCGTTCTAGTTTTTTCTGAGTGTATTTTTGATCCCCTTTGGTATTTTCCGCGGTTTAATGCTTTGGCTGTAACGGAAAGTGCTTTAAAACATTCCTTATAATCTTGACTATATTCTTTGCCATTGGTTATCCATGGTATTTATCGCGGTTTCTTCCGTTAACGTTCCGATAACGATTTTCATTAATACTATTTTTTATCCTCTTTGGTATTTTTTTCGCGATTTAATAAGTCGTCAGTCATAGTAAATAGGTTTAAATAGCTCGTGAACCACAAAGTTTGTGGTTCCCAGCTTAGAACCGAGAGCCGAGTGTCACGAGCTGAGAGATAGAGCTGGCTCTCGAGAGTTGCGAGCAATGAGCGATTTCAAACCCTGTGCAATTGTTAGTTTTAAATCAAATTTTTTAAAAAGATAAACAATTAATCATTTGTTAATTGTAGAAACTGACGATGGACAATTAATTAATTGTTAATTTTTTAATTGTCAATTAATTCAAATTTGCTCAACACTGACTCGAGACTATGTTTTTTAAAAATGGTCGAAGTCATCCTGGAATTAAAAATAAAAGTATTTAATAGATGAAAAGTTTAACCGTTGACATGAAAATTGTCATATACTTTTCATTCCGCTGACTCAAATGCAAAACTTTTGAAACCGAATAACTTGATCGTTTTTCGGAAACGGGAACCGCTACAGACCTGATTATCGTCTATTGGCCATAAATCTTAAGAAGCCTGGTCAGCTTAACCACAGCTAATGAATCGAATTTGTTTATAAATATTCATTCAACTAGCCTTAATAAAATAATCAATCCCCATGCCTGGTTCATGTTTTAAATAATAAGAATAGCTAACTTGTGGTGCACATCATATTCTTGGTTAGAATAATCTATATATAGTAAATACGCTAAGCAAATCCCATACAATTGCTCGTCGCCATTTTTAGGCATAGTAAACCAAATTAAACTAACTCAAGATTTATGCTTTTTAAAAATGGTCGAAGTCAGCCTGCCACAAAACATTAAAATGGCTTTATCAAAGAAAATAAGTTTTAAATAATCGCTAAATTCCATAGCTTTTACAAGTGGTTCCCAAATGGCAATTTATCAAATTTTTCCTAATATAAACCCAAGTGCAGCATATGCACATATATATTTTGTGCACAAAACAACAACCATAACAAAGATTGAATTTAAATAGGCAAAAATTTGAATTAAAATAAAAAGGAATGGCTCGCTTTACATACACCATAAATCCAAAACGATAAGTTGGAAATTTATGCGGTTTATAATAAGTAAGAAGTGACCACGGGACGCCTAAGATTGCACCTGGTAGAACTAAGCCTTGTAAAAATAAAATATTAAGAAGAAACATTATTATGATTAAAATAAAATATAGACTGAACCGCACGGCCAGACGACTCGATGTCGAATGAGTTTGAAATGCGCCGGAGCTGGCCTTTTATAGGAAGCTGAACAAACAGGCAATGCCTACTTGATGCTGCAAAAAAGTAAAAATGTGTCGATTGTAAAAAAAATCAATATGACAAAATGCGTTTGGTTAAGAACAAACTGCGACTTAATTTCAATCTAAGAACAAGCACTTTTAACCAACTGACTGTTGCCTACCGCACAGCCCAAACCACAAGATAGGAAGCTGAATTTTTCACAGTAGTTTTATCTCATGATGTAATTGAGTGTCGGGAAATGTAGTAAATCTGCAGAAAACTGTTGTATGTATTTGGCTTAACATCCGATCAGTTTTAACTTATTTTTAAAGATCTATATGAAATTTTTATTTTGTCTGGATATTAGAAAATGGGCGGAAAACCGTCAAAATCCATAATCATCCAATTATCTCCAAATCTATTTTCCAAGGCTTCACAAAACAAAATATTCTTTTGGAAAAAACCCGGAAAATATGCCGGAAAATTGTGATGAAAGTAATATGAAAATTCCAAAAATATTCCATAATATTCATGTATGGAAATTGGTGGAGTCAATTGGTTTTCGCCCGATTTTAAAGCTACACATTATTATTATTATTTGTTGTTGAGACATCCTGTACGAATGTCAGGTGTTTCATTGGTTCTAGGTTAATAATCTTGTCGGTTGTAAGATGTGTTTCCCAAATCTGCTGAGTCTGCGCCTCGCTAGATCATCGCAGTGTGCTAGTAAAGGGTGACTTTTTAGCAGCTTTCGAATTTGATTAAAAAACAATTACATAAAATTCAGAAAAATTTATGAAATCTTTTTTTGAGTCGATAGAACGATCAATACAATTTAATGTTTAAAGATGATTTGAGGCGGCTGCGCCTCAAATGGTTCATACGCTGGGTCCAATTTGGCGTACTCTCTCCAACATATCTTCAATATTGGCTTTCAGTGCGTCAGCTGTTGGGGGCTTGTCGCTATAGACATGTGCGTTAACATAGCCCCACAAAAAATAGTCTAAAGTCGTTGTATCGCACGATCTAGGCGGGCAATTGAACGGCCAAAAACGTGAAATAAACTGTTCGCCGAACTCGCCCCTCAATTGGATGTACGAACAATCCATCATCAAAACTGTGGGAGATATGACATTTTTTCCAAATTGCGGGGGCGGTAGGGGGCGTGGCAAAAATTGAAAATAAACTTGATCTGACTGCAAGTATAACGAGTTTTTGTCCCATACATGGCAAACCTAGATCTCTTACCACCTTTGAGATCTCTTCGTTCATACAGACGGACGGACGGACAGACGGACAAGGCTATATCGACTCGGCTGTTGATGCTGATCAAGAATAAATATACTTTATAGGGTCGGAGATGATTCCTTCTGGCTGTTACATACTTTTGCACAAACCAGAAATGAGCTTCGTCGGTGAACACAATTTTCCGATAAAAAAGTGGATCTTCATCCAACTTTGCCAGCGCCCATTCTCCAAAAGTTAGCCGTTGTGGTAGGCCGTGTGGCTTCAATTCTTGCACTAGCTGTATTTAAAAAGGTCTTATACCCAAATCCTTCCGCAAAATTTTCCACGTAGTGCAGTAACAGAGGCCCAATTGACACAGATTTCAGACTTGCTTAAATGCTTTAGTTTTGGCTTGCAAATGGTCGCCAAACCGTTCGCCAACCTAATTTTGTGCTGCAGCAAAGTCGCAAGAAACTAACCCAAAACAAGGAGTCGATAAAAAGAAAATTAAGAATGTTGTTGACCATGTAAATGTTTATTTAAACAAATGCAATTGGATGGTCCCAAGATTTAAAAAGCAGCATCAACGTTGGCTTGCATCACGTTTGCAAATACAATTTCAACCAGGTTTGTTAAAGAATCCGCTTAAAATGTAGGACGCCCAGGATTATGTAGATTAGCTGCCGAGGTTTCAGCAGACCATAGTAATAACACTGTGCAACACTAAAAAGTTGATCGAGTCGAGACCAAAAAATTCTGAAAGGGTATAATGGTAGTACAAAATCATTCGCTGGGTTTGGTCTGGTTAGCTGCCGTTTTCTTTATATTACACTTTGAAGTTAACAGCTTCTGATTAAGATTTGCAACTCCATATCTCGGAAACTATTTGGAGTTTCGCATTGACGTCTTAGAGGAAGTTGTTGCTCTTAGCTAGGCTTACAAAACATTTCTAAGTAGCAAATCAAAAAACGTCACATATTTATACTTAAAATTTCAAAATTGTATAATCATCATGCTTTCCCCTCATTTTGTAGTGTTTTTCAACTTTGGCCAACAAAAAGGCCATTATTGGTGGCAATGCTCTGACACAGTCAAAAATTTCGATTCTTTTGTATTGAATCAATAAAATAGTAAAAAAAAAATATAACTTAAAAATTATGATTTAAAAAATTTAATTTTTTTACTTTTTTACCAAAAATATTCGTTTTTTTCGAGATTTTATGGCAGTTGTACATGCTTGTGGGCCTATAACTATATGAAAGAGTAATTAATTGAAGTTGGAAATGAAACTGTAGAAAAGTTGTCAAAACTTGGGTTAACTTTTTTTTTGGGTAACTTCTGAAATTTTGAGTATGAAGATTTAATTTTTTTAATTTGCTAAAGAGAAATGTTTTGAAGGGCAAGCCAAGTGCAACAACTTTGCCAAAGATATAAAAGCAAAATTTAAAATAGTTTACGAGATAATGAATCGTAAATCCTACTCTGAAGCGGAAAAGTTCAAACTGCAATAAAAAGAAAACGGCAGCTAATCAGACCAAACCCAGACAGAATATCAGAATGTTTTTGGTCTCGACGCTATCAACTTTTTTCAGTTCAAAAATGTGTCACAGTGTAATCAAAAGGTCACTAAAACTGTCACATTGTGCCCATCCCTCTAGTTCTGCTAGTGGCTATTAACCATGCTCGCACTACCTACTTGGCTGCTTCGAACATGGGTACTATCCTAAGTTGCCCTACGGTAAACGAGTGCGGAACCACCGAAAACATAAAAAATATTTATGACCTGTATATTCTCTAACCGCGAACGAGAGTACATGGTTACTTTCCTGAGTAACCTTATGGTAATCGAACGCCGAACCAGTGTACAAAAATAGAAAGAAAAACAAAGCACAAAACAAATGCAATGCTAGCACCGGTTTTTTTGTCTTCTAATACACAAAAAAGGTAAGAAAAATCATTTAATTCATCTAATATCTGAATTTTATATTTCTAGATGCGGTTACTTAGTCCAATGGAATTGGGCCTGCTGAAGACCACTTGCGTAAGGCTATTCAGCTGCAGAAAAAGTGATTCTGTAAAATTAATAGTACAAAGAACGATAATATAAGTAACGTATGTATATAACAAGAAAGAAAGTCGGTCAAGCCCGACTATAACATACTCTGAACCTATAGCGTCGCAGCTCGCATTTGCTCAGGAGTCAAACGGCCAGTTAACACCCCGCGCACAACGCGGTGCGCTCTCTAAGTTTCTCTCTCTTTCTCTCTCGCACTAAGATTGCCTGTGTTGAACGGTTAGGATATGTTGCTGTGGTTGTTGGTGGGGGGGTGGGTGATGTAAACTGGCCGATTTTTGCCCATAACTTGAGTATCGTTCATCCGATCTTTATCATTCCTTCAGCAAATCGATAAATAATAAAAAATAATTGTTTACAAGGTATCTCTAGAAGGAACGAATGATCTATCTCCAAAACTGTAGGAGATATGAAGTTTTTTTCCAAATTGCGGGGGCGGGAGGGGGCGTGGCAAAAATTGAAAATAAACTTGATCTGCCTGCAAGTATAAGAAATATATGCCCCATACATGTCAAACCTCTATCTCTTACCATCTCTGAGATCTCTTCGTTCATACGGACAGACGGACGGACATGGCTATATCGACTCAGCTGTTGATGCTGATCAAGAATATATATACTTTATAGGGTCGGAAACGATTCCTTCTCCCTGTTACATACTTTTGCACAAACTTAATATACTCTATGTACCTTCGGTACAGAGTATAATAACGCAAACGAAAATATAAATAATAATAATATTTAAGAAATAAGACTGAATGTGATTAAAAAACTATTTTTGTTATTTCACCATTTCACCACCCTGTACATGGGTACCCATTTCAGCACCCCTTATATGGGTACCCTATTCGCTAGTTCGCGGTAGAATTACAATCAATGAGTTTAGCAAATTCAATCAACCTGCTTTAATGCTCTCATTTCTCTGTCTGGGCTTGCTGACTTTTCGACTGCACCTCATTAAAAGGACAATAAGTCAAATTTCTGGTTGTTGTCCTAGAAACTGTAAATAATTAAAATAAGATGTACAACATATAAAATGTTCCGAACCAACAACCGGAAAGGATGTTGTGCCAGTTGATTCCTTTGGAAATCAGTGTTTAATTGCTTTAAAACTAATAAGTATGCATCGAGAGTGCTTAAACCCCCCGGACGTGTACACTCCCTAGTCTCAGAGAGAGCCCATTAAACGATGTCATCAATCGTCTTATAAAAAATTTCCAGAAAGTTTTTCCTGAGAAATCTGTAAATTCATAAAAAAAATTGCAAACTTTAGGCTGGACAATAAAAAGGTACAACATTTAAAACTCGATTTTCAGAAAACGCATCCTCCCTTCCACTTGGCTGCGTAGGTGAAAACGCATCGGAGGCCCGAATCAAGTTTTATAAAAAATAGACGTTCGCTTGCACTACAAAATAGTCATCTTAATACCATGACAGACGTTTTTGTAGAGCACTAAACATCTACATAATAAATGAAATAAAAAAAATTAATACGAACAAACTGATCCTTAAAGGAAAGAAAGAACTTTTATATAAATTTATAATGTTTATATTACGTGGTTCTGAAGGTAAATGTAGTTGGGCGGTCGGGGTGGGTGTGTTGGGGGCTGAGGGGGTCAAGGTGATTTATCAGATTGTTTGTTAAAATAACTATATTTACATTTACGATTTGAGGAATTTATGTTCCGCATTAAGATTTTCTTGGAATTTATTGTTTTCAAGGACATTGGATTTTACGGCTCGGCAGAGGGGACGTGGTCCGATCGGCATACATTTTTTTCTCCGACTTTACATATGCTATGAAGGTGTACCAAGTCTCAGGTCTGAACTACATTTTTCTAATTTCTCCCCAAATATTTGGCATTTGGACCAGCTTGCATCGAAAACAAACAAGTTTTGTCGAACTGCTTTTTTACCAAATTGTTCCTATGGCAGCCATTTGCTATAGTCATTCAAGCATTTGGAAAATTTTAATTTACCCTATGCAAGGGTATAAAAGTATTTAAAAGGTATGAACAATTTAAAATGAAAATTTATACTATACTAGCAGTTACCCAGCGTGCGTTGCTACGCCCCTTTAAAAAATTTAATCACAAAACGAAGAAGTAAAGCTTACTTGACAATTGCCATCTATCAAATCTTCATCAAGCCAAATTCGAGATTTTTGGACCTTTCGATCTTCACCATCCGTCAATTTATCAGTTTTCATGAAAATCTAAGCTCATTATAAAATTTTGCAAATTTCGTGATTTTTTTGTCGTTAAATCAACACCTCCCATTTAGCCGTATATTTAGCCGTCGTCATGTCAATCAAAACTCATATAAGAATTTTAGCATATTTCTAATATTTTTAAACCGATTGACCGACACCTCCTATTTTCCGTTCTTCAAATCTTCGCTATAATCTAAAACAGCGGTGGACATGAAATTTGAGTTTGGGAGCAGCCCAACGACAACAGAAAAAAGAACCATTATCAGCGAGTCTCGATCGCCCAAAATGCAGCTGTTGCGCCGTCTGTGTGCGCGTCTCGAAGGCATTGATTCGCATTGACTTTGTTGTTCACAATTTGCAGCTTATTAGAAGACTGACTGGCGCCATTTGCCCAACGCTGATCTAAACTTATTATAAAACTTTCCAATTTTGGCGAATTTTCGGTCCGTATGATCTACACTTAAAATTTAACCGTATTTTTGCCCATCTTCACGACAATCTAAACACATATAAGAATTTGAGCAAGTTTCGCGATTTTTTTAAACCGTTGGGCTTTTTGGACTGTTCGAGCTATCAAATCTTTATGATATCCAAAACTCATAAAATTAAGCAAATTTCGCGATTTTTCGCAATAATCTGAACTCACTATACAGTTTTTGTAAATGTCCCAATTTTTTGGACTAGATCTAGACCTCCTATTTACCCGTCTTCTTTATTATTCTAAACTCAAATGAGAATTTTTGAAATTTCGATTTTTTGGAACTGAGGGAAAAATGCTCTGAAATTTAAATATTTGCACTTTGACTTTAACATTTTCACCATTAAATATGGGATTCGTAAATATAAAGTGTGTACACTTTAATTTCAATATTTAATTTAAATTTAAAAAATAAAAAAAAATTTTTTTTTTTAATTAAATTTTTCATGTAATTAGTTTGTTCTGAATCAAGAGTAGGAATCCCCCAGCCTCAGCCACCACCAGTTGGACTCTGTAAAAAACACCGAATTATATTAAATTGTATTTAAAAATGTTTACTTACTCTGCGGGGATTCGAACTCGGGGACCCTTGATCTGAACACAATTGGCACGTCCTCTCTACCGGTTGCGCTATTGCGCGCGCTGGCGGAAAGCCTTCTAAGATACTACTTGTATTGAATTAAATCTACCATCCGCCTAAGAACATCAGACCACTTGTAATTCTTAAGTTCGAATTCCCCGAATTGTTCATATAAATGGCGCAAAATAAATTAGGTGATTAAATATGATTCGAGTTGAATTAAAGTGCATATTAATTGATTTTAATACAAAAATTGCATAGTAAAATCAAATATGATTGTTATAGTTTTCACTATGCCATTTTTCCCTTACTGTAATTTGAAGATTTCGCAATATATTTAGACTCACATATAAATATTATATTATAAGACTCAAATGAAAATTTGGCAAATTTCACGGTTTTTGGTCTACACTTCTTAAATATGCGTCTTTAATTGCCATTTATCAAATCTTCATAATAAATTTAAATAAAAATTTCGCGATTTTTTTGACCATTGGATCTACACTTTCTATTTACCAACTCCTTGCATTGTCATCTAAACATCAAGCGTTTTAATAACTACTCGTAAAATAAGTTGGCAAATTTTGCGGTTTCTTGGTCCATTTAAATAACAGTTATATAGCCTATATTCAACTTCAGGTTATCAACTATATGTGTGCGTCCTGCACTGGAATGATGATGAGCTCAAATCATTGTGCTTAAGTAGTATGGCAACTTGACACCTAAAATAGTTACCCTTCTATTGTACAGTTACAACTGACAAATTACAATTTTTATGGTAAAATTACTGTGTACCCAGTAAACATCGGGGTGGGTTGGCGCATTTGTAAACGATATTTTTGTTTATATTTACTATTGCAATAGTTCTCTTTACGTAAAGGTTTACTTGATAGTTGCTGTAAAATTTGGTTAATTTTACTGACTTTGTGGGTTGGCGCATTTCTAACCAACAATATCGGGTAAATTCACAGATTTTTTTTGTGTGTTCTCTCAGTTCTATGACGGCATCACTTCACTCAATATTCGCCTTAATATTTCGTAAATGATTTCACCCAGCCAATATTGTTCACCGCTTACCTCAGTCCTAGGCGAGTGCCACTGTACCACTTTCACGTCATTCCTGGCCCTTGGCACGTGCCTGTTACGGCTACAGCTATGTGTGTGTATGACAGGTGGTTATATCGATGCAGCATATTTGTGTTGTAACTATCTTGGCGTCACATCAACTTACCCTTGCACTTTTTACTGGCAAGTGACGCGCACCGGCCACGTGGGTCGATCCTTTGGCTTAGACTGCAGGTCACGGACAAACACAAATACAAACACTCATCCCCTTGGATTTGGGTATTGAATCTCACTTTTATTTAATGACTCTCGCTAATTCCGCTGATAATAACAGAAGACAATTAGTACCGTTTAACGCCGCATCGTCACGCACACACACGCGTGATGAGGGGTTAGCGCCCCGCGAATTCTATAAACCGGATGCGGTTTCGGTACAGACAGACAGGCGCACACGGCGACTGTCAGCGCCGTAGTGGCATGGTCATGGGCATTTGCGCAACGGATTGGCCACCTGAGGATTGAGAAGTGGCTGGCAATGGGGAAAAAGCTTTTCATTTGCGTTTTTTGAAATGCAGCGCCGCCGATTCGCCAAGCTTTTTTCGGATAAAGGAGGAAAGGGATGACAGACTTCCTCGAAAGCTTTTTGAACTGCAGTGACGGCGGCCGCCCAAAATGATGTACGTTTAGATTTACGTTAGTCGTGGTCTACTCCGGACGTCGCACGCGACTCTGCTATTGGAGGAAAAATTACATATTTAAGACATTCGAAGTGGAAATAAGCATCGTGACACGAAAAGCCAAAGATGCACGAAAAATAATTCGGGGAAAGAATCGAGAAAGTTGAAGTAAGCAAGGGGAGGAAACAAGGGACATGGGATTTTTTTGGAATAAACAAATTCTTATTTTTTCTTCGCAAGAACGTTTCATAACGCAGAGCTTTAAGAGTCATATGATATGTTAATTCAAGTCTGAAATAATATCTTAGCAGCAAACGAAGTACAACAAAGACCGATCAGTTATACTATATTGTAATATCATCAGATTTTGATCACACTTGTCACTTTACAAAGTTTTTATAATGGTTACTCGTAGACTAAAAAGGGTATACTAAAGTCGGGCAAGTGTATGTAACAGGCGGAAGGAATCATTTCTCACCATATAACGTATATATAATATATTCTTGATCAGCATCAACAGCAGAGATCTCAGAGACTAGAAGAGCTAAAGCAACCAAATGTGGAATTTCTATGCTCTCTCCAACGGAGAGAGTTAGTTTAAAGCAGGGGCCGGCAAAACACACATGCATATTTTGGCGTTGCGTGTGTGTGTTTAGCTAAGCAAGAGCGCGCTTATTTAGCACATCTTTGTTGTTGCAAAAGAGCGCAGTATAAGCTCGTATACTGTCGGTGTGTCGACGTAGCTGCCGCAGAGCCCTGTTCAATACACTGGAGACTGAGACGTGCCGGACTCTGGTTTAAAGCTACCAAACTTTGCACGAAGTCTTTTAGTACAAATACGCTGTACGCAGTTGACGGAACCGTATGACTAAAGCATATAGCTGCCATAGGAACGATCGGTCCAGAAACTAGTTTAAGTGAGAAAAACTTTTTTGTTTTCAATGCTATCGCTCCCAAACTTTATACTCCACATATTTCTGCTAAGTTGGATCCAAATCTTATGATTATAGCATACAGCTTTCATAGGAAAGATTGGTCGAAAAACTAGTTTTAGTGAAAAAATCTTTTTGTTTTCAATGAAAACTTTCCAAAAACTCGTATTTATCCTATGTGTTCCAGAAATCTCCAGAGATTTTGGAGTCAGTTGATTTTGAAAACAACCAATCCAAATGTCGGTGTTCCACAAATGTCGGAGATTTCATTTTCCAGAGTTAGCTTCGGAGTCGCATAAAGAGAAAGGCAAAAAACAGCTGACTGGTAGTAATTGCGTTGTGGCTGCCACGGTAGGGTTGTAGGCTTCAAAATAATTTGAATAAATGTTGGATTCAAGTTTTTTTTTAAGTTTCTAAGCCAAATGCTGAAAGCGTTTTTGGTATTCACTGAGTTCCAAACATTAAATTATTCTTAAGCCTTTAATACCCAATTTTATCGGGTAAAAAATTAAAAATTCGCTGACCCGCCAAATAATTATTTTGTATTGACATCCCTGTTGCTTACAAGTAAGTTGAGTGCACAAACATAAATTCAAAAATGCTTTGGATATGGCTGGGTGAAGGCCGTTGACAAGGGAAACAAAATCTTAACAAGAGTTTTAGAAATTATGCAATCCACTTTTAATTTATTACGAGTCGTAAGCTACTTCTCTGCCACTGTATCCGACTGCTTTCCCATATGGCTTTACTGACTCTTCCTCCGGAGCTCTATGTTTTCCATACAAATTATTTACCGTACTTGTGTGTTTCGTACAGTACAAAACAAAACATGTACCGTACTTGTGTGTTTCGTACAGTACAAAACGAAGCAAGTACCGAACCTGTCTGAGTACGGTACTTGTTGTGTTCTGTACTTTTGTTTTGTATACGAACCCTGCCATAAAATCATCCTAAAAACATCAAAATAAATGGAAAAAGTGTAGCTAAAAATTTCACCGCTGACAACTTGTCTTCTATTTCGTAGTTTGAAATTCTCGCCGATAAAATTTATCGATAGGTTTTTCTCGGTACTTCATTGAATTAAATCATATTTTATTAAACTGTTAATTTATCCACATAATCTTGTTAAATTTATACTTCATTTAAGCGTACAAACTTTTAATTTTGAAAAGAAAATAATAGGGGAAAGCTAACTTCGGCTCGACCGAAGTTTATATAATATACCCCTGTAGCTTGTTTAATGTATATAAATTAAGGTTTTAAATGTTTTTCATCGAACACTCTTAGCTGAGTTATTTTCCAAACTCAGCAATAGATGGCGCCACTACTTTGACCATTTGCTTGCCAGTTTGTTATATGGCTGCTATACGGTATATTCATCAGATTTGGATCAAACTAGTCGAAATTGAGTGGAAACCGATAATATTCATAACCATACAATTCTGTCAATTTTGATCCAAATCGGATGACTATAGAATATAGCTGCCATAGAAACAATCGGTTGGAGAAGTAGTTCTAGTGATAAAAACTGCAATGTTTTCAATGGTAGCGTCTTTCAACTTTCTAGTTATAAATATTATATGTTTCAACACAATTTTTTACGAGTTTGATCAAAATTAGACGAATTCCTCGTATAGCTGCCTTATAACAAACTGGAGGGCCAAATGATCAAAGTAGTGGCGCCATTTACACATAACATTGTAACATTGTTCAACGCTAAAATGAGGTTGTGAAATGATTATAATTTTGCCCTGGAGTTTGTAACAGATAGAAGGAGTCACCTTCGACCACATAAAGTATATATATTCTTGATCAGCATGACGAGTCGAGTCGATTGAGCTTTGTCCGTCCGTCTGTATGTTTCTACGAACTAGTCTATCAGTTTTAAAGCTATCCAGCTGAAATTTTTCACAGAGTCTCTTATTGACTGCACGCTGCTAATATGTCGGATCCGCCCAGATCGGATGACTACTTCTTGTAGCTCGCATAGGAACAATGATATGTTTTCAAACTGATCTGCGAAGTTTGGTTGAAATCGCTGACCGTTTGATCGAGTTTTTTTAAGTGTATTTAAATTTCGGCAGAGACGAAGTTAACTTTGCTTTCTCGTTGTTACTTTAAGTGTGTACGACGGTCCCGTTCGACATCATGGAAATGCCCATATGTACATATTTGTGGGTGGGTTCGCGGGTGATTGTGTGTTTATACCGGGACAGCATTGGATATGCAGTGCCAAAAAATAACCATTTCCACTTTTTTTGTTTGTTTTGATCTTTAGTTCGTATTCATTGGTTGAACGAGACGGCACTTATTTGTAATTGCCAATCATACCCCAACAAATCTGATGGATGTCGAAGTTTTATCAAAAAATATTGTTTCTTTCAATTTCGGGAAAGACTTAGGATGCTATACGTTTCCAATTATGGCCAAGCAGTGCTGATGATGCTGTGAAATACACAATCCTCAAATATTCATTAGAAATGGGAGCGGGAGGGAAATATCGCAAGCCCGTAATTCACTATGTAATCGTGCGGGAGAGGTATATTTTCATTTACTTGACAGAAAGGAATTAATATACAATTATTATCGGAATTTCCGAGCGCCTAGAAAATTTGGTTGGGTCCCTTAGGACAAGATGGGACACAATATAGCATGAGTACAGGCCACTGGCAGAGTAACAGTTTGACTGGAATTTCAATGTATACAAAAGTGATAAGAGAGTGGATCTCTTTAGAAGAAAAATAGAAAATGCAACCACCCAAAATTCAGTGGTAAACAGAGGTCTCTGACGCCCCAAGGAACTGGACTTGGGGTAGCAGTACCGGGAACGAAAAGGTCTGAGGCAATTGGAGAATTTACAAGCATATTTTAAGCCGAAGTGTGTGCCATCTCCCGGTGCGCAGTCCTTAATATGGGAAAAAACTACCTTAATAGAGAAATAGCTATCCTTTTAGATAGCCAAGCACCTATAAGCTAGTCTTTGAGACAAAGAACAAACTAGCCCAACTAGGCAGCAGGAACAACCAGTCTCTACGCTGGATATCGGGACACAACAACATACCTGGAAATGAAATGGCCGACGAACTGGCACGTAAGGGTGCAGCCACCTCAATGGTAGGCCCAGAACCCTACTGCGGCGTAGCCAAACACACTAAAATAGAGCTCCTTAGAAAGGAAGAGAATACGCTTAGAACTACCAACTGGATAAACACCAGGGGGAGCAAAAGCATTAATAGTGAACCACAACCTCAACGGGTTTCAAAAGTTAATCCAACAAGGAAAGAATGCCCTGAAGATCCTGACAGGGCTTTACACGGGCCACTGCAGACTGCGGAGCCACCTGTACAAGTTGGAAATAACAAACACCCAACTATGCAGATATTTTGAAGAGAAGGAGGAGTGCCCTGAACATATACTAGCACACTGTGATGCTCTAGCGAGATGCAAACTCAGCAGATTAGGGAAACACATCTTACACCCAACAAGATTTTTAACCTAGAACCCATGAAACACCAGACATTCGTACATGATGTCTCAACAACAAATAATAATAATAATGTGTAGCTTTAAAATCGGGCGAAAACAGAAAATTGACTCCACCAATTTCCATCCATGAATAGTATGCAATATTTATGGAATTTTCATATGGAGCTTTCAACACAATTTCCCGGAAAATTTCGAAAAGAATATTTTGTTATGTGAAGCTTTTGAAAATAGGTTTGGAGATAATTGGATTACAATGAATTATGCCGGTTTCATACAACACTGCAAATTTCTGCAAATTTTCCACATTTCCCGACACTCACTTTCATCATGAGATAAAACCACTGTGGTTTGGGCTGTGCGGTAGGCACCAGTCAGCTGGTTAAAAGAGCTTGTTCTTAGCCTGATATTAAGTCGCAGTTTGTTCTTAACCAAACGCATTTTGTCATATTGATTTGTTTTAACAATTGACACATTTTTACTTTTTTGCAGCATCAAGTAGGCATTGCCTGTTTGTTCAGCTTCCTATAAAAGGCCAGCTCCGGCGCATTTCAAACTCATTCGACATCGAGTCGTCTGGCCGTGCGGTTCAGTCTATATTTTATTTTAATCATAATAATGTTTCTTCTTAATATTTTATTTTTACAAGGCTTAGTTCTACCAGGTGCAATCTTAGGCGTCCCGTGGTCACTTCTTACTTATCATAAACCGCATAAATTTCCAACTTATCGTTTTGGATTTATGGTGTATGTGAAGCGCGCCATTCCTTTTTTTTACTTTAAGTTTTTGTCTTTATTTAAATTCAATCTTTGTTATGGTTGTTGTGTGTACAAAATATATATGTGCATATGCTTCACTTGCCTTTGTAGTAGAAAAAATTTGATTAATTGCCATTTAAAGGCATTGGGAACACTTGTGGAAAGCTAATGGAATTTAGCGATTATTTAAAACATATTTTCTTTGATAAAGCCATTTTAATGTTTTGTGGCAGGCTGACTTCGACCATTTTTAAAAAGCATAAATCTTGAGTTAGTTTAATTTGGTTTACTATGCCTAAGAAGGGCGATGAGCAATTGTATGGGATTTGCTTAGCGTATTACTATATATAGATTATTCTAACCAAGAATAAGATGTACACCACAAGTTAGCTATTCTTATTATTTAAAACATGAACCAGGCATGGGGATTGATTAATGTATTAAGGCTAGTTGAATGAATATTTATAAGCCAATTCAATAGCTGTGGTTAAGCTGACCAGGCTTCCTAAGATTTATGGCCAACAGACAATAATCAGGTCTGTAGCGGTTCCCGTTTCCGAAAAACGATCAAGTTATTCGGTTACAAAAGTTTTGCATTTGAGTCAGTGAAATGAAATGTATTTGACAATTTTCATGTCAACGGTTAAACTTTTCATCTATTAAATATTTTTATGTTTATAAGTCAATAACTCTGAAGATTTTGAAGTATCCATAGATATATTGAGCATGCAATTTGATTTACAATTAATTTTTTCAAAGTTGTACCTCAAAAATTGCAATTCGAAATTGTTAAGGTTTCCGTTCAGCTAAATTACAATTCGAAAACGATTCGAAAATTTATTCGAAAAGAAAATCGGTTTCTACTTCACTCTGAAACGGGAACATCAAAATGAAAACGATTCGGAATTACAATCGTTTTACTTTTTAAATCCACTCGGAAATAGAAACAGAACTGAATATATTTAATATAATATCTATTAATATTAAAGGTAAAAGTTTTCAACTTTTTCAAAGGATTAATTAAGCATACCTGGTTCAGTTTGAAACCAGACAATCTCCTTAAGCCTGGCCTACAATAATGTCAAAAATTTTACATAAAAGTTTTTAAATCAATGATTTTAAGAGGAAGCCTTCAAGCTCTTAACCGGTCTTAAAGCGAACTGGTTCGAACCTGGAAACTTTTGATTTACTGTGAACCAAATTTAAAGACCAACCATTAAAAAAAAAACGAGAAAGCCAAGCTAACTTCGTCAGTGCCGACGTTTTTATACTCTTGCAAATGTAAACATCACAGCTTATGAACGCTTAAATAAAAATCAAAAATTTTTGTAACTAAAACCCATTTTAAGACAGATAAACATCTGATTCGACCAAATTTCGCGAATCTTTTTGAAAACATATCAAAGTAACAATTGCCGAGTTTAAGAAAGATAAAATTGAAAACAAAAAAGTTTTTCTCACTAAGACTCAATTTCCGATCGGTCCTATGGCAGCCTTAAGATATAGTCATCCGATTTTGACCAAATTTTGCGAATATATTTGAAAGCACATACAATTAGTAATCAGTGAGTTAAACGACGCTAACATTACAAACAAAAAAATTTCTTACTAAGACTCATTTTCGACCGATCGGTCCTATGCCAACCATAGGATATAGTCACCCGATGTCGATCAACTTTTTCAAATTAGTTTGAAAGCGTTTAATATTAATAATCACCGACCTTAAGAACGACTTACTTAAAAACAAAAAAGTTTTTTTTCACTAAGTCTCATTTTCCGACCGATCGGTCCTATGGCAGCTATATGATATAGTCATCCGATTTTGACCAAAATTCGGAAATCTGTTTGAAAGCATATAATATTAACAATGGCCGAGGTTAAAGCCGCTAACATTGAAAACAAAAAAGTTTTTCTCACTAAGACCCATTTTTCGACCGATGGTTCCTATGGCAGCTATAAGATATAGTCATCCGATCCGGTCCGTTCTGACATATTAGCAGCGTGCAGTAAACAGAAGACTCTGTGCAAAATTTCAGCTCGATAGCTTTAAAACTGAGAGACTAGTTTGCGTAGAAACACACAGACAGACGGACAGACGGACGGACAAAGCTCAATCGACTCAGCTCGTCGCCCTGATCAAGATATATATAGTTTATAGGGTCGTAAATGAAGATTTCTATGCGTTGCAAGCTTCTGGGCAAAATTATAATACCCTTTGCAAGGGTATAAAAAAGGGGAAAGCTAACTTCGGCTCGACCGAAGTTTATTTACCCTTGTAGCTTGTTTAATTTATATAAATTAAGGTTTTAAATGTTTTTCGTCGAACATTCTTAGCTGAGCTATTTTCCAAACTCAGCAATAGATGGCGCCACCACTTTGACCATTTGCTTGCTAGTTTGTTATATGGCAGCTATACGATATAATCATCAGATTTGGATCAAACTCGTCAAAATTGAGTGGAAACCGATAATATTCATAGCTGGAAAGCTTAAAGACGCTAC
The DNA here is from genome assembly GCA_037044535.1 of Lordiphosa magnipectinata. Classification (NCBI taxonomy): domain Eukaryota; kingdom Metazoa; phylum Arthropoda; class Insecta; order Diptera; family Drosophilidae; genus Lordiphosa; species Lordiphosa magnipectinata. The sequence goes on from JBAMBO010000579.1 coordinate 47,026, forward strand.
CATTGAAAACAAAAAAGTTTTTCTCACTAGAACTACTTTTTCAACCGATCGTTCCTATGGCAGCTTTATGCTATAGTCAAACGATCCGGCCGGTTCCGACATATGTGCAGCGTATTTGTACCAAAAGGCTTCGTGCAAAGTTTGGTTAAGATAGCTTTTAAACTGACGGAGGTGATAGCATAGAAACAGACGGACGGACGGACGGACGGACGGACATGCCTATATCAACTCAGCTCGTCATGCTGATCAAGAATATATATACTTTATGTGGTCGGAGATGCTTCCTTCTCTGCGTTACAAACATCTGTACAATTTTAATATACAAGGATATACAAAATCCTGTTCCGAACCTAAATTTTCGGTTTGGTTCAGCAAAAATGAAAGGCAGTCAAAAAACTGGCCTGCTGCCTAGCGACTTTTTCTGTTTATTGCTCGGTATTGTGCGACAGAGTCTCAAAATCGCCAGGCAAGTAATGGAATAAATCCGGGAAATCTTAAGAGATTATGGCCTCGGTCTCACAGAACTTCAAGAGATTTTATTTTCTTATTTGAAAATCTAGTTAGAAGGTTTATTGTCCAAGAAAATTGCCCATTTTCTCAAATATGGTTGCATCTCTCGCAAAAACTTTCCCATTCTCAAGTAATGAGTTAATTTGATGTTTTCTTGAAATTTTTTCATTGTGTAATATGTTTAATGATGCATTTTAAATAATAATTTAAAATTATGTCATATTCTCCAAAAATAAAATGCATCTATTAAAAATATTTTCGAGCCAGTCATAAAGTGTAACTTGGCAACCCTTAGCCCGATTATTGTTACATAAATGCCGCCAGCATAGATAGATAGCGCCAGCTGAGGTTGAATGGCAAGTTAGTTTTGGTTGATACGGCAGCCTTCGGTTGGTTTTGGGAAGAATTATTGAAACGAACTAAATTTTTATCTCATCTGAGAATAGTCCTTCAACAGTAAATTACCTTCTAAATTCTGATTAATGAACAAATTAGTTGATTTTTGATTAATATTGTGAAAAGCATGGGGTGAACAAAGGTTCGAACCATAACCTTCTTCCAAAAACTTCGAACCACAAATTTCTGAACTTTAACCACACCCAAAAAAAAGTAATCAACAAAATGACAAATTAATTTGAAACTATTGGCTATCAAATTCTTTTTAATTCTCCAAGTATCAAGTTGATATTTTTGAAAGTATTAAAATGATATTTCGAGGATATAAAATTGATACTTACTTGTATCAGGTTGACATCTTTTTGTATTAATTTTTAAGAATCAATTTAGTGATAGGTCTTATGAATTTGATATTTCAAATGTCAGACTTTTAGTATCATTTTGATTCTAACTTTTATAATTTAATATAATATATCAAATACCAAAAGTATACAGAGTATATTAAGTTTAGGCAAAACAGGGAGAAGAAATCATTTGCCACCCTATAAAGTATATATATCATATATATATATCAGCATCAGCAGCCGAGTCGGTATAGCCATGTCTGGCTGTTCTTTCGTTTGAACGAAGAGATCTCAAAGATGGTAAGAGAAAGAGGCTTGACTTGTATGGGACATAAGTAAAAATTTTCATATTTAAATAAAAGTGTACACACTGTATGTTTACTAACTCCATATTAAACGCTGAATTAATGGTAACAATATTAAAGTCTAGGTGTAATTATTAAAATTTCAAAGCATCTTCTTCTCAGTGTGCAGATAAAAGGATTCCCTTTTGTAAAAGTTCACTGTATCAAACCAAGTCTTAGTTTAACTGTGTTTAAGTAAAATATTCATTTTGGTCTAGAAGTTTGTTTATGCTTAAGTACACACACAGAAGTCGATCCGGCAATTATTTTCAAAGTTACACTCATATTTGTAAAGACGAATCAGGTACTTTAAGTACTTTTTAAGTACTACAAACTTTAAATGCGCTTTTCTCAAAACTACTTTTTCCAGCACGGTTGATCTGATATCTGAAGTTCTAATGGACCGATTGAATTGAAAGCGCATAGCCCGATTTGTGGGGAAAACGGCCCCAATGCTGTTGCTTTTTTTAAGTATGCAGTCTTAAAGTACACCAACCGAAAGTAATTGATCGATTTTTATACCCCTGCAAAGGGTATGGCCGGGTGTTGTGCATCTCCTGGTGCGGGAGGTGTGGGTTCTATCCCGCCGCGCAACATCTAATAAAAAGTTTCTTTCTTTCTTTGAAAAAACAGCTTTTACACATCCGGTCACCTTCACCAGCTATTGGCGCCAGCTGTGAAGTAACTAGTCATGAAAAAGCTTCTCAATCTTGAACTGTAGGTCCCTTTCCCTTGTACGAACATTTCAACCACACACTCCAAAAGATTTTGATCAAACTTGGCAGAATTGTGTTGTGGCATATAATTTTGATCAATAACAAGTTTAGGAGCGATAGCATTGAAAACAAAAAAAAGTTTTTCATACTAAGACTTTTTTTCAGACGTATCTTTTGTATGGCAGCTATACTATATTGTGGTCCGATTTTCATCAAACTTGGTGGAATTATGTGAAAACCGAAAACTTATAAATACAAGTTTTGGAGCGGTTGCATTGAAGATAAAAAGTTTTGCTCACTAGAACTAATTTTTCGACCGCTAGTTCCTAGTCATCCTAACCGGTCGGTTCCAACAAACGTGCAGCGTCTTCGTACCAAAAGACTTCGTGCACAGTTTGGGTAAGATAGCTTTTAAACTGACGGAGGAGACATAGAAACAGACGGACCGACGGACAGACGAACATCAACTCAGCTCGTCATGCTTATCAAAAATATTTATACTTGTTTATTTTATTTATGTGGTCGGAGATGGTTCCTTCTATGCGTTACAAACATCTGGACAATTTTAAAATACCCTTTACAAGGGTATAAAAACTTTTGATAAGCATGACGAGCTGAGTTAATATAGCCGTGTCCGTCTCTCCGTCGGTTTCTATGCTTTCTCCTCCGTCAGTTTTAAAGCTATCCTAACAAATCTTTGCAAACTTTACAAAGACGCTGCACATTTGTCGGAACCGGCCGGTTAGGATGACTATAGCATATAGCTGCCATAGGAACTGTCGGTCGAAAAAGTAGTTTTAGTTAGAAAAACTTTTTGCCTTCAACGCTAAAGTGCCCAAACCTCGTATTTAAAAGTTGTCTATGCTTTTACATAATTCCATCAGGTTGGATGAAAATCGGTCAACTATATAGAACAGCTGCCATACAAAATAAAGTTTTGAAAAAAGTCCCAGCAGGGAAAACTTTTTCGTTTTCAATGCTATGCCATCGTATAGTTTCCATATAACAAACAGGAATGCAAATGGTCAAAGTAGTGGCGCCACCTATTGCCGAGTTTGGGAAATAACTCAGCTAAGAATGTTCGACGAAAATCATTTAAAACCTTAATTTATCGGGGGTGACACAGAAATCGCTAGTGATTTTCGTATAATTTTCGATATTGACAAATCATTAAGTAGCGGAAAAATACCAAAGAGGATCAAAAATAGTAGCAATGCCAAACAAACTTCTTAATCGGCATAAACAGAAAAGTCGATATAGCCATATAAGTATAACACATATATAGTATTTGCGATTGGTAATCCATGGTATTTATCGCGGTTCAGTATTATCAAAGTGATGGCTATGTAGTTATGTGTGGTCATTTGTGGCCTTGAAAATCAGTTTCTTAAGTATTTAGCGGATTTATTACCATGGAGATGTCTCAGCTGCGAATTGCGAATATGCATTGATTCTTCATTTTAATTTCTCAATTAAATATTAAATGCTGGTAAAAAATCCTAATTGAAAATTTAATTGAAGTGAAATATCCCAATTAAAAATTGGCTGGTGTGAAAAATCCCAAGCAAAATTTGAACGGAAGGGAAAAAATAAATAAATATTAGCTGACACTTGACTGGGTTCAAGTGCCATTAATAATTGACTTAAAGCTTGAATTTTCAACTAATTCTAAATTTTAATGGAAAAATTCAATTAAAATCCAATTCACTTGAAAAAATAGTTGAGCTAAAATGTAAAAAAAATTCAACAGGATTTAATGGTAATTGCAGCATTTAACTAATTTAGATCAAACAATTGATTAGTGCTTAAGTATTTAGCTATGTGAAATAATTGAATGGATTGCTTCCAAGCACTGCCCATACATGTCAAACCACTATATAAAACCATCTTTAAGATCTGTGCTATTGATGTTGATCAAGAATATACATACTTTATATGGGGTCGGATGTCAAAAAATATACCTAGGTAAGGTAAAATGTATCCGGAATTTCCAGTACCTACGTAAAAGTAAAGGTACAAAAAAGGTACTTTTAAATTAAAAAGCATGGTTCATCAACGTATATTAGTAATAAATATTAACTGTACGGGCTTAAATCTAAATATAAGGTTTAAAAATCCAGGTTGCTTTGGAATCCACTTCAATTTAAAGCAAAGGTCTTTGCCACGCTTGACGTTTAAACTTAATTTTTCTGAGCATCTTTGAGTTGATCACAATATTTCAAATTTTTTAAGCCTGCAGTCAGGAAATATCCTAAATAACTACAGGATTTGCCCTACAAAGTTGTGACTAGTGCGTTAAAAATAAGTATCATCTTGTAGCACTGGGCTAGAGCCGAATAAATAACTTACATTAAATATCAATAGCCTTAGCGAAAATGTCAGTAACATTATTCAATTCAAAAACTAAAAAACTAAATTTCCGTATTTGTAAATAATGGTATTTTAAAGTTGAACAATCACTTTTTATACACTAGAAGAGAGTATTATAATTTTGCCCAGGAGTTGGCAACGCATAGAAGGAATCATCTCCAACCACATAAAGTATATACATTCTTGATCCGCATGACGAGCTGAGTCGATTGAGCTTTGTCGGTCCGTCTGTCTGTTTCTACGCGAACTAGTCCCTCAGTTTTGAAGATATCGTGCTGAAATTTTGCTCAGAGTCTTCTTTTCACTGCACGCTGCAATATGTCGGAACCGACCGGATCGGATGACTACTTCTTGTAGCTGCTATAGAAATGTTATGTCGGAAAATGGGTTTTAGTGAGAAAAACTTTTTTGTTTTCAATATTAGCGCTCTTGAACTCGGTCCTTGTTAATATTACATGTTTTTAAGCCGTTCTGCGAAGTTTGGTCGAAATCACTTACCGTTGAAGCGAACTTTTTCAAGTGTATTAAAACTTCGGCACGACGAAGTTAGCTTTGCTTTCTCGTTAAATTCTGTTTTTGTTCTAAAATTCGTTGAATTCTGTCATGAAAACTTGAATAATGTGTTTGGAGGAGCCTGTTCAGCATCTTTCGTTACATCTAGGTTCATAGTGTGTGATGCGCATCTAAAGTGCCTTGGAAACATAATTTCACCATCAGCTGAACTATGCCGCTCTATTATCTTTAAATCAGACTCGTCTAAAAACTCAGGCTTCACGAGTTTCCTTCAAAACTGTACACTTCAAATGCTTTTCAGAAGTTGGATACAGTTTCTGTAACTGTTTACTTCAGCTAATATAGTAGCAAATTTTTCATGTGTGTGGGAAAATCGCACACGATTTCATTTTCGTAAAAAATTTGCGATTTAAAACAGGTTTCCAGTACAAAATTTGTATAAAAATCGCAAAACTTTGATATAATGTGATGGGAGCGAAAAGAAATCACGTACGAAAAGTACCTAGTACCTTTTGACAAGGGAAATGAAAATTAAGACCTAGGTAAGGTGAAAGGTACTCGAATTTGAAAATAATGAGGTAAGGTAAAACGTACACAAAATATGTATCTAGGTATGTACCTAGGTATTTCTACCAAGGTACTTCCAAACAGCAACCGAAGATATACTTTTCACTTTACAGTTGTACAATTGAAATTGGAAATGCAAACGTTTATACCAAAATCAGTAGTGATTTCTGTGTCACCACCGATACTCTTTCGCTATCCTACGAATAGAAATTTGGTTTGCGTTCACGATGCATCTTCCTTAACATGAATTTATAAGCTAACTCACCCTCATAATGCGAAGCAGCTCGCCAATAGCTGCCAGTGATTCTGAATCACGATGTTGCAGTTGCTCCATCTGAACCGGTGACAGGTTCAATTTGGAAGAACTAAAGTCTCGCCGCAATCCCACCCGCGCATTCCTGTCGCTTGTCAAAGTCTGCTAGCTGGGCTGGGCCACTACCTGGCGAGAGATCTGCTGATGACAACTTGCAGAAATCATATTCTTAAAGCGTCGACAATCATCCACCTGCACCAGACTGCCGTCTGTGGCGCGCAATAGCTGTGTCCTCGTATCATTCAACCCAGTCAGACTGGGGCTGGGCATCTTGCTGTAGCTCACCGAATATATGAGCAACTTCGGTGGAACAGAACTGCAACTGGCTGCGTGTTCTGTTGCGGGATCCACATAGGTGGAGCTGTCGCCAATCAACCCCGTCTTCTGGTCATATAGGAACAATAACTTCAACTCTTGAGGTGCCCTCGTCTTGGGTTTGATGGGGTTCTTCTTGTCAGACATGATAGAATTCAAAGAGAGGAAATAAAAAATAAATAAAAAAACAAATTGGTGAGAATGTAAAATTGGGATACGTTGAAGGTAGTGATATTTATTTACTTGTACAATTTAGATTGAGATTCATATTTCGATTCAAACGGACACTTTCGCCTAGGCTCCTCCTCTGGCCCCATCCTCCTCTTCTTCCTCTTCCACATCCGGATCGGGATCCACCCAATTGTCATCGCTTAGCTCATCTATGGTGTCATTGTCATCGGCCACTGCAGCCACACTGATGTCCGTATCAGTCGATCGGGACCCAGAGCCAGACCCTGCCAAAGATTCAATGCCAATAGCAGAGCCAGTACCGGACCCAGTGCCAGAACCAGAACCTGAATTCGATGTAGCAATCACTGCTCTGATCAGACGCTCATTCAGATCCTCCTGGGTGACGGGTGTGGGGGTGGTCGCAGTGGTCGAGGAGGGTGTGCCCGAGCCAGTGCTAGATGAGCCGCCATCGTAGGCCGAAAGCAGAAACGGCTTGGGTTTAGCGCCTGTCGAGGTCGAAGGGCCATCATCTACCGGAGCTGGAGCTGCAGATGGTGCTGCTGCTTTGGCTTCTGCCGCTGCTTCTGTTGCAGCTGCTGGTCCAGCAGCTCCTTTATTCTTGTTGCGACGTCGCGTAGCCTCGTACTCCTCCAGATCAGCCAACTTCAGCGTAATGGACTGCAGTTCGCGTTTTAACATTATGGAGAAAATATTAAGAAAGAGTGCGAAGAATAAGTATTTATTGGATTAACAGTTACAGTGCAAAGCTGCCACCCAGTTAAAAGCTTAAGAAAGCGCGCCCATTGCTCACAACATCGATAACAAACAAGTCCTATCGATTCATCGATAGAATTTTAATTCAATTCGATTTAGAGATGATACAAAATACGTGCTTGAGCTCCTCCTATACGATATTTTTTTTCCATTTTTCTATATATAGAATATATACTGGAAATATGGTGGCATTCTTTTATCTATCGATATTTTATGACCTTAATTATTTTCATTGAGGACAGAAATATATTGATAAATATCCCATTGTGTGCGCAAAAGCTAAATACAATAAAAGCTTAGTATACACTTCAACAAAAAACTGCCAAACCAAAAAACTCTCGGCTCCAAAGCCATTTGGCGCTCTCTTTGTTGGCCATACAATAGACACTTTCTACAAAAGGTCTCAAGTAAATACTATAAAACTAGATCCGTATTTTCAGTGATTTTATCGATAGCTCAAAAAAGCGTTTTAGATTTGATTTTGATTTCGTGAAAACAAATCTAAATCAGTTGGTGGAACGACCCTGATTTCATTTTGATTTGCTTTCGCTTATAAAAAAATGCCGAAAAACATTGTAAATTCTATCTTTCTAAGCTTTTTTATACCCTTGCAAAGGGTATTATAATTTTGCCCAGAAGTTTGCAACGCATGGAAATATTCATTTCCGACCCCATAAACTATATATATTCTTGATCAGGGCGACGAGCTGAATCGATTGAGCTTTGTCCGTCCGTCTGTCTGTCTGTCTGTCTGTCCGTCTGTCTGTCTGTCCGTCTGTCCGTCTGTTTCTACGCAAACTAGTCTCTCAGTTTTATAGCTATTGAAATTTTGCACAGAGTCTTCATTTTACTGCACGCTGCTAATATGTCGGAACCGACCGGATCGGATAACTATATCTTATAGCTGCCATAGGAACCATCGGTCTAAAAATGGGTCTTAGTGAGAAAAACTTTTTTGTTTTCAATGCTAGCGTCATAAAACTCGGTCACAATTTATATTATATGCTTTCAAACACATTTGCAAATTTTGGTCAAAATCGGATGACTATAACATATAGCTGCCATGGGACCGATCGTTCGGAAAATGGGTCTTAGTGAAAAAACTTTTTTGTTTTCAATGCTAGCTTCATAAAACACGGCGATTATTGATATTATATGTATTCAAACAGATTTGCAAATTTTGGTCAAAATCGGATGACTATATCTTATAGCTGCCATAGGACCGATCGGTCGGAAAATGGGTCTTAGTGAAAAAACTTTTTTGTTTTCAATGCTAGCTTCATAAAACTCGGCGATTATTAATATTATATGTATTCAAACAGATTTGCAAATTTTGGTCAAAATCGGATGACTATATCTTATAGCTGCCATAGGACCGATCGGTCGGAAAATGGGTCTTAGTGAGAAAAACTTTTTTGTTTTCAAGTAAATCGTTCTTAAAGTCGGTGATTCATAATATTGAACGCTTTCAAACTAATTTGAAAAAGTTGATCGACATCGGATGACTATATCTTATAGCTGCCATAGGACCGATCGGTCGGAAAATGAGTCTTAGTGAGAAAAAACTTTTCTGTTTTAAATTTCATCTTTCTTAAACTCCGCGATTGTTAATTTGATATGTTTTCAAAAGGATTCGCGAAATTGGAAAATGGGTTTTAGTTAAAAATTTTTTAGATTTTTATGTAAGCGTTCTTAAACTCTGACATTTCAAAAACAGCATTTGCAAGGGTATAAAAACTTCGGCACAGACGAAGTTAGCTTGGCCTTCTCGTTAATAATAGTTTTGGGCAGAGTATGTAATTTTAAAATGTTGGAAACTTTAATAAGGTGAATTTTATTAATTATGTATTTGTTTATGGTCACGGGAAAGGGCTTATGCAATTTGGCAGATTTACAAAGGAAGATGGCAGAATAAAATTATGGAAGAATTTGTGACTTCCAACTTTCTAGAAGAACTGTGCCCTGAACCCTGAATATCTTTGACAAAGTTAAGCACAAACTCTAAAAACTTGAGCACTTATGACTCCGTTCACTTTGGGCATCAGGACATTTTTTTTTCAAAATGCTCGTATGCTGTCTCAAATGCAATACATAATAGTTAAATTACTAATGTATAAAATGCGAGATAACTTACAACGTTCATTTTTAAATCAAAAATATTTAAGCAAACACAAAGCGCGCGTCGCAAATTTCCTCTGAGAGAACGTTCACACTAAAACGAAATCAAAATGAAATCAATTAGTAAGACCTTATTTCCTTACATTTTCTGGGCACACTGGACGTTTTGTATGAAGCAGCTGTCAACAGCTGTTCGACGAAATCTAAATCAAATCAGAAGCAAATCACTTTCAGGAATACCACTAATGAATTTTAAATTAAACAAATTTAAATTTTTTTATTATTTCAAGACGTATTGCACCTAGTCGATACACTAATATGCGTTATCGGGTGCAATTTGAATAATTTTCCATCAATGATTGAGCGCAATTTACAAATCACCGTGAGACTTTTAAACTGGGTTTGAAATATGAATTTAATTCTAACTTAAGTATCATATCTGCCCATCCGGCCCAGTAGCTAGGGGTGGGTCGTGGAGTACGCATGTTAATCATGTTTAGTTGTTGATTTTGAAACAAATAACTTAAAATTAGACAAAAACGAGAAAGGAAAGCTAACTTCGTCTGAGCCGAAGTTTTAATGCATTCAAATTTCGCAGATCAGCTTAAAAACAAATCTATACATATATACGAGAAGGCCAAGCTAACTTCGTCTGTGCCGAAGTTTTAATACCCTTGCAAATGCTGTTTTTGAAATGTCAGAGCTTAAGAACGCTTACATAAAAATCAAAAAATGTTTTAACTAAAACCCATTTTCCTACAGATAAACATCTGATTTCGAACAAATTTCGCGAATCTTTTAGAAAACATATCAATTTAACAATCGCCGAGTTTAAGAAAGATAAAAATTAAAACAGAAAAGTTTTTCTTACAAAGACTCATTTTCCGACCGATCGGTCCTATGGCAACCATAAGATATAGTCTCCCGACGTCGATCTTTTTCAAATTAGTTTGAAAGCGTTTAATATTAAGAATTACCGACTTTAAGAACGATTTACTTGAAAACAAAAAAGTTTTTTCACTAAGACCCATTTCCTGGCCGATCGGTCCTATGGGAGCTATAAGATATAGTCATCCGATTTTTACAAAAATTTGCAAATCTGTTTGAAAGCATATAATATTAATAATGACCGAATTTAAGGACGCTAACATTGAAAACAAAAAAGTTTTTCTTACTAAGACCCATTTTCCTACTGATAGTTCCTATGACAGCTATAAGATATAGTCATCCGATCCGGTCGGTTCCGACATATTAGCAGCGTGCAGTAAAAAGAAGACTGTGCAAAATTTCAGCTCAATAGCTTTAAAACTGAGAGACTAGTTTGCGTAAAAACAGACGGACAGACAGACGGACGGACAGACAGACAGACAGACGGACGGACAAAGCTCAATCGACTCAGCTCGTCGCCCTGATCAATAATATGTATAGTTTATGGGGTCGGAAATGAATATTTCTAAGCGTTGCAAACTTCTGGGCAAAATTATAATACCCTTTGCAAGGGTATAATAAAAGTTAAAGTATGTTTGTTCCTTATACGCGTATAAGCCGCTGTACCTATCTTCACGAAATTTTCACAGTATGTTCATGCCGATCAGGAAAGAGTCATAGGCTATATCTCAATTCTGTAAGCCGGTTCGAAAGCGGTTAAAAACGGTTAAAAAGTGGTTCAGAGCCATATCCCAGAAGTCATTCAAGCTAGGAACTTGAAATCTGGTCTGCAGGTTGATAAAATGAATTTGGATATTCTACTGGGTCAGGGACAGTATTGAAGCGGTATTGAACCGATTAAAAAGTGGTTCAGAGCCGTATCTTTGAAGTAATTTAAGATATGAGCTTTATCTCTGGTCTGTAGGTTGGTAATATGGAGTTTAATATTTTACTGGATCAGGACCGGTATCGGACCGGTTAAAAGTGGTTCAGAGCCATATCTCAGAAGTTATTTAAGCAATGAACATGAAATCTGGTGAGTAGGGTGATAATATGGATTTGTATATTTTACTGGATCAGAACCGGTAGCGAACCGGTTGAACATTGGTTCATAGCCCTTTCTTACAAGTTATTTAAGCTGTGAACATAATAACTGGTGTGTAGTAGACTGGCCCTTATATAAATTATTTTTTTTCGATTTCAAAATACCGGGCGGAAATAGTTTCGTTTTGCTCCAAATAGATATAAGAAAAAGTTTGGCCCCGGTCGAACTACGTTTAGAGGACGCGCGCTCGCGCTCGAAAACGAAAATTTGAAAAATTCATGAAATATAAGGGATGAGCTTCGGATTTAATCTCTAAAATTTTTGAATATTTTTTTATGTGCTAATTAATTTTAAATCCTTTTTTGGGAATATCTTAGCAACAATTTAAATATTGAAGTTGGATATTTGGAGCGTAAACTTGGTCATTATCATTTTGCCAATTGTTATGTCCCGCTCTTGGTCCTAGGGACCTGGAGACCAACCTCACTCACCTTCCGGCACTGTGGTAGCCCGGCATGAGCTCGCCGTAAGTGGGAGGGGTCTTTTGGGTGGATGATCTCCTTAAGGAGCATAACAATAAATTTTCGTGCCGTAACAAAAAACTACCGTGATCGTCCGTCAGTCTGTCCGATCTGCCACAACCCGGTTAATAAGTTGATCCCAAAAGGGATCGGCAGACGTGGCCTATGCCCGCCCCTTCTATGCTTTCGCAAAGCCTTCGGACCACACCAGGGCCGGCGGTGTGATCCCCTAGTCACTAGAAACTTTTAGCGCCCGATATTTTGAAATCAATTTTTAAGCGCCTGTCTAGTGTGCAGGTTGGTTATATGGAGTTGGATATTATACTGAATCAGGACCGAAATTGAGCCGATATCGAGCCGTTTTCAAACCGGTTAAACAGGACCGGATAAGAACTGGAAATGCGGCGGTATAGAACCGGTTTCGAAACGTTTAAACTATGGATCAGAGCCATATCTTATCTTCACTGGATCAGGATCGAGCCGCTTTCAGCCGATTAAAAATGGTTCATGGCCATATGTATATTATGTATGGGTTGAAATGTTGATATCAACTAACAGCCAGTTTAAACTTGAATATAAGCGCTCTCATAAGAATCATGTATACTCAATGCAAAGGACCCGGGCGACACCGGGTATACAGCTGGTAATATTAAAAATGACCGAGTTTAAGAGCGCTAGCATTAAAAACAAAAAAGTTTTTTTCACTTAAACCCACTTTCCGACCGACCGAAATTTCAGCTCGATAACTTCAAAACTGAGGGACTAGTTCGAGTAGAAACAGACAAACCTCAATCGAAAATATACTAAAAATGGCAATCCTTTTGTTTTGCGACAGTGTGACCAGATTTTAAAATGTATGCATATAATATGGCAACGTTGCCTAGTGCATAGTTTTTATAGACTGGAAAAGTGCAGTATCAGTTTTAAAGCTATCGACCACAAATTTTGCACAGAGTCGTCTTTTAACTGCGCACTGCTAATATGTCGGAACCGCCCGGATCGATTGACTATATCTATATCTATATATACAGCTGCCACGGTAACCAATCTGTCAAGTTCAGCAATTGTTCAGATGTGTTTTAGTATAAGGTTCGCTTCGCAGTAAAAAAGTTTTCGGAATATCAGATTCAAAACCGTCCTTGGTATTTATACGATTTGAATACAAGTTATTCGTTTATTAATTTTCCACATGTTTCAGTTGGCGTTGATTTGAAACTCAATTTAAAGTTGGATAAGTGGACAAGTGTTGTTTTCATTGAAAATAGATCAGGCATTCAATTCATCAAGTTGTGCGTGTCAATTAAGATGGCTCAGGACAGTAAGGATATACCTACATTCAAGTGCGTGTTTCTCGGCGATGGCGGCACTGGGAAGACGACCTTTGTCAAGCGCCACAAGACAGGGGAGTTCGAAAAAAAATATATAGCTACACTTGGAGTGGAGGTGCACCCGCTAATTTTCTACACCAACCGTGGTGCCATACGCTTCAATGTCTGGGACACGGCCGGGCAAGAGAAGTTCGGTGGTCTGCGCGATGGATATTACATTCAGAGCCAATGCGCTGTTATCATGTTTGATGTGACCGCACGTGTCACCTACAAGAATGTGGGGCAGTGGCATCGTGATATGGTGCGTGTGTGCGATAAAATACCCATTGTCCTGTGCGGCAACAAGGTGGATATTAAAGACCGAAAGGTCCAGGCCCAAAACGTAGTGTTCCACCGAAAGAAGAACCTGCAGGTAAGTATGTGTAATGCAAAGGAAGAAATTGAGACCAAAATGTTGTGTTTATCGCCCCCAGTATTATGAAATCTCGGCCAAATCGAATTATAATTTCGAGAAACCATTCCTGTTTCTGGCCCGCAAATTGCTCGGTGATCTCAATCTGGAGTTTGTTGCCATGCCAGCCCTGCTGCCGCCCGAAATTAAAATAGACAAGGAATGGAAGAAGCAAATCGAGCAAGAACTAAAGGAAGCTCAGTCGATCGCCTTGCCAGATGACGATGAAGATTTTTAAGCGATTTTTGCCAAATCCCTTAAGTTTTATTATTCTTTTCAACATTCTACAACACAATTCAAGAGCGACAGGAATGGAAACACAATTTATTTTGCAACACACAGCCCTTCCATATTACCAATTTAAGGACACTTCAAACACTTGGATGGTCCAACCAAAATACATTCCTCTGAACTCCTATATTTTCAGTGTAGCTGCCCTTTTTATACACTTGAAAAGTGTATTATAATTTTGCCCAGAAGTTCGCCACGCATAGAATGAATCATCTCCGACCACATAAAGTATATATATTCTTGATTAGCATAGCGAGCTGAGTCGATTGAGCTTTGCCCGTCCGTCTGTCCGTCTGTTTCTACGTGAACTAGTCCCTCAGTTTTAAAGCTCTGGAACTAAAATTTTCCACAGAGTCTTTTTTACTGCACGCTGCTAATATGTCTGAACCGCCTGGATGCACAGTGGTAACATACAAAATAATAAAGTATTATTTTTGGAACTATTTTTAAAAATTTTTAAACTAAATTTTAATGTCAATGTTAAATATTTAATTAAAAATTTTTTTTTTTTTTTTTTTGAAATAATTCAAAATTCTTTTATAAACTATTCAAATTGATATAAACATAAGTAGGGATCATATTTTTGTAAAAAAATTAATGTTATTCACCTTCTGAGCTGCTCAAATCGAAGACACTTTCCAGAAGTTATATGACCCCTTTATCGTAATTTTTTGAGCAGTATGATGAACTTTTTGATATACACGATATTATATGGTATGACGACAGTAATAGAGCGTGCGTTAAATCTTCTATCGTATTTCTAGGCTAATTTTTTCGGTTTTGGTTCATCCAAGCGAAGGATGTGCTTCGCAAGATTGACATTTTACCTATAAAATGTAATAGACTAATAAGTTGCAGTTCATATTGACATTTGACGATTCACAATGGACCATTTTTACAAACACATAAAGATTTAAGACCAATACGGGCCAATATCAAAAGTTCTACTCCACCAAAGTCGCGGCTACGTATGTAAATATACTCTAAACGAAATGTTAAGTTCGATATCGATTTACCACTAATACATATAAGAACAGGACAAACACAAATTTTGTTTATTAAATACATATGTACCAACTATTGTCAAATTAAAGTCTTACTTTACAGCAAATCGCAAAACTTTAACTTTCTCAGCGCAAAACAAAACAACTTAAAAAGCCGTGAAAATGTTTTTAGGTATGGGCAGAAAAGTATCGTGAGTCTTGCACGCTCACGACATCGTGAGTTTTCAAGAAAATTAAAAACATCAAGATTTGAATTTTGAAGTTTGCATTTATTGCCTGCCAGATTGGCAGAATCGACTATGTTGGATGGGATAACTACATTTTGCAGCTGCCATAGGAACAATCGGTCGGAAAATGGGACTTAGTGAGCAAAACCTTTTTGTTATACCCTTGGGAAGAGTATTATAATTTTGCCAAGAAGTTTGCAACGGATAGAAATATTCATTTCCGAACCCATAAACTATATATATTCTTGATCAAGGCCACGAGCTGAGTCGAATGAGCTTTGTCCGTCCGTCTATCTGTCTGTCTGTCTGTTTCTACTCAAACTAGTTTCTCAGTATTAAAGCTATCGAGCTGAAACATGCACAGAGTCTTCTTTTTACTGCACGCTGCTAATATGTCGGAACCGACTGGATGGGATAACTATATCTTATAGATGCCATAGAAACAATCGTTCGGAAAATGGATCTCAGTGAGAAAAATTTTTTGTCTTCAATTTTTATACTCTGTACCGAAGGTACATAGAGTATATTAAGTTTGTGCAAAAGTATGTAACAGGGAGAAGGAATCATTTCCGACCCTATAAAGTATATATATTCTTGATCAGCATCAACAGCCGAGTCGATATAGCCATGTCCGTCTGTCTGTCTGTCCGTCCGTATGAACGAAGAGATCTCAGAGATGGTAAGAGTTAGAGGTTTGTCATGTATGGGACATATATTTCTTATACTTGCAGGCAGATCAAGTTTATTTTCAATTTTTGCCACGCCCCCTCGCGCCCCCGCAATTTGGAAAAAACGTCATATCTCCAACAGTTTTATTGATAGATGGTTTGTACTTTCCAGAGATATCTGGTACTCAAAATTATTGATCGATTTGCTGAAGGAATGATAAAGATCGGATGAACGATACTCAAGTTATGAGCAAAACACGGCCAGTAAACACCCCCCACCCATCACCACAGCATTCTATTGAAAGGCAATCTTAGTGACAGAGAGAGAGAGAGAGAGAGAGTGAAACTTAGAGATGAGCGCGTATAACTCGTGAGCAAATGCGAGCTGCGACGTTAAGGGTACAGAGTATGTTATAGTCGGGCTTGACCGACTTTCTTGTTTTTTGAATATTTTTGAAAAAGATTCGAGAAATTTGGTCGAAATCCGATGACTCTTTCGGGCAACGGGTCTTAGTAAGAAAAATGTTTGATTTTAATGGTAGCGTTCTTAAAATCTGATATTTCAAAAACAGCATTTGCAAGGGTATAAAAACTTCGGCACAGAGCATGGCCTTCACGTTTCCAGTGCTAGCGTTCTTAATCTTGGGCATTGATAATTAAGGGTGATTTTTATGCTATTTGGGTTTTAAATAAATATTAATCCTTACACAGCCCAAAGTGCCATAAGCAGAGCTTCTCTCAATCTCTTGGCGTGTGGGCTTTTAATTTTCGCACAAAAGAAAGAAGAAGAAACTTTTCCATGGCTTGTTACTTCACAGCTGGCGCCAATAGTTGGAGAAAGTTACCGGATGTGTCTAAAGAAAGAAAAAATATGTTCCGAGGATAGAACCCACGCCTAAAGCACAGTAGGCTCACACTACCCGCTGCACCACACCCGGCCACCCGGTTTTCAGTGTACATTTTTTGACACTTCACGCGCGATTCGTAACATGTGGCAGCGTCAAGAAGGTTTGTCTTTTTACCATAAATACCATACCATAAAACGAACAGCGCTTGCAAATCATTGAATTTTCTTATCAAAATTGGCCTTAGAAAAGTTTAATGGATCTTCATTTTGTTATCAAAATATGTACTTGATTGACGAAGCTCAGTTTTGGCTCACTGGGTACGTCAACAAACCGATTTGCTGAATTTGGTCTGAAGAGCAGCCAGAGGCAGTTCAAGAACCCTGAAAAATGCACTGTTTGGTGCAGTTTGTGTGCCGGCGGCAGCATTGGACCGTACTTTTTCGAAAATAATGAAAATCGCAGCGTGCAGTAGAGCAAAGTACCGTGCTATGATACCGACTTTTTGTTTGCCTACAATGGAAAAATTCAACTCGGTGCCACATGCCACACGGCACGCGAAACTATGGACCAATTGAGAGGCTAGTGATCAATTAATCGGACCAGTCCATTGGCCGCCAAAATCATTTGATTTCACCCCACTAGACTATTTTTTGTAAGGCTCTCGTGTACAGGGACAAGCCAGCTATAATTGCAGCCCTGGAAGAAAACATTACACCTGCCATTGGTAAGATACCGGCCGAAATGCTGGAAAAAGTTTGTCAAAATTGGAGCTTACCGGGTGGACTACTTCAGGCGTAGCAGCGGGCAAAATTTACATGAAGTAATCGTTAAAAAGTAAATTTCAGGCTTTGACGAATCGCTCCAAATAAATATTTGACTCACAATTGCCTATTAGCTGTATTTTTTCTTTTTCAAAAAACAAACGCTTTAAAAACCACCCTTTAGAATCCCACAAATTGTATTCAGGAAAAGTAGAAAATTGTCAATGGAACATTTGAACACACGCTTTCGTACAGACAGATTAACGCCCGTAAAGCTACGCGCTCTATGCCGATGTGAAATATGAACCTAAACTATAACGATTTTGGTTCTGCTCTATATGTTCCACTAATTTGAAATGTTTTCTTCTAAAAAGAATACTTTGTATTATTACATACAGCCATGATCCCATTTTCGCCTTCGCCAAAATTTTACGACTTGATCTTTAAATATCAAAAGTTGTTGCTCCGAAATTCGAAAATCGCTCTGTTGCTCTGAGTCCGTGAAATGAAAAGTAAATGGGAAATGTCGCTAGAGATATAAACTGCCTCCCTATGAACCAATTTTTGTATATTCTTTGACTATTTTATAGCCCCTTTCCACTGGCATCATTTCTTATCATTTTTATTTCTTAAAATTTTGCCGTTTCCATTGATAAATCGTAATTTTTTTGACACGTTTACAGAAACAGCTGCTTTGTTTGTTTTAAAGACCAAGCGGCACTTTCAAACTCAAGTGATCTTTTTGGAATATTTAGCAAAAAAAAAAAAGACATACCCGTCAGGAAAGCGATTTCTCGGGGCGAACGCATTGAAATCGCCCTGAACTATCGGTAGAAAGCTAAATACACAACTTTTTTTGACTAATTTATATTTTAAGCGAAATTTCGAATACTTTTTAACTATTTTCTTCATTTTGTCATCATTTTCAGAAAATTATAGAAAAGAAAGGCAAAATGAAATGTCAAATCGTATGGAAGAAATTATATAATTTTCTTCATTTCTTGTCATTTCAAGAAATGAAATTTCATTTCTTTGGTGGAAATAGGCTATTAGATGTAGGGTATTCACCAGACCCTGTAAAAACGTAATTGGTAATATTACCACACAAAAGCTAGTGAGCGACCCCTTGTGATTTCACCTAGTAATTTTTGTGGTAAACTAGCTATTTTGCCGAATTTTGCTGTTACTTGAGAGTCAAAGCTTAATTCGTAAAAGTAAATCAAATTAAAATTGGCAAGACAACAAGCATCGTTTAATTGAAAAATGGACATGTCCCTTCATGAAATAGAATGCATCGATGGTAGGTGTACAAATCAAACTAAATACGAGTATGAAGAAAAATGAATACATAAAAAATCTTTAGGTATGGACCATGATGCAATCGATGAAGTGATGGACGAGCTTATGGAGAATATAACTTCAATCGCTTGCTTTCGGACAGGAACCAAGTTTTGTGTTCCCAAATCAGTCAACTGGCGAAACAATGTTATACCATTTTTCTCCAAATTCTCCGTGTCACTAAGAGTCACTACGCTTCGATTAAGCAGGCCAACCAAATGACCACTTTTGTGAGGTCCGGCCTTCTTTGCATTAAATTCTGATCCAGTTTTGTGCACTGATTCCAAAACTGGTCTCGGGTTTTCTCCATCATCTCTTGATTTCAAGATATCGCGGAAATTCGAGATACAGTATTTTTTGCTTTTAAAACATTACACAGATTACACCGAGCAAAAATATCTGTATTTATGAGTTTTCTGCGATATTGTACATATTAATGCAGCCTAACAAAAACATAGGAGCAGTATCAGCAAATCCAAAAGCGTCAAAATTTGCCATTGAAGAGTAATTATCATCAAACTATGGCAAATTTTTCAAACTTAATCGTCGTGTACAAGCCATTACGGTGGTTGGATTTTAATCACAACCACTTTAGCATGTAGCCTAAAGGTTCTTCTATTTTCACAAATTTTGTTGCATTTGAATCTGCTGGATTGACAAAGTTACCCCCGGAAAAAAGAATTAAATTTTATGGCATGGCAACTAGATTGATGCACGAAATGTATATAGGAAATACTAAAAGCTTACGTGATCTAACATACACCTTACATTAATAGTTAAGCAAATGCGAAATAACATTCAGGCGTACTAGATTCAAACAATTTCAACCAAAGTCAAATTTGCGTTATACCAAACAACCTCACGAGAATGACATTAAAATTTTATGAATTGAGCTACGAATGGGCCAAATGGGTTCCGCACTAACCATAATCTCCGGACTAAGCTTGTGACTATTTTGACTTTCAAAATTTAAATAAATATAAAAAAATATATGTATTTACTTTATGTGGTCGGAGATGATTCCTTCTATGCGTTGAAAAATAATAATAATACCCTTTCCAAGGGCTGTTCGGTAAAACAAATTGCCCTCAAGGTTTTTCTTGGTTATAAGCTACTCATATGAATTGAAATCTGTATTACTCTCTCTTTATGTTGGTCTGACAGCTCACTCGTCAAATATTTCTACCCTAGTAAGCTTTTTATTTTAAGTCGTGGAAAATCCAAATTCCAAAGCTTAAGCGTAGTACGGAGACGCTGACA
Source organism: Lordiphosa magnipectinata (assembly GCA_037044535.1). Lineage (NCBI taxonomy): Eukaryota > Metazoa > Arthropoda > Insecta > Diptera > Drosophilidae > Lordiphosa > Lordiphosa magnipectinata. The sequence goes on from JBAMBO010000579.1 coordinate 67,146, forward strand.
ATTTTGTCGGAGCGGAAATTGTTTCATAATTTCCAGACCCACCTTCGACAATTTATCAGCTGTTTTCAAAAAAAGAGTTGGCCGATCCATGCAATTGACAGCGAATTGTTAGTTGCTCCGTACACGATCTGACAATGTGCTCTGACAATTTTCATGAGCGGATTTCCTGAGCTATGTAATTAGATAGGCTCCGACAAAATTGTCAGCGTCTTCGTACTACGCTTTAAACAACAAAGACAAAGCACACATGACAAACACAAAATTAAATATTGTAAAGAAATAACAATGAATACCAGAAGCATGGGTAAATATCAAGAGTAATAAAAAATTAAAATGTTAATTTAATATACTTCACTCCGCAGATTGTCAAACATCTTGTCTTAATGACAAAGATGTATTATGTACTTTTAAACATTATCGACGGCCAATAACTCATGAAATTAAAAACACGTACTTAGAACTGTTTGGCTTCACCCAAAATAGTGAAATGGATTTCGCTCCTGTCATGATTTGTAACACATGCCGGGCACATTTGCAGCAGTGGGAAAATGAAAAGCGTCACCACCTAAAATTTGGGACTTCAATGATATGGAACATACAAAAAACCATATTGACGACTGTTATTTTTGTCTAAGCAAAATAACAGGAATAAATAGGATTAACAATAAAAATTGGCCGTATCCAAATCTGGACTCTGCTAAACGGCCATTACCGCATACAATAGATGAGTTGCCACCCTCAAGAAGACGCCGAAGATCTTGATTTTACTAGAGAAAATGGGAATCCTGAACGATTAAATCAGCATGAGCTCAACGATTTGTGCAGAGAGCTTGGTCTGTCGAAAGCACGGTTCGTAAATAACACACAATGTAATTAACATCGAGTTCTAAACAATGTAAAAAACAGTAAGCATTGTTTGTTTAGAAATGTTCAAAATGTTTTGAACAGCGTTCTATAAAATTTTTGGCAGAATAACGAACACTGACAAATAACACTAGGCGTTTTTAACACTTTAAATAAAGTGTGTTTCGAATGCTAACATTGTTAACAAATAAAAAACATGTTAATTAACATTTTGCAATAACATTTTTAAAACTGTAACCAAAAATGTTATTATATTATATTATATTATGTTTCGCAATTTTGTGCAAATTATCACTTAGGCACTGCAAGCACTCGTCCGACAGACACCGGTAGTATGTTCTTCATCATTGGTCAACCATGGTTCAGTATTGCCATAAATATGGCAAAGTAGTTATGTTTGATCGTTTGCTGTCTTGAAAAGCAGTTTCTTAAGCATTAAGCGATTTATTACCATGGAGATCCCTTAGCTGCGAATTGCGCTTATGCATTGATCCTGGCATTATTTTCCACTTGGTTGCAAGCAAAGTTTGTTTGGCATAATTACATCTGTTGATCATCTTTGGTATTTTTCAGCGATTTAATGGTTTGTCATTAACGGAAAGTGGTTTTAAACATTCTTTATGATCTTGACTATATTCTTTGCGATCATCCATGGTTTTTATCGCTGTTCAGTATTGTCATAATCATAGTTATGTAGTTCTGTGTGGTCATTTGTGGTCTTGAAGAGCAGTTTCTTAAGTATTTAGCGGTCTTATTACCATGGAGATCCGTTAACTGTGGATTGCGCTTATGCATTGCAATTTCGATGTACACCTTCTATTTACCCGAATATTTACCCGTCTATATGACTATCTAGACTCATTATACAATTTTGAAAATTGCGCGATTTTTTCAGACAGACACCTCCTATTTACCCTTCGACAATCTTCATGATTATCGTAACTGATCCAATTTTGCAAAATTCGCGATATTTTTGGAAAGATTGACCTAAGCGTCCTGTTTACCCGTCGACAATTATCAACTATTAAAGGGAAGTTCAATTTGTAGTTACAGTGTTAAAAATGTTATTGCTCTCGTGTGTCGATATGTAAAATGTTCAAAATGTAAAGTAACATGTTTTTTATTGTGTTAAAAATGTATGTGTTTAAAAACCCTATGATTTTGAACTGTTCAAAATGCCTAGTGTTATTTATCAGTGTTCGTTATTCTGACAGAAGTTATAAAAAACACTGTTCAAAACATGTTTAAACAAATGTTATTTATTTTTTTTGTACAATGTATTTTAAATGTGTGTAAATAACGAACCCTGGTCGAAAGAGTCACCAATCGACGATATTGAAATAGACCCACCGGGCCATCACGAAGACTGATTAGCAATAAAAAGGCTAAAGAATAACAAAGAAGCTGGTGCTGATGAGACACCAGTCTGGTCAAGCGCATAAAGCAACAGCGGCTACGCTGGATAGAACATGTTACCCGGATGGATGAAGAAGCTCCAGTAAAAAAGGGGTACAAATTGAAGCCGGATGACTTTGGAGGAAAAGGCACGAGATGACGACTATTTTTATCTTTAAGAAAGTGTCAAAGCAATTGATTTATTACAAGTGATTGGAAAGGTACCCAATTTTCTTACCTAGGTAAGGTACAAGGTAAATGTAAAAAAAAATATATCTATGTAAGGTAAAAGGTATCCGGAATTCCCAGTACCTAGGTAAAGGTAAAGGTACTAAAAAGGTACTTTTAAATTCATAAGCATGGTTTATCAATTTATATTAATAATAAATACTAACGGCTTAAATCCAAATATAAGGTCTAAAAATGGAACATTTTATATGAGGTTATTTTATTAAAAGGTTTCTCTTATACCATCTCGCCTTTTTAATATAACAAAAGTTTCGAATATTTCGTCACCTATTCTATTTCTTTTTGGTGTATGTATTTGGCCTCTACTGCTAAAAATTCTTTCAATAGGTGCAGATCTAGTCCAAATGGTATAATACTTATAAAAAACATTGCAATTATTTTTATACTAAAGTATAGATTCAAAAGATTTGCTATGATCGGCAAGATAAGTTAAGACTTCCAATGCAATATTAGAATTTTCAAAACAGTTTTCAGTTTTATCCAATCTTCCATTACTGGTATTGTAAAAATCTTTAGAATCCTTTGTATTTGAACTCTTTTTGACAACTGTTTCTAAACTTTCCGTCATTTTTTTAACAAGCCAATCGTTGAAACACTTAAAACACACTATATAGTTCATTGGAATCCACTTCAATTTAAAGCAAAAGTCTTTGGCTCGCTTGAAGTGAAGTTTTCAAAAAATGAAAATCGTTTAAAACCTCTTGTAGAGCAGCTTTTCTATAGCGCTCTATTACCTTTAAATCAGACTCTTCTAATAACTTAGTCTTCACGTGGTTCCTTCAAAAATGTACACTTTAATTGCTTTTCAGAAGTTGGATACATTTTCTGTAACTGTTTAACCTTTGGATATCTCCAAGTCCGTATTTGCTTTGAACTTAAGATAATATAGTAGCAATTATTTCATGTGTGTGGGACAATCGCACACGCTTATATGCGAGTACGAAAGAACCGGCGATATTTTTCTTATACAGCCGTGCTCCCATTTTCACTTGTATACAAATTTTGCGATTTAAAACCGTTTTTCAGTACAAAATTTGTCTAAAAATCGCAAAATGTTTGCGAAAGTGAAAATGGGAGCACGGCTAATAGTCCGCATTCCTCCTATCTAGCATGGATCGTTTAGTTTTTAAACACGGAATGTTTACCGGACGTCCAGTTAAAGCCACAAACAGGTCCCTGATACTTTTCTTTTCAATATGGCAGAGTGCGGCAGCATCTCTGCTATAATGTAATCAGAGCGAAATCAAGTACGAAAAGTATCTAGTATCTTACCTATTGACAAGGTAAATGAAAATTAAGACCTAGATAAGGTAAAAGGTACTCGAATGGAAAAATACCGAGGTATGGCAAAAGGTACACAAAATATGTATCTAGGTATGTACCTAGATATTTGTACCGAGGTACTTCCAAACACTGTTTATAACTATCCTTTTTATCTAAACTATAGGTGTTTGCCTACTACTGGAGAGATTTCGGATGCTTGCAGTGTACCCAGCTAGTGCACATTTCACAAGGAAGATATTTTTACATCCCACAGCAAGACGAAGATATGCCGCATTTGGAGAAAGAGCTCTCCCACAAAACCAAGAGCCAAAAAATGGCTATTTTTATTAACAAGGCTGCATAGTCTGTGTGTATGGCGTTCAAACTCGAGGAAGACTGCTTGCTGATAATTTGCCCCTTTTGGAGTTTGTCTTAAAACTTGAATTTTCTCATATGTAATTAAATTGAATAAACTAAACAGTACTTTGGAATATAGTTTTGACGAATGCTTACATATTTATTCCCTTGCAAAGGGTATTATTATTATTTTGCAACGCATAGAAGGAATCATCTCCAACCACATAAAGTAAATATATTTTGTTATATATTTGTTTACATTTTGAAAGTCATAATAATCACAAGCTTAGTCCGGAGATTATGGTGAGTGCGGAACTCATTTGGCCCATTCCGTAGCTCAATCCATAAAATTTTAATGTCATTCTCGCGAGGTTGTTTGGTATAAAGCCAATTTGAATTTGAGAGAAATTGTTTGAATCTAGTCCTGCCTGAATGTTATTTCGCAATTGCTTGACTATTAATGTAAGGTGTATGTTAGATCACGTAGGCTTTTACTATTCCCTATAAGCATTTCGTGCATCAATCTAGTTGCCCTGCCATAAAATTTAATTCTTTTTCCGGGTTTCTTACAGCCGGTTGTAACTTTGTCAATCCAGCTGATTCAAATGCAACAAAATTTGTGAAAATAGAAGAGCCTTTAGGCTACATGCTAAAGTGGTTGTAATAAAAGTACAACCACCGCAATGTCATGTACACGAAGTTTACGTTTGATAAATTTTGCCATAATTTGTTGATCATTTCTCTTCAATGGCATATTACGACGCTTTTGGGTTTGCTGATGCTGCTTCTATGATTTTTTTAGGCTGCATTAATATGTATAATATCGCATAAAACTCATAAATACATTTTTTTTTGCTCGGTGTAACCTCCTTAATTTTTTAAAAGCCAAAAATACTACAAAATCGATGGAGAAAGCTGATGGGGAAAAGCCGAGACCAGTTGTGGAATAAGTGCACAAAACTGGATCAAAATTTCGCATCGAGAAGGCTGGACCAAAATGGCTGTTGGCCGGTGTTTTCGAATTGATCCTTGCGGACCCACGCTTTGTGTCGACTGTATTTCGACCCCAAGTGGAACTTGAGTTAGAGGTAGCGATTGCACTTTTCATACCGGTGACATGACATAACCCCCAAGGACTTATCGGCCAATTTGGGGGATATGTCCGTTTTTTATTCGGACTTATCGCCCAAAACTAATTTGGGCGATAAGGCCGTTTGAAAATCGATCACAACGACCAAAAAATTTTTTGGGCGATGTGACTGGCAGACAATCTTATATTAAGTGGTTCGCAGCTTCAATAAAAATGGTCAACAAAATTTAATAAAGTGTCATGTTTCTGAAGTATTTTGGAACGCTGAGTTTAAAAATTTACAATTGAAATTTTTCTATCTAGTCATTTTTTTCAAACCGAACGGATTTAAAACTCACCATTTTTGATTTAAATAAAAAAATCCGAAATTAGATCTCGACATGCCCACCAAAACTTAAATTTCTGAATTATAGATTGAATAATATAAATACTAATTATAATATACAAATTAAGAATCATAAATGATGAAAATTATGTATGTTTGACCCTAAATACTATTTAAATCACCTAATTGTTTATTAAATATATTCCTTTTTTGACTCGAACCTGAGGGTCAGAATAAAACGACAACACACTTGAGAGTGACCAAATGAATTTAATTTTAATTTCAGGGAAATTATTCATTTTTAGTTTGCCCTATTTTTTTAGTTCTAGCAGATGTGCCACTTTTTTTTAAGGTTAAATGATATCGTCAACTTTTGCACGCCCTGCGCCTGAACTCAAATGCACTTTAATTAATTTGTGTACAACTCGCAGTTTGTAGGAAACACGCTTTTTCAAATAGCATCAACTTTGTTCTCACAGCATACAATTCACGGCTTGTAGCCCCCAGGATCATTTTTGTTCGCCAATACCCTTTACATTCATCTCACAGAATTCAATTTACGGTCACACTATCTTTTTATACCCTTGCAAGGGTATTATAATTTTGCCCAGAAGCTTGCAATGCGTAGAAATATTCATTTCCGACCCCATAAACTATATATATTCTTGATCAAGGCCACGAGCTGAGTCGAATGAGCTTTGTCCGTCCGTCTATCTGTCTGTCTGTCTGTTTCTACGCAAACTAGTCTCTCAGTTTTAACGCTATCGAGATGAAATTTGGCACAGAGTCTTCTTGTTACTGCACGCTGCTAATATATCGGAACCGACCGGATCGGATGACTATATCTTATAGCTGTCATAGGAACCATCGGTCGGAAAATGGCTCTTAGTGAGAAAATCATTTTTGTTTTCAATGTTAGCGTCCTCAAACTCGGCCATTATTAATATTATATGCTTTTAAACAGATTTGCAGATTTGATTTTGTGCACATTTTGGTCAAAATCGGATGACTTTATCTTATAGCTGCCATAGGACCGATCGGTCGGAAAATGAGTCTTAGTGAGAAAAACTTTTTTGTTATCAAATTGATCGTTTTTAAACTCGGCTAGTAGTTGTTAATTTGATATCTTTTCAAAAAGATTCGCGAAATTTGGTAAAAATCTGATGTTTATCTGTCGGAAAATGCTTTTAGTTAGAACATTTTCAAAAACAGCATTTGCAAGGGTTGAAAAACTTCGGCTTAGCTTGGCCTTCTCGTTTTTATTTGGAGTTGTCTGATAAAAATGCATCAATAAGGAAATCTGCAACTATTTCCAGATCTTGTTAGAGAGTTTTTGGAATGGAACAGAATCAATAACAAAGAGTTACGTGATTTGGAGCACTTAAAATTAGATTCGTACGAATTTGTTCAAATCGCAAAAGTAAGTGAAGGTCGGATCACAGCTGTATGTCTTTTTGCGACTTGAGTCACGTTACTTCACGATTACACACACTTTAGCACTAGTCACGCTCCCATCTCTGTGGGAAATTTTCCGTTAGGTTCAAACCACATGTCTTCATTTAAATGGACATTTATTCATAGCGAATTATTACCAAAAAAAAAAAAAGAAGTGATATGCATGATTGGAGTGGCAATGAGTATATGATGGATCCTGCTCCTAGTTGTTCTCCTCAATAGAATCCGTAGTGTCCATGATGATACGGATAGAAGCCATGATGACCGCCATAGTAAGGTGTGGCATGTGACACATAGCCAAATCCGCCATATCCTCCATATCCGCCATAGTAAGGACTGCTGCCATATCCATAGCCGCCATAATGGCCATGTCCATGTCCATAGCCGCCGTCGAATCCGTGACCATAGCCAAAGCCATAAATGCCGCGCTTTTCGGTCTTTTTCTCGGTCAAACCGGAGGCCACTTCCTGCTCTTCAGCCGGAGCGGGCTCGGCAATGGCGGCGAGGCACTGGACCAGGCAAATGGCCAGAATAGCGAAAAGGCACTGCAAGCAGACAAACAAAAATAACGATATATATGTAATCCTTTGGTTGTTCCTGCGGCGAAGTCTCACTCACAAGGTACTTCATGTTGACTGCAGCTGGCTAACACACACTGTTGGAGGCACAAAGGCGAATTGTTGTAGATGCTAAAGCGGCCCAGCGTTTTTATAGTCGACTTTGGTCTGGGTGCTGCTACAGTTTGCAATTATGCAAAGCAACAACAACAACAATGGAGATTGTTGCATTGAATGCATGACGAGTTGACGACTGGAAATCGAATATTGTTTATGCTGGAGCAGCGGCGGCTGCATTGGGAGGCAAAAGGTCATCCATCCGCCCGTGTGGGCGTTGCAACTAACGTTTTTTCTTCCTCTGCTTCTGCTTCTTCTTCTACTGCTGCTTTCCGTTCTGTCATAACGGTTATAATTAGTACTCGCCGCTATTTCAAAATGCAAGCCATACGATCCACACTGTTGACACACTGAAATGCGTTCCACAATCACTTCAGCGCCGATTGTATTACACTTTCACCTGATATCGGATGCCACAGCCTGACTTACAACCTGACTTTGGCTCTGGCTGGACATTACCTCATCCGAGCTGTGGGGCCCTCAACCCCGTGGGAAAAGAGCACTTCATGCATGTACGTGTGTCTATCTGCATTTTGAATAACAATTGCACATTTGCCGCATTTTGGCATTTTTAATTAAGCTGCCAGCGCCGTTCAGATCTCTCCCAGATCATTGCAAATGCAAAGCGAATAATAGCAAAAACAGAAACTCTTATCGAAATAATATCCGACAAACGGCACGATTCTTTGTCGATCCTATCACGTGGAAGGTATATGGAGTTTATGCAAAGAATGACACATTTTTACGATCGTTCAATGAGGATCATCGATACTATTGTTTATCATTTAAGCTTTTAACATAATGATTACCAGTATAGAATTAGGACCAACACAAAGTTTTATAAAAATAGATCTCAGCACTCCCCCCTTTCCCTTGTTCGAAAAATTATAAGCACACACGCCAAGAGATTGAGAGAAGCTTGGCCCTGGCCCTCCTGGAGGTGCTGTTTGAGCCAATTTTACTTTACTTTAATCCTAACTACACTTAAATATAGTTTCAGTAGAAATGGATCATTTAATTTTTTTTTTTGTAAACTAGTGTAATTAATCTTGATTACTAAATATTAACAAGTAACAAAGTTGGTCAAGACCGACTGTAATATACTCTGTACCTGCAGTAGCAGCTGAAAGCAGAGCTGCTGTTCGCTATATCGACTCGGCTGTTGATGCTGATCAAAACAAAACAAAACATAATATATACTTTTGAAGGGTCGAAAATGATTCCTTCTCCCTGTTACATACTTTTGCACAAACTTAATATACTCTGTGTACCTTTGCTACAGATTAACAATCGTTAAGTTCAACGTTCGCATCAACTCTTTCTTCATATTTAATAAATTGCAATATTATTCTGAACATATAATAAAAATTAGGCGTGTTCAGCAGAATAATTGATCTCTGAGCAGGTATCAGAAAAAAATTATGCATCGAATAGTTTCCGCTGTTGGAGGGAGCAGTATCACTTTAAAGTAGCATACTATTTCTTTGATACATGCTCCTGCATCATGATACCTCAAATTGGCTATTACAACGCCGCTTCACTTTAGTTCACTAGGAACATTTTTGCAAATTTATACTTGATCAGGGAGCAAGTTGTTCTGCTGAATACGGCCATTGTTTTGGCCTAGATAAGTAGCAAAGCGATAGGGATACGTCTTCTTAAGAGGTAAATTAGCCATTGAATTATTTAAAAGCCTATGGTAGCAAGCTTCACTGGAAATAAGCCTAGGGGTCCTTGAATAGAATTTGCTTTGTTGTGTATAAAGTATAATACTCTCATTAAAATTGCTGTCGCATTTTGACAACATTTAGGGCCGTTTTCTCATGTTTATGTTTTTGCCCATGAAGGTTGATTATAAATTCGGGCATTTGCGCCACGGTCACACCGGGACTGCTGGAATGGTATAATACTAGGTTGGCAGCACCTCTGCACTCGGCTGATTATTGTTTTTTTTATTGCACGCCAATTTTAAAAATTAAAGCAAGAATTTTACAGAGAAGGAGAAGGTTTTTCTTTTGGAACGACTTGTTACTATGATGGGAGATTAAGCAGTAGGCAAATAGTTTGGACAAATTTGAATGAAAATTGGGTTATATTGGCCAAATTGTGGAAGTTTCCGGCCATATTTGATCAAATTATTTGCGTATTTATTGCGTGGAACCATAGCTTAAGTTTTTCATCCAGTAAAATCTTTAATCATAGCTATTTTTATCAAAATTTAGCCAAATTATTTGGATGTGTAAACTAAGCTTAAGCAATGAACTAGGGGAATCAGAATGTGCATCTGTAATTTCAGCAATGTCTGCAGGTGTTCTTGTATATTAAAGGCACATCCTATATTTTCCATTTTTGGTTTACTTAATAACAATTCAGACTTTACTGTTTTTAGCAGCAGTTGTTTTTTGGTTTCAAATATTTTTCAGTGTGACCATATGCGCGGATACATAAAAATACTTAAATTGCATTAGTATGTACATGGTTTTGAAATCAATGAGGATGAAGTAGATAGCTACGAAATTCATCTAGATGTTTAGCATTGAACATGAGCAAAGCAAATGCAGCAAATCCATCTAGATTTGCAAAAACACCAACATGACAAAACGGCCCTTAAAAAAGAGTTAAATAAACTTGTATCAATGCTTGCTGTAAATAGTTTTCCGTACATCCTCGATTTAAGCGTATTAAGGATCAACACTGTTCTAAGCTAAAAGCTATGTGTTTTCAATAGTCATACCGAAAAACTCAAATTGAAATAATGATTAAACTAGATTAGCTTCCCACGAATGCAATCATTGAAAATTACATTCTCATTAAAATTAAAGTACCTTATCACTTGCCTTGTACTAGATCGATATCTTCAAAATTGTAAGAGTTATTGGAGATTTTTGTTGTGGGGGCGCAAAGGGGAGCGGAGAAATTTGAAACAAACTTGATTTGCTGGCAGACTATAGGAGCTTACATTTAAAATTTGGTAGCACTATCCCTTCTAGTCTCTGAGATCTGGGTGTTCAGACGGACGGACGGACAGATGGACATGGCTAAATCACCGCGGCTGTTGATCGGAGATGCTTTCTTCTGCGTGTTACATACATTTGCAACTGCAAATGTCTTTTGCAGTCATTTCAAGGGATGGAAGAAGTAACCGAAATTATGAACAGGCAGTCCGAATTCAATTATTTATTAAATAATATAATTCACAAAATTTTTATTCGGGTGTGCCACAGAAACCTCTTCCAACAAAATTCCAAACGAGTTCCAATTTTTGGGTGCCACAGAAAATTCTTTTCGTTGGTTTCCAGCCTCCTGTGTTTTGTAAGGAGATTTAGCCAAATTCACCACCCTAATAATTTTGACAAGCAAAATGAATTTTGGAAATGTAAGCAACACTATTTTTCTGGATAGGTTGCATCAAACTAATAAATTATTTAATTAATCTTAACATTTAAATTTGCGTTTCAATAATTAATCGCAAAATCAACCAAAATCTTTCATATTAAAGCTTGGCATAATTAAAGCTCCATATAAAAAAATGATTTCGCACGGATTTCGCAGGTTGCTGCTTCGTGAGTTGGTCTGGAGTTCACGCGCGAAATAGTCATATCGATATCATCGATGTTGCGATAGTCACGCGATGAGTGATTATTTCTAAAGTGTGAAATATATGTTAACCATACTTTTCGTTGTCACGACACACAAGTGTATGACAGTGTGTCCACAAATACCTACAAGTGTGTGTGTGAACAAAAATGAGTAATAAATGCGCCACTTTTCATTGAAGGGGAAGGTGTCCCTAATTTATGTAATAAAAGAGCATTATGATAGCGGCTTGTCAAAAATCATCTGAGAAAGTAAAGGTGCTGAACTTGAAAAGGATGGTAAATATTGTAATTATTGAGTTTAATTATGTAATTCACAATTGTTTGTTTTTTCTAGAAGACCATTGCAATGCGGCCTGGGCTTCGTTAAAGGACAGCTTACGCTGCCGGCGTACTAAGCACGCCAAGAGTGGAAGCGATGGTGGCGTACCCATCGCAACTCAAGGAGGCAGCGATGTGGAGTGGGGGTCAGCTTAACATATGTCTTTCTTGCCAGACTTGTCTGCGTCAATTCTCTTTTACAAAACCTAGAGCTCCTTGTACGAGATGGCTGATGATGAGGAACATTGTCCCAGCTCTAAGTGATTCATTTGTGGACGACGGCGATTCTGTATGTCGAACGGATGAGCTGCACAATTTTTCAATGGTCGGACCTGGGACATCTTTGTGGCCGCATCTTTGTAGCCGCAAGCCTAATCTAAGCCGTTCCATTATAAGTTCATAACAACCATGGCCCAAACAGTCGTTTCAGCCTCTCCCCTAGTCGTGTTCATAGAGCACCATTTGCATATTAAAAATAAAGGTCAAGATGCACTTAAAAACCATTTAATTATTTTCAATTTGATTGGCTATATCATGGAAACAGGAGTAGGTGTGGGAGGGAAAGTAAAGGGAAAATAAACTGATTTTAATTTGACTTCTATTCCACTTTAAATGACATCATAGAAATACCCAAATGTAAGTTTTAAATTTGAGATCGATATATTAAAAATTGTGGGAGTTATTCAACATTGTTTATGGTGGGGGCGGGAGTGGGCTTGGCAAAAATTTGAAACAAATTTGATCCACGTGCAGACAATAGGAGTCTACATTTCAAATATGGTCGAAAAAGTTTCCTTCTGCCTGTTACAAAAATTTGCACGACTTTAGTATACAATTTTTACTCTGCGGAAAACGGGTACAAATAGCTTCTATCAGGCACTAGATTTACTATTCAAATGGTACCTATACCAAAAAGTCTTAAAGAATTTTTGTTAAAAGTTAATTTCTCAAATTTTTGTCCATCGCAAGTTGCTAGTTTTTCCCATTTTTATACCCTTGCAAAGGGTATTATAATTTTGCCCAGAAGTTTGCAACGCATAGAAATATTCATTTCCGACCCCATAAACTATATATATTCTTGATCAGTGGGACGAGCTGAGTCGATTGAGCTTTGTCCGTCCGTCTGTCTGTCCGTCTGTCTGTCCGTCTGTCTGTCCGTCCGTCTGTTTCTACGCAAACTAGTCTCTCAGTTTTAAAGCTATCGAGCTGAAATTTTGCACAGAGTCTTCTTTTTACTGCACGCTGCTAATATGTCGGAATCGACCGGATCGGATCACTATATCTTATAGCTGCCATAGGAACCGTCGGTCGAAAAATGGGTTTTAGTGAGAAAAACTTTTTTGTTTTCAATGTGAACGTGATTAAACTCGGTCATTAATAATATTATATGCTTTCAAACAGATTTGCAAATTTTGGTCAAAATCGGATGACTATATCTTATAGCTGCCATAGGAACCATAGGTCGAAAAATGGGTTTTAGTGAGAAAAACTTTTTTGTTTTCAATGTTAACGTGATTAAACTCGGTCATTAATAATATTATATGCTTTCAAACAGATTTGCAAATTTTGGTCAAAATCGGATGACTATATCTTATAGCTGCCATAGGACCGATCGGTCGGAAAATGGGTCTTAGTGAAAAAAAACTTTTTTGTTTTTAAGTAAATCGTTCTTAAGGTCGGTGATTATTAATATTAAACGTTTTCAAACTAATTTGAAAAAGTTGAACGACATCGGGTGACTATATCTTATGGTTGCCATAGGACCGATCGGTCGAACATGAGTCTTGGTAAAAAATTTTTTTGCTTAGTTTTGGTAGCGTCCTTAAACTCGCTGATGACTTATTTTATATGCTTTCAAATAGATTCGCAAAATTGGGCCGAAATCGGATGACTATATCTTAAGGCTGCCATAGGGCCGATCGGTCGGAAATTGAGTCTTAGTGAGAAAAACTTTTTTCAGACGTTTATCTGTCGGAAAAAAGGTTTTAGTTACAAAATTTTTTGATTTTTATGTAAGCGTTCTTAAACTGTGACATTTGCATTTGCAAGGGTATAAAAACTTCGGCACAGACGAAGTTAGCTTGGCCTTCTCGTTCTGACAATTTTCGGATAGCATCTCTAAAAAACGATGCGTGTTTTGATGCGATCCACGAATCGATCCAATTTTTGATTTCTTTAAAAGAGCGAAAGTGCTGATCCTCAAGGGCATGCGTCATCGACGAAAACAAATAGTAGTCGGAAGGGGCAATGTCTAGGCTATACGGCGGGTGGGGTAGGACTTCCGATTTCAGCGTTTCAAGGTATGTTTTAACATGTGACCGACCGTTTTTATGTTGCAAAATTACCCTGTCGTGCCTTTGCTCGCATTCTGGCCGTTTTTGCATCAATGCTCGGCCCAAACGCATCAATTGAGTTCGGTAGAGCTGCCCTGTGATGATTTTACCCGGTTGTAGCAGCTTATAGTACACCTCACCTAATTGGTCCCATCAAATACAGAGTATGACCTTGCCACCGTGAATATTTGGATTTGGTGTCGATTTTGGCGTTTGGGGTTATCGTATGGAGCGCCCACTCTGCAACATTGTCTGATTCGATTTAGTACTAGTAACGCAATCTCTATGAAATCCTTTAAAACAGGTTATACTCATTTTTTTTTTATTTGAATGATTTCGGGTGAACTGTTGAGAAGTCATGATTGTCACCGCAAAGGTCTACTTGTGCAACAGGGGCCGATACATAAAGCTATGCTTTTTAAAAATTTTCTTTTCAAATTTGGATGAAATCAAGTTGAAAGCCTGTTAATTCTTTGGAAATCTTCATATTGAACATATACAATTTTTATTTCACTCGGCACTGTGATTTAGGGCGACCATGGAAGCACCTGACTAGTCACATAGAAAATATGCATGATGATATTTAAAAAAAGAAATCTCAACACAATATAAGCCAAAGGAAGCCCTTGTAGCTCGAATTGATGATATGTTTAGGACCTCATTTAAAGTGTCATGGACAAAAGCCGATGGCCGGCCGTTTTCATTGATGAACGCCTTGTGTTTAGGAAAACCTTAAACCCATTCTGTATGGTCTGGGATGTCCGCATTTGATAAAGCCAGAGATGGCAATTCATAATATCGAAAAGCAGCTGCAGGGGAAAATACTTTCCCATAAAATTCACGACCTCACGCATTTGGGACGATCGATTATTTGTAAATACTCGGTTTAATTACTTTTATACAAAGCTCGTAAATAACTCTCAACCCTATTTGCAGTTCGCTCTGCTCAAGTCATTGACCGAAAAAAACAAAGAAAAAACGGAAAAACCGAATGTGTTCTGTTATCGCGCTCACTGTTACGTGGCTGTGGTTGAACATACAGCACTGATCGGTCTGACACCAACCGAATAACAGGACCAACTCAGTCAATTGGTCTTAAATTGCGCGCTTCACGAAGACCAAACTGTAAAAATTTTACTTGAAAAGGTTGCAGACTTAAGAGTTTAACATAAGCCGAGAGAGAGAGAGAGAGTCAATGCGAGAGAGAACGAGAAAGCGCATATAGTTCAGCGCATACATTTATATTGTTAGCGGAGCAATACACACCGATGCATACATACGAAGAAGACCATTTGAATGCGTGAATTTTGCCAAAAGCATCTGCATTTGCAGGCAGACCTGAGAGGAAAAAAAACAAAAATATGTTTCTCTCCTCTCACAACCAAAGAGAAGCAGTGAACGCTGTTAAAGGTTGATTTGGTACCTCTGTTTAATGTTAAAGTTCTAAATGCTTTGGGAATTGTGCGCTGTGACACTGAATGTGACACTTTGTGACGCAATGTTATCCCAGCATAAAGGCACACGAAACAAAAACATTGTGCCAGAAACATTTTCTCTCACATATATGTATATACAGGGATATAGAGGGTCGCGTTCTGAAAGTTCCTGTGCCATGGCCAACTTGTACGGATGAAGATGGTCATCGTGAAGAATTCGCCTTACAGTACGCGCAGACAATCCAAGGGCCGATGCATGCTTGCGAGCAGAACGCTGCGGTGATTGGAGAATTGATTGTCTTGACGTTTTCTGGTGATCAGACCGGGCGCCAACAGGTTTTTTGTTCACCACAATACCGGTTACACGAAAACTGTTAACCCAACCAACATTTGATTTCCCGTCTGGAACAGGGGCCAAGGGCGCGAGATGAAAATGATTTCGGAAGGCCCGCTGCGTTGCGATCACTGAGCGACCGTTGGATAAATAGACCTCTACGGCAAGTGCTCTTTGCACGTGGCTCCACCGCATGATCGCGCCTGCCTGGGAGGTAACAAAACTTTATGACCCCACCTTTCGAATGAGACCACGCCCAGCCCTCCAGGTTATCGTTTAGCGGAATGACGCTCATTTCAGATACGGGAGTTATGTAGCCCCACCCTGTAGTAAATACTTAAACATGGGTTACGGTTATAAGTCAAAAACTCAGTGTTCTTCACTGCGACAACATAGAGTATATTTTTCCGCACATCAAAAATAAATTTCGAGGCAAATCTGAATCTGTTGAAACCTGTTAAAATATTCTAAGAATATTTAGGTAAGCTTCTATAAATCAATAATTGAGTGGATGCTAAAATACCTAACGAATTGTATCACTAATTTCCCTAGTTTTACCTTTAATAATAAATTTTACGGCTTCCCGTCTTCATTCAAGGTCATAGCATACATATAGACACAATTTTCGTAAAAAGGAAAACTAACATCCATGCTCCCATTTTCGCTTTCGCAAAAATGTTGCGAATTAGAGTACAAATTTGTTCCAAAAATTTGAAATCCCAACAGTTTGCCGGAAGTAAAAATGGGAGCATGGCGTATGTTAAAATCAGTAGAAAATGGATCCTTTCTCTCGTTCAGTGGATTTAATTGTTCAAATATCACCATTCTGCGTCGACCAAGTGCTGAGACTATAAAATTTCCGGTTTTTAGAAAGAAGTCTACCTCCCCTTTCCACATTTCCTCTTTTTCTACCAAAATATTCTCGGAAAGTTTCTCAAGATGCGGTTTTACCACCAGAATACGTCGACAGCAAGTCTCAATCAATTCGTAGCATTTAGGGTTGAGTTTCAATCTGACCCAGTGCGCCGATTTTGAAATTAATAAAATTCTTTTTCTCAGCTTAACTGGGTATTGCCTCATCGAACCCATTTCCCTGTCTGCGTTTCGCCGTCTTGCCAGCATCGCAGCCGCCACAATGAAGGACGACCTTGACCGCAGTGGCAATTGCAATTGTAATTTATGATTGGCCAACTTGACGGGAGCAGCCGGCAGCAGCTGGAGCTAGAGCCATGAATGAGGCAATGCCGGCTGCAACATTTGTTGAATGAAGCATAAGATGTCGATGTCTCAGTCTGAGTCTGAGTCTGGCCAACAAAAGTGGGTGGCAACGCCATTGTCTTGGCTGGTTATTGTTGTAATCCATTGAATATTAATTTAATGCGATGATGAGGTTAATGCACGCGACAACGAGGCTTGCAGCTTAGCAGCTATGAAGTTGAGCAAGCGGAAGCCACCTAGTCCGAGGTCCAGCAAATCCAGTCACGATCCACATCAAAGATGACAACATCTAAAATTGAAATTTTAAGTTAGTTTTCAGAGTTGAATTTTTTTCTGCAACGAAGTTGATTGATTGGCCATTGTCGTTGAATTGTCGCTGGAATTGATTAATGGCGCATTGTTGGCCAATTGTTCTACACTCACTGAAGGCCAAATTTTAAATGTAGCGTTTGGGTATCTTCCACTCTGTTGCTTGCTCTCTCTCTGAACCAGCTGTTTAGTTCTATTACACAACAACAAAAACAACGCATCAGCTAACTTTCTTCCAGTTAACACATAATGTGCGGTTTACTATTTATTAAGACTTCACAAACTTGACGAAAAAAAAGAAGTTAATTGCTGTTTAATATTTCAGCTCCTTGGCCTTGTCGTGGGCACCCTCGTCCAGCAGCTTCAGCTCCGCCTGCTGCTTTTCCGGCCGGATCACAGTGTAGTAGTGGTAATAGCGCATACCCAGCATGTAGGTCCCGTAAAGTGTGACTCCTATGCAGGCATAGACCGCTCCGCGGTGCAGTTTGTCCAGCAACGAGTTCGCGTTCAAAGGCTTTTTCTGCATTTTTACAATTTTCGGTTGGCCGGTCGAAATTATTTCATTTGTTGTTGTTTCTTTTCACAACTTTGAGTTAGCGATGAGCGATAGCTCGATTGGAAGTGTTTCGAGCATGTCAAGGCTAGAGATGGGTACGTGTCAAATATTTATTACATCATTGTGACGATGACTGCCAAAAAATATTTATATTTATACCCAAAAAACAAAAATATAAGCAAGCTGGCTGCCCAGCAACACTGCTTTAAAACAATGACATTTATGATTTGAAGGCAAAACAAAGTGCACACATATATTTTTCTCTGACTACTTTACGATTGACCATCTTAATAATAAAAAAACAAAAATACAGAAGTACCTCCTAGTAAAATAGAAAAAAAATCATATCTCGAAGAAGGATCTATTAAGAAAAGTAATACTCTGATACTTGAGTTCAGCATTAAATGGTTATAACATTTTCTTCATTTTGTAATGTGATTGAAAACTTATTATTTAATAGGGAGCAAGGTGTTCTATGAAATATATTTTGATTGCAATAATACAAACCAGCAGCTCTAGCAAGTTAATTAAAGCGGACACTGAACGCAATAAAATCACATTTGGGAACTTTTCGATAAGTCGTGAGTACGAGCAGTTTCATACGATGAATATCGATAAGTATCGACATTTCGGGTAATAAATCGAACCGAGAGCAGTTGACAAGGGAAGGCGCGGGAATTCAAAAGCTATTTTAGTTCTTCAAAAGTTTACAGATTTTTCTTTGCGTTTATATGCTTTGTTGTTTTTTTTTTGCGATTTACGGTAGGGCACGTCCGAAAATGAATTGTGACTGACTTAAAAAAATTGTACAGTTTCTTTGAAAAATGTGCTGTAAGTTCACACAGGCGAATAATTTGACAAATTTTTGGGATATTATAATGAACATTTGGCCAAATTCGGCAAATTGGCGAGCTTCTCGACCATATTTGATAAAATTATTACCGAATGAAACCATAGGTTATGTTTTATGTCCTGCAAAATCTGCAATCATGCCATATTTTCATCAAAATTTCCGAAAATATTGTCAATTACACTTGTTTACAGCATTTTCGATCCCGACCATTTGGCATTCTTTGCCAAATCTGAGAAATCGCGAAAAAGCTAGTTTTTTGATTGGGAAGAAAAGCAGCTTCAGAAAAATGTGTATATTTTCGGTATTGGTTTATAGTTACGAAAAGGTAATATTTTCTTGGAAGGTAATTGAATGCCCTATCATTCATTTATACACACCAGACTTATTAATCTGGTGCTTGACTTCGAAGTTATAAAGGCTTTTACCGGCATCTTTGAAATAAATTGATCACTTTTTTGAAAAATGCTAGATTTTAAGTGCGATACGGCCCCACTTAAAAATTTGTGGAATGGATTTATGGACTCAAAGGAAGGATTTACATAAGGAATTGCTAACAAATGTTTTGGATCGCAAAATTTGGATTATTTTGTAAACTAGTGTTATTTGCTTGTTTGAACTTGGCTTTATGAATGAGAATATGTTTATATCAACCAAAAGTATTTCAAAAAGTAACAACTAGAATAGTCTAATCCAAAATGCACTTTATGCAAAACGTTTTAGAAATGCTTAATTGTCAAATTAAACCAGAAAAGCGGATAAAAATTAAATAGAGTTCGAAAATCGAACTAAAGTCAAAAAAAATGAACAGGTAAAATATGGCTGCAAACCGTTTCGAGGTTGAACCGCTCCGGAGTCGAAGACTCTGGTATTTTTGGGAAGTCCAAGCCGAACATGAACCGGAACAGAACAATTTTTTTTTCCCGAACCCGAACCTGAACCGGAGCAAAAAAAAGTAGAAGCGTTCGGTTCCAAAAACATGTTCTATTACATTTTTTTCTAGCTGCTATAAATCTCAAGTTTGCCATTTTCCAATATTTGTAAGCCTTGAAATAAAAACAGCTTGCAAAGAAATATTTTGCTTTATTGTACAATATGCAAAAGGAACTAATAATAAAACTCTTTAAGAATTGTAAATAAAAAATTAATGATTCTTTACCATGTTTATCTTCTGATAAATGAAAAGAAATCCTTATGCTTTAAAGTTTTGGTAAAAGTATAATTGTAAAGAACTTAACAATGTCACATTTGCTGTATTAGCTGTTTCTGCAACACAAGTATCAGTCTAGCGCACTGTTTCTTCTCATATATTTGTTTTATTTAGCGATAGAGTTAGTAATAGTAAAATTGATGTAACACACACAAATGTGTTAACTGAGGGGAGAGAATTTCCGCCACTAATACAGAAGGGCCGAAATGGTTGCACACACATGCACAAAGTCTTCTGTCAAATTGCCGTTGTCTGTTGTTGCCAGCCCATAGCCACCGGGGGCCGAAGTCACTCGATGTCACGCATCACTGAGTGTCCGAGAGACAGTCATATTTTTTTGTCCTCTCCATTTGGCAAGGTGGAGCCGTCAGCATCTGCTGAGGGCCAGTAGAGATAGAAAGAGATGGCAGAACATTGGTTTGTCTATGCTTGTGTATTGCCGTTTGCTTCTAGCATTCAAAACGCACTGACACTTTGGCCCTACAAACAGAGAGAGCGCTGTCTCGCTCGGTGTCACGATATAAAATTCCACCACGGCCCTGCTATAGAGTTTCCACAAAAATTAAGTTTTCCACGCTCCTATTTGGGACACTATCTATTTTGGAAAAGGCGACTCATGTGGTTCGTAGGTTGGAATCAGCATGGACCACGAACGGGGTTTCATCAAATTAAAGCATAAACAAAACGGCTGCACCAAACACAAATAAACATTTTTTAACTCGGCTATTTATCATCCGATCTTAATGAAAATTTCAGGGCTTTTAGATGTTGCGAACATAAATGTAAGTTTAAAATTTGAGATCGATATCTTAAAAATTGTGGGAGCTATTCAGCTTTTTTTTATTGTGGGGGCGGAAGTGGGCGTGGCAAAAATTTGAAATAAACTTGATCTGCGTGCAGACAATAGGAGTCTACATTTCAAATTCGGTTGCTCTAGCTCTTCTAGTGTCTGAGATCTAGGTGTTCATATAGACAGACGGACAGACCGACGGACGGACAGACGGACATGGCTACATCGACTCGGCTGTTGATGCTGATCAAGAATATATATACTTTATAGGGTCGGAAACGATTCCTTCTCCCTGTTACATACATTTGCACGACTTTAGTATACCCTTTTACTCTACGAGTAACGGGTATAAAAATAAAATTATCAATAAGGCGGGCGAACTCTTTCCCCTATCTACTTGATATACAGTTTTATTATTTGAATGTTTAATTGTTTTGTGACTGCAAAAATTATTTGTGGGTAGATGAAAAACATATTTGAACCAGGAAATCAAACCGGAACCGAAAATCGAAAAGAACCGATTAAAACTCAGAGCCGGAACCGATGTTTTTAATATTTTGTATACCAGTATTCGAGAACCGATATTTTTAGAACCGAAAAGATCGAAAAGAACCTGATCATTGTAAAGGTACAGTTTCGGTTCTGAGCTATTTTTTTTTTTATTTTTGTAAATTTCCGTAGCTGCCGCCAAGTCATTTTTTCATCGCTATATTCTGAGAGGTGCTACCTGCGCTAATGATGTAGAGCGCGAGAGAGTGTAATCTCTATATTCAGAGCATGACGGAATTATACAAGGTGAAGTCGTTCAAGTAGGCTGTCTCTTTTGGGGTACCAGTTGAGTGGTGAAAAACAATCAGTAGCAAAGGGGATGTCAGTGTGAAAGGTTGTCTTCACGTACGATTATTGTTTAATTTTGTGATTTTCGTGACGAAATTTTCAAATGCCATCGTGTGCAGTTTGTTGTAACAAAAAATATTAGTTAATTCGGATACCAGCAGACCCAGAAAGGAGACAGCTATGGGAACATGCGGTGAACATTACTTTCACTGGGGATGACTGCAGAATATGCGACTTGCATTTCGAGCCCGGCGAATATTAGTTAACAACTTACAAATAAAAGGCACCAAAATGTCGTTTGTTTATGCCAAATGCAATTCCACAAAAAATACCATGCGAAGATACCCTAATTAATGCCGAATCTGAAGTTGAAACTTTAGAAATGTGAATCATAAAATATATTTTTATTAAATTCTTGCCTTTTATTTGATATACCTTGCATTGGGTCATTCACTATACCTTATTAATTATACCATGATTCAGAGCTGCTTACTGCGCCAAGGGCTTAGAGCTTGAGAGAGTGACAACAGATATTGTTTCTGGAGTCTGTGCATGTATGCTTCTGTGTGGAAGACTGGAACAAAAACAGCAATGAAAGTATGTATATATGTTTTTGCATGTCGGCTTTCTGCCAAGTATTCGCCTGCTTTCCCTTTTATTATGCAGCTCATACGCTCCAGCTGGCCGTGAATGCGGTTTTTAAAAAGGACCCGCTATTTTCGAAATGAATTACAGCTGTTCTTATTGTTTGCTATTTGTTGTTTAAGCTGAAATCGTGAGTTCCGTGTACAATTGCACTCCAGTAAAAAAAAAATTTAATATTGGCTCAAACAGCAAAGGAGGGCCAGGGCCAAGCTTCTCTCAATCTCTTGGCGTGTGTGCCTCTAATTTTTCGCACAAGAAAACGGGACCTACAGTTTAACGCCGAATCCGAACGGCAAGTTAGTTAGAGAATTTTTTCTTTTAGGGCGCTGTCCATGGCTACGAAAACGGCCGCGAAATGAAAAACTCTATATAAAAAAAACTGCTAAGGAATTTTTGTGTGTGGCCGTTTCAAATTCGGTTTCTTCCAATCGCGAAAAATGCTTATACGTATTACGTCTGCCATTACGTTTTGTCCAAGCGCTGTTAAGTGCTGTTAACGCCTCTTTTTTGCCGTGACGTGAACAAAATAGGTTTTTATTCTAATTTGTGCGGCGAAATTGAATGGCCAAATTGAAAATGAGGTCATCTAAAAAAGATTCCTGCAAAAAGCGTCGCCTAATGGCACTTTCTATGGCGGGCAAAATGAATTTAATAAACGCCGTGAAAGTGAAAAGCGAGGTGCAAGACTTGGCGGATAAGAAACACTCGGAAACCCGCCAGAGAACACCAGCGGACCGGAGCACGGTCTGCAACATCATGTGGCGTCTTCTGTCACCACAAGCGAGGAGCTTAAAATCTATTTGGCCAGCATTCAAACATTTCACACTCCAGTCCCCTCAATCAGTTCGATTTGATTCGCCTCAACTATGTCTTCGAAAACAGCTACCAGACCAAAAGGATCCCCGGTGCTCAATGATTGCGACAGTAAAACGGCCACAAACCAAATGCCCGTTCCCAGTTCAGTGGACAGCGAACTGCTGGCCTCCTGTCAAGCGGTAGTATAGCGGATAGTGCAGCCTCAATTGACCCCCTGAAGGTGACCGAGCAAAAGCGAATCGGGCAACGAGTATGTGCCAATCAATGCCAATTATATCAAGGTAAGAAATGGGCAAACCAAACTTCAACTTTATAAATCACTTCCATTTCTTAGCGTTTTCCTGACAGGGCCCCGACTACGAGGCCAAGTGCTATGTGACCTCCCAGGGACCGCTCCCCAATACCATTTCCGAGATCAGCGGAGCTATATACGCCGCCAAGTCACACATGCTACAGCAGTACATCCAGAAGATCATCATGCTGACCTATCCAACTTTACGGAGGCAAAGCGAAATAAACGAAATCTTTGCCGTGGCAGCCAAGTGCGAGGTGTTCGTTAAGTGCCGCTGCTCGGGACTACGTCGAACTGCATTTAATGCCATTGATTGTGCCCGACACAATTTTAAGGAAAATGTCGGAAGAGGCAGCTACCAACGTTCACTGCGCTAATACTGCAGATTGTCAAAAGTCATAATGATAAAAAAGCTCATTAAATATGTTATATTCATAATCCTGCAAATTGTTGTTGATTATAAGTTCGCGGGCATATTTAACAGCGCCAGAGCAGCGCAAGGTTTCTTTGAAACGTTTATCGACAGAGTAAATTGTGTTATCGCGTTATTAACATAGGCTTAGCAGGCTCTGTTAAGAATCTGCGGAATATCAACTTTTTCACAAGAAATTTTTTGGCGACCCGTGGATACCGCCCTTTTTCATGGTAAATTTCTTCACGGCTGGCGCCATTAGCGGGTGAAGCTGACCGGGTATGTAAAAGCATTTTTCTAAAGAAAGAAAAAACTTTTTCTATTAGATGGTCCGAGGAGCTATCGAACCCACAACCTCCCGCACCAGCAGCCACACATACAACTGGTACGTAATTTATACGTAATCTTTATACATAGACTTATTTATGGTGAGATCGACTCATCTGAGTTGGGTGGCCAAATGAAACTCAACGTTCCTGACCGACCACCAACCGACTCGTCCACACACAGTTTTTCAGATAAATGGTTCGTTCCTTCTACGCATATTTAGTAATCAGATTAATTTATCGATCCGCCAAAAGACTGGTGAAGATCGGATGAACGATCGTCGAGTTATAAGGAAAACAAATAATGATGCTGGGTAGCACTGTCCGCAACGGCGATGGGCAGCACTTCAGGCACTTTATGGCTTGTTTGCCACTTTGTGTGGATTCTAACTTAACTGATCATAAATAAGGGCATTTCCACAGAAAGGTCCACCAAGACAAAACAAGAAAGAAAGTCGGTCAAGCCCGACTATAACATACTCTGTACCCTTAACGTCGCAGCTCGCATTTGCTCACGAGTTATACGCGCTCATCTCTAAGTTTCACTCTCTCTCTCTCTCTCTCTCTCTCTCTCCTTCTCTCTCTCTCTCTCTCACTAAGATTGCCGTTCAATAGAATGCTGCGGTGGTGGGTGGGATGGTGTTGGGTGTTAACTGACCGTTTTTTTCACATAACTTGAGTATCGTTCATCCAATCTTTATCATTCCTTTAGCAAATCGATAAATAATTTTGTTTACAAGGTATCTCTAGAAGGTACGATCTATCATCAAAACTGTAGGAGATATGACGTTTTTTCCAAATTGCGGAGGCGGGAGGGGGCGTGGCAAAAATAGAAAATAAACTTGATCTGCCTGCAAGTATAAGAAATATATGCCCCATACATGTCAAACCTCTATCTCTTACCATCTCTGAGATCTCTTCGTTCATACGGACGGACGGACGGACGGACATGGCTATATCGACTCGGCTGTTGATGCTGATCAAGAATATATATACTTTATAGGGTCGGAAACGATTCCTTCTCCCTGTTACATACTTTTGCACAAACTTAATATACTCTATGTACCTTCGGTACAGAGTATAAAAAATGAAAGAGAAAAAAACACTATCAGGGGTGCCACAGAAATCACTTCCGCTCGAAAGTCGCGCGAATTTGATTTCGCCCTGCCACAGAGCCTATTTTCTAGTGATTTCAAAATCGCGCACCCTTGAGCCGGCGATTTGCTTAAATAAGCTCCAAAATGCATTTTGATTAAAATAATCCTTATTGATATATAAAGGGTGTTTAATTTGTGAATAATCTACATCAAAAAAATTAAACATTTAGCGTTTTAAGTTTATTAAATTAGCATTCGCTAGTTAAATCGCCACTTAAATTTGTCATTCACTGCAATTTACCAAATCGCTAGTATTTCGAAATTAATCGAATTAAGTTTTAAGGTGTATAAAATAGCGATTTTTGTGCTGAGACAAAGATAAAAAATTAGATTGATTAGCAATAACTTTTGCGTTGATCTTTTGCTTATTTATTTTGCAATTTGAATATCGATTTCTGCCAGTTTGAGTTCAAACGAGAAGTCCAAGCTAACTTCGTCTGTGCCGAAGCTTTTATACCCTTGCAAAAGCTGTTTTTGAAATGATAGAGTTTAAGAACGCTTAGATAAAAATCAAAAACTTTTGCAACTAAAATCCATTTTCAGTCAGATGAACATCTGATTTCGACCAAATTTCGCGAATCTTTTTGAAAACATATCAACAAACAACAAAACATATTAACAATCGCCAAGTTTAAGAACGATAAAATTTAAAACAAAAAAGTTTTTCTCACTAAGACTCATTTTCCGACCGATAAGTCCAATGGCAGCCTGAAGATATAGTCATCTGATTTCGACCAAATTTTTTAAATTAGTTTGAAAGCATTTAATAATTATAATCACCAACCTTAAGACTGATTTACTTGAAAACAGAAAAAAAAATTTTCACTAAGACCCATTTCCGACCGATCGGTTCTATGGCAGCTATAAGATATGGTCATCCGATTTGTACCAATGTTTGCAAATCTGTTTGAAAGCATATAATATTAATAAGGGACGAGTTTGAGGACGCTAACAGTGAAACCAAAAAAGTTTTTCTCAGTAAAACCCATTTTCCGTCCGATCGGTCCTATGGCAGCTATAAGATATGGTCATCCGATTTTGTCCAAAGTTTGCAAATCTGTTTGAAAGCATATAATATTAATAATGACCGTGTTTGTTAACGCTAACATTAAGAACAAAAAAGTTTTTCTCACTAAGACACATTTTTTGACCGATGGTTCCTATGGCAGCTATAAGATATAGTCATCCGATCCGGTCGGTTCCGACATATTAGCAGCGTGCAGTAAAAAGAAGACTCTGTGCAAAATTTCAGCTCGATAGCTTTAAAACTGAGAGACTAGTTTGCGTAGAAACAGACGGACAGACAGACAGGCAGACAGACGGACAGACAGACGGACGGACAAAGCTCAATCGACTCAGCTCGTCGCCCTGATCAAGAATATATATAGTTTATGGGGTCGGAATTGAATACTTCTATGCGTTGCAAACTTCTGGGCAAAATTATAATACCCTTTGCAAGGGTATAAAAAGTGGCAGCGCTAAAACCAAAATAATGACGAGAAGCCGCTCAAATGTTAGTTTATTTTATTATTCTTTCGAATTGCTTATAATTTCAATAAATTATAATAGGGAAAGCATCGAGCAGATGTCCAGAACGAAATTTTCTTGGCTCTTATGAAGGAGCATAAGGACTTAGCCTGCAATTTCACAAAGGGCGTCAGTTGGCTGCAGCCTGGAACAAACTGACCATGAATTTGGCCAACCTTTCCTCCGATTGCTTTAATTAAATAAAGCTGGGCCCAAGCTTCTTTTCAAGCAGCAGGTGCATTACCCACAGAATTTTGCCTACGTATATCGTCTGATTTAGAAAGAAGGTCCGATGCGAGTCCAAGACGGCTGCACTCTATCGTCTCGTTACGGATTAGCGTCTTCCCTAAATCGTCGATTCCCATCTGTCGTGCGAGTGCATTTATTTGATTAAAGCGATTCTTTTGTTTACCCTTTTGTTTGCCGTACTCGTGTAACCATACAGCAGCTAGAGTTGCAAGGTATCATTTTTAAATTTCAATTTTTGTTGTTTGAAATAAAAAACATTGAACTCCGTTGAAGAAAATTAAGTTTATGTTGTTTAAAAAATAACTAACCAATTACTTTACATTTTAAAATATTAATAAAAACGCATAAAATAGCTTACTCTTATTTGCTTTTGCGGCGTGTCTACCCTATGCAGTCAAGTTCGAAAGGGTTTGTGTCCAAGCTTAAAACTGAAATCACTCGAAGTTCTGTGGCATGGTGAAAATTTTCGCGTGATTTGACAAACTGCTAGAAGCCAAATCGCTAGTGAATTCTGTGGGCACCCCTGTATGTTTTCTTTTATTTTTATAGGGAAACAATTAAATTGAACTAATGTAAGCCAATCTTGAATTTTTTCCATAACCCGATTGAAAATATTTGGTTTCAAGGTCGCACTAGCTCAATTTTTCTCATTTGAACATAATATTGCACTTTTTTTTTTTATATGTGCCTACAGATTGCATTGACTTTTGCTATCTTAAATCCTTCTGAGGGTACCAAGGGTCATAAAAGAATGCATAAGAACTATCTGATTGCAATTTATTGTAGGTTTTTGTTTACATTATAAGAGAAAACACATAAATAAAATGATAAAAAACGACAACATTTTTTGGCTGCAAAAAAGTTATTTTAGAATTCTCTTATATATATGTTTCTTTTAGGTATTAGATATTGTGTGCTTTATTATGCAAAATTCGCTAAAAATTACGGGAACACCCTTTAACTTTCAAAGTTACTTTTGTTTTTTGTAGCGTGCGTCACAAAACTTTGTGATCAATTGTTTCACAACAGATACTTGTTATTAAATTATGATTTATGCCATTCGAAAGTACACTTAAATCACACTAAACACTATGTATTAGTTGAAGGTATCTCTTTTGAAAGACCAAAATTGTATTATATTTTAGTCCGAAAACGCGTACGAATGTAGCTTTCGTCACGCAGGATTTGCACATATACAAACTTTGGGGGGTGCAGAGTATATTGCAGCCGGGCTTGACCGACTTTCTCACTTGTTATACTCTGTACCAAAGGTACACAGAGTATATTAAGTTTGTGCAAAAGTATGTAACAGCCAGAAGGAATCATCTCCGACCCTATAAAGTATATATATTCTTGATCAGCATCAACAGCCGAGTCGATATAGCTTTGTCCGTCTGTCCGTCCGTATGAACGAAGAGATTTCAGAGATGGGAAGAGATAGAGGTTAGACATGTATGGGACAAAAACTCATTATACTGAAGGCAGATCAAGTTTATTTTCAATATTTTCCACCACTTGTTTTTTTCTCACTGGTTTTTTTCTGTGAAGGTTTAATTTTCCGGAACCAATGTGTGTCGTTATTGCATTCATCTTACTAATATTATAAAGTAGCAAATGCCCGGCGATGTTTTGGTCCGTTTGATCTAAACCTTTTATTTACCCGTCTTCATGTCAATCTAAACTAAAATAAGAATATTGCAAATGTTAAAATTTCTTATCCGATTTTCTTTAATCAGATTGACCAACACCTCTTATTTACCCGTCTTTAATTGCGAACTATTAAATCTTCTTGATAATCTGAACTAATCATAAAATATTGTGTATTTCCGGATGTTTTAGAACGCTTGATCTTGACCCGTCAATTTACCAGTCTACATTATTGTCTAACTCATTAAAAAATTTTGAAAATTTAGCGACTTTTTGTACCGTTCGATTTAACCATTTTCGCGTCTACAATTGCCATCTATCAAATCATAATGATTCCCAAAGCAATATAGGAAATTTCGCGATTTTTTAGACAGTTTGGTCTATATATATACTCTTCCTATATTAACCCTTCTACTACTGCCATCCATTAGGTCTTCATAATAAACTTTGGTCATATGAAAAATTTGCTTATTTTAACAATTAGAATTACACCTTGTATTTATCCGTCTACATTGCCATCCATCAAATATTCATAATAATCTTAGGTCATACGAAAATTTGGCAAATTTCTCAATATTTACGAGTGTTCAATCTACGTCTCTAATTTACCAACGCCAGCGCTTTCTTAAATATTCAAATGAAAAGGGCATAGCCGGATTTGTAGAGGAACCGGCCCCAGTGCTTTTAATTTTTGGAGTATGCAGTTTTTAAGTAAATCAAACGTAAGCAATTTAGCGATTTTTGTATACTTCTAGCAGCAACCCTGAATTTTTAACAGCGATTTTTATCATATCAACCACAATCCTTTTTCGGGACATCTATACATAACAAATATTTTTTGGTCAAAGCTGGCATGTATACGCTTCCTCAGAATAATTTTTCAGACTTTTAAAATGCAAGTCGTTACCTACAAGACTCCGCGAAATTTTTAACACCATTTATTTAAGACTTCTAGTTGAGGTTCCACATTCGTTTTTTACATGTCCAATTGTCATTCTTAAATACAATTTCTGTAATTTTTTCAGAACTTTAAAAGTTGTGGAAGGTGGTTAGAATTAAGAACCCGACGATCCTGTGTCCATTCGCACACTCACAGCAATACAGCCGTATTACTGTACGGATCTTAAATAGAAATGGAACAATCGCATGGACTGGATTAAGCCATTAAGCCATTTGTGCGTGATTGTGTAACAAACGGGCAAACATACAAACACACAAACATACATACTTTCACATTTTATAGCCTGATTCCACTGACACATATATGTACATACATTGGGGCGTACTTTTCTCTATACGATTTTCAACATGTAAAGTTCTTTGCGCAACATGACTCCAAAAATTCAGTAGATTTTATAGAGAATTTATAAAAAATCCAAAATCAGATATTTTATGGTTTGATGGTATCGTCATTTAATTTATCTTTGAACTGTGAATGTAGCAGAGACATTTTATAAAAGTGTCCAACAAATAAATTAAATATTTCATGTTAAATTAAATGTTCTATGGTGTAATGGTTAGAACTCTGGACTTTGAATCCGGAGACCCGAGTTCAAATCAAACCAAAAATCACGTTTGGTGATTGATGATTGATGACACGGTGGGATTGTTGAAATCTAATTTCGGATTTTTTATACCCTTGTAGAGGTTATTTTAAAATTGTCGAGATTTTTGAAACGCATAGAAGGAAGTATCTCCGACCACATAAAATATACATATATATTCTTGATCAGCATGACGAGCTGAGTTGATATAGCCATGTCCGTCTATCCGTCTGTTTCTATGCTATCTCCTCCGTCTGTTTTAACGCTATCTTAACCAAACTTTGCACGAATTCTTTTGGTACAAATACGCTGCACATTTGTCGGAACAGCCGGATCGGATGACTATATCATATAGCTGCCATAGGAACCATCGGTCGAAAATGTTGTTTTAGTGAGAAAAGCTTTTTTGTCTTCAACGCAAGCGTCCCCAAACTTCGTATTTATAAGTTTTCTATGCTTTCACATAATTCAACCAAGTTTGATAGGACAACTATATAGTATAGCTGCCATAGAATTTGGGTGTAGAAAATATATAAGGTTGTCAAAAAAGTCTTGCGGTATTTTTATTGAATTTTCAATTGTTCATAAAATTGGTTATAATAATGCGATTTAAGTCAAATATGCGCCGTTTTGTTCGATGACGAGTTCCCAACGAGATGCCAACTTCATAATGCCCCTCTTATGGAAGCTCGCTTCCCTATTGGCAAAAAACTCGGAGAGCCAATTTTCACAGGAATCTCTTGTGGCCAACTTCCGACTACCAAGCTCGTTCGCCATGGACAGAAATAGGTGGTAATCACTTGGTGCGAGATCCGGACTATACGGTGGATGCAAAAGAACCTCCCATCCGAGCTCCCGGAGCTTCTGGCGCGTCACCAAAGATGTGTGTGGCCTGGCGTTGTCCTGATGGAAGACAATTCGGCCTCTGTTGATTAAAGATGGCCTCTTCTGCATGAGTGCTGCATTCAAGCGGTCCAGTTGTTGGCAGTACAGGTCCGAATTGAGCGTTTGGCCATAGGGGAGCAGCTCATAGTGGATGATTCCCTGCCAATCCCACCAAACACACAGAAGAACCTTCCTGTCCGTCAATCCAGGCTTGGCCACCGTCTGGGCAGCTTCACCGCTTTTCGCCCACGACCGTTTGCGCTTCACGTTGTCGTAAGTGACCCACTTTTCATCGCCAGTCACCATCCGCTTCAAAAACGGGTCGATTTTGTTGCGATTCAGAAGCGATTCGCATGCATCCATACGGGCAAAAATGTTTCTTTGCGTCAAGTCGTGTGGCATCCCTACATCGAGCTTCTTTTTGAATCCAAGCTTCTTCAAATGGTTTATAACGGTTTGATGACTCATGCCCAGCTCTTGGCCGATGCTACGGCTGCTACTATGCCGGTCTCTTTCGATCAATTCAGCGATTTTATCGCAATTTTCGACGACAGGCCTTCCGGACCGTGGCGCATCTTCGATCACCTCTGCACCAGAACGAAAACGTTGAAACCATCGTTGTGCGGTGGAAATGGAAACTGTATCGGGTCCATAAACTGCACAAATTTTTTGGCAGCATGAGATGCATTTTTGCCTTTATCGTAGTAGTACTGTAAAATATGCCGTATTTTCTCTTTATTTCGCTCCATGTTTGCGACGCTATAACTCACGAACGACTAAAAACAAACAACAATAAATCAAACACGTGTTAGCGCGTGAAAAGAGCTTTCCAAAAAGCTCTAGCGTGAACCGATGCGACGAATACAACTAGAACTACGCGCTTGCAAAGACAAGCTTGCGGAAATACCGCAAGACTTTTTTGACAACCTTATATATAGCAGGCCTTGCCAAAAATATATACATTTGGCCGAATGTACATACAAGCTACAAGGGTATAAAAACTTCGTTCGAGCCGAAGTTAGCTTTCCTCTATTTTTTTTATTGAAATCAAAAATGGTGAATTTTAAAACTGTTCGGTTTCAAAAAGAATGACCCATATGTGTCAGTGGAACTAGGCTATTGCTTGCTGATTACTGCTGGTCTATACAGAGGGACAGTGAATGTTATTGAACATTTGCTTGACAATTAATGTAAGGTCTATGTTAGATCACGTAGTCTTTTAATATTTCCTATACACATTTTTTGTATAAATCTAGTTGACCTGCCCTTAATTTCATTTCATTTTTTCTAGAGTAACCGGCTGTAACTTTGTCCATCCAGCTGATTTAAATGCAACAAATTTGTGAAAATAGAAGAGCCCTTAGGCTGCATGCTAAAGTGGTTGTAATTAAAGTCCAACCACCACAATGGCTTGTACACGACGATTAAGTTTGAAAAATTTGACATAATTTGCTGAAAATTAGTCTTCAATGGCCAATTTGGACGCTTTTAGGTTTGCTGATGCTGCTCCTATGATTTTTTTAGGCTGCATTAATATGTATACTGTCCCATAGAACTCATAAATACAGATATTTTTGTTCGGTGTAACCTCCACAATTTTTTTAAATCCAAAAATACTGCAAAATGGATTTTCCGCGATATCTTGAAAACAAGAGCTGATAAACAAAAACCGAAACCAGTTTTGGAATCAGTGCACAAAACTGGAACATAATTCAATACTAAGGTGGCTGGGCCTCACAAAAGTTATAATTTTGTTGGCCAGTGATATAAATTTGAATGTTTGTATGTTAGAGTGTTTGCTTGTTTGTATGTTATATAATGTAGACGGGTAAATTGACTGATCAAGATCAAGCGTTCAAAAAAATCCGGAAATAATCAACATTTTATGATTAGTTCAATTAAAGACGGGTTAATAGGAGGTGTTGGTTAATCGGCTTAAAGAAATTTTGCATTATTCTTATATAATCTAAACTGACATGAAGATGGGTAAGGGAAGGTGTAGATCAAACGGACCAAAAAATTGTGAAATTTTAAAACCAGTTTCTATGAAGATTGAATAGATGGAAATTGCCAAGTAAGATTCACTTTATCGTTTTGTGTTTAAAATTCTTAAGGGGGCGTAGCAACGCACGCCAGGTACCTGCTTGTAAAAACATATAATATGTCGGTATACCAGCTGTTTGGCTTAACTACATACGTTTGCGCCATATCTACTCCACTTTATGAATGAAAGTTCTCCGGGTATATAAGATATAAGAAGGTTGGATGTTTCTGAAGTACATAGCCTAATATCAACTTGTCGGCGGTTAATTACCCAAGAAAGTATCAAAGGAAATCCGGTAGTCATTAATTCACTAAGT
Organism: Lordiphosa magnipectinata; assembly: GCA_037044535.1. Classification (NCBI taxonomy): domain Eukaryota; kingdom Metazoa; phylum Arthropoda; class Insecta; order Diptera; family Drosophilidae; genus Lordiphosa; species Lordiphosa magnipectinata. The sequence continues at coordinate 100,468 of JBAMBO010000579.1, forward strand.
AGTGCACTTAATGCACGTACACGTACAGTTTTTAATCAAAATTTACTAACTATATGTATATACATATGTAGAGTTTATATGTACGAATCTTATCTACAATGAATTCAACTCTCTGAGTGCGCAAAACAAACAAAAAAAAAAACAAACTAGAATAAGGCTAATAAATACAACAAACGGAAGGGCTATAAAGTACCGTGGACCGTTGAACAAAGGAAAAACATTCGATGCCAAATCCAAGAAATTTGTTCGATGCATTTTGATATCAAAAACGATGCGTAAATAATGAATAATAAATATTTACAAATGAATCTAAGTGTGGGTGTGTGTGTGTGTGTGTGTGTGTTTACACATCTACTGCACGCACTTCAATAGAAGAGCTAGTCATTCGATGAGAGAATCGAGTCCGTTTCCTCCGATGACATTCTTAGCATGGATTCCATGCTGGAGTTTTCTAGCATCAAATTGTTTATGCGCTCATTTAAGTAATCGATCTCCTCACGATAAAGTCCCGTCTCATATAGCATATTTTCATACTCCCTGCTGGCACTGGCCGCCACGTCTTCCGAACTGTCGCTGGTGCTAGGCTCAGAAGAGGGGGGACTGCGTTTTTGACCTTGGCCCAGCTGCGGCGGATCGTCTTCGAAGTCTAAATACAGCTGAATAAAGTTGGAGACTACTCTGCGGCAAATGGGACAAGTCCGTGACCTAAAAACTCAGACGGATTAGCTGATAGTAGGCTGCTGCGTTGCACTCGGTCAAGTGGTGATACTCACTCCTCGCGCCAGCGCTGCAGGCATTCCAAGTGAAAGACATGGCCGCAGGTGCCTGCTTGGATTTTGTCCGCCGCCACATAACGCTCCGAACAGATTGTGCAGAACGCGCTTTTGTCGCCCATAATATGTACGAGAATTTTCGCCGCTTGATCGCCGCTCTGCGTTTATCAAAGTCCCCGAACTGAATGCAGTGCGAAAGCTTTTTGTAATAACAAACATTTCATTTGCTCCACACTAGAGATGGGCGGGTGGCTGTCACTGCGAAGCAGTGTTGTGAGGTCCAAAAGTTGCTGATTTGTATAATTGCTAGAAATAGCTAAAAAGGTGGCTAAAAAAATTATCTCAAAGTCAAAACATAAAATATTTAGGCCTGCAAACCTCAAAAATTCTGCAAAAGGTTCTGTCCGGAAGTTCAAACCCGTCGTTATGTCTGAGGTCAGGTTCGAGGACCTCTTCCTTAACTTATTGAATATAAGGCTCTGGTTCGAACTTTCGTTCAAAGATTCATCCCTCCCGAAAGTGTCTGGTCCTTCCAATACAACTGCTATTTAAACATGCGAGGTTTGAAAATAATATCGAAAAAGTATCTTCACTAGACATTCCCTCCATGCAGAACTATTAAATTTTTTTTAAATCAGAAACATCAAAAAATTCGTACAAAAATGTTTTATATATTTATATATTTATTATTATATACTGAGAAAAATCAAACTAAAACCAAGGAAGATTGTAGTCTCGAAACGGTGTCAAAAGTCCATAGAGACGAGAAAATCTTAACCAAAGAATACATTCTAAATTCACAGTTATCGATATAGATCGTTTATACTCGACTTTAAGATGAAACAATCTCATTTTTTCAAGAAATGTCAAAAATAAATTATATTCAGGGTGGATCGCATTGCAACCTAAAATTATTTGTTTTTTTTTTTACAAAATTAATCCATATAAGGCCATAAGGTTTTTTCAATTGAAACTTTACAGAAAGCTGTAGGGGGGTTGATAAATTGGAGATGAAAAATCTTCTTTTTGAGTTTTCTAAGCTCATTCCAGGGGTTTTCAATCTTGTTTTTATAAGATTGCAAGTTTCTCGAAAAAGAGATTTTCAATCTAGATTTAAGATGGGATTTTTTTTATACCCGTTACTCGTGGAGTAAAAAGGAGTACTAAATTCGTGCAAATGCATGTAACAGTCAAAAGGAATAATTTCCGACCAAATAAAATACATATATATATTCTTGGTCAGCATCAACAGCTAAGGCGATATAGCGCTGTCCGTCCGTATGAACACCAAGTTCTTAGTGAACCAAACCTTCTTTCCAGTCGTTCAGTTCGGGTTTAGGTTCGGGATATCAAATATTTAAGAGGGTTCGGTCTGTAGTCCGGCTTGCGGGACCCAAAAATAGATTTCAAGGAGTAAAGACTAAATGTACTGAACATGTGGTCTGCCAACAGCTCTGTAGTCAGAATCTCCTGGGTTTCTGGGAGTCCGAGTCGAAAAAACAAGTTTAAATTAGTTCAGTTCTAAACAAAAACTGGCTTGTTTCAGTATTGGGCTGAACTGAAGGGAAGGTTGTGATTTCGTCGTAACTAAATCGATTCCGATGGGTGTCAACTCCATATAAAAAACAGGGGGTGGGAATGGTTTCGTAAAATTCCGACTGGTCCTACTCTGGCTCTACCTCAGACATACTAAAATTTCCGTGCATACCCAAACACAAGGCTGGGGCCTAGGTTTCAATTCCGCTGTTGGACGATTTAATTTGTCTGTGTACTAAGGTTTACCACGTTCAACGATTTCATTGGACCACAGTAGTGACAGAACCCTTCGGGTGGGGCTGTTATTAAAAAAATGGCTTTCATTACATGATTTTACCTCAAGAATTTAACCCAGGCAGGGAGTTCTTTTGTGACGTTGGCTTATTAGGGATAAAACAGTACTAAAATCACTTATGAACTGGAGCTATATCTAATGATTATGCCCTAATTCATCACTTCATTCACTTCTGAGTCGTTGTACTGAGAGGTAGTTCTATAGCAGGCAGGGGGTGCCCAGAATGAGCTTAAGGCTCGTGAAAACAAATACAAATGCTCAAAATATATATAAAGCAATAACAACAACAAGAAATAGAAAGAGAAACCCGATTTTTGTTTGTGTGCGTGTGCCGCCGTGAATAGCGAAAAGCATTCGGCCACTGAGAAAGAGACGAGCGCTAACTACGCATAAGCCACATTGTCGTTGCCTTTTAATTTGTCAGAGACATAGGAGAGAGAGAAGAGTCACAAATGATGTTGTTGTTGCAGGCAAGGTATACTTAACAAGGTAGCCGCACTCGCTCACTAACAACTTCTTATATAAATGTCAAAATAAGTACAAAAGAGAGCGGGAGCAAGAGAGTAATGAATTTCTGTACTCGCTTGAGTCAAATCAAAGAAATTTGTACGTGCATGCAAGATATATGTACATATGCAAGCTTTCTGCTGCAAGCAAGACCAGCATACTAAAATAAATGTAACAGAAGAAATATATTTTAATCTATGTTTATTTTTTCTACTATAATACAATTTTTAACAATTTTTTGTTGCCTACTATCTTTTGCTTTTGCTTTTGAAGCTTAATTTTTTTATTTAAATACTTAATTCTAAAGAAAATTAGTTTCAAAGTTATTTCACAACAACCACATAGAGCAGTATGGGGGTATATCAAAAACACGAAAAGTCTCAAACTAAACTAAGAAGCAGAACACAAAAAATTCGTCCGCGGGGATGCGTCGCTCACAACTGTTGTTTACAGACTGATATTTAAGAAGGAAGCAAAGAGAGCGAGAGAGCGAGTGCGGCTACCTTGTTAAGTATACCTTGGTTGCAGGTCTGCACTCGCCAACAATAAAACCTTAGCTCGGAAAGAAAGAGAGGAGAGCACGCATATGAAATTGGTGTTGCTTTATGTAGGCTTATGGCGCGCCTGGACCGTATACGCGCGAGCTATTCCTTTGCCCAAAACAACAACGAGTGCGTGGATTGTGGAATAGGCTTGGGTACCCCTGTTCTATAGCATGGAATTCTCAGGCTTCAAACAGAATTATTAGGTATAATTTTACACTGCAACTCAAAAGTAACGAAATCGCTAAAAATAGCTAAACACTATTTAAAAATTGCCAAATTTGTAGCTGATAGCACTTTCAAAAATTTAATAGCATTTGCGCTTTCGAAATTGCTAGATCAAGCAATTAAAAGCTAAAATGGCAACACTGCTGCCAAAAAGCCGAACACAAAGAAAATGATGTGTGAGTGCGAGGGCTGCTATTTATTTTGTAGGAAGGAAATCAAAACTATATAACTATATATCTAATGGACGAAAATAGATTTAAATGAAAAATTCTTAGCTCGACTTAGATATTTTTTTGGGTTAATCACTCTTCTTAAGTTTATAAACAATTACACTGTGGTACATTTTAGAACACAAAATAGTTGATCGCGTCGAGAGAAAAAAATTCTGAAATTGTGTGATGGTAGTATAAAAACGTTGTCTGGGTTTGGTCGGATTAGCTGCCGTTTTCTTTTTATTGCACTTTGAACTTTTTAGCTTCAGAGTAGGGTTTACGATTCCATATCTCGTAAACTATTTTGAATTTTGCTATTAATTCTTTGGCAAAGTTGTTGCTCTTGGCTTGGCCTACAAATCATTTCTTTGTAGCACATTAAAAAAATTACATCATCATACTCAAAAAAGTAAAAAATTAAATTTCTTTAATTGTTGGGTTTAGCGACCTGTTCTTAGTTATTTAAGAAATAGTTTCAAGCCGGCTGAAGGTCGTGTGTCTTTTATGTGCCTTTAAAATTAAAAACACAATTATTTGGTTTCCTCCAATATATTTAAATATGCCGTCAGTATTCGTCATCAGGGAGAAGATTTTTTCTTTAGTTATAATCTTTAAGTTATGGTTTTTTTCAGGGACCGTAAATAATGATTATTTTTTAAATAAAAAAATCACCCAACTGTAATGGACCTAAAAAAAAATTAATGATACCAAAATCTTTATTTTTGTACAATATCCGCCATGCTTTTTAAATTTCTGATTTTTAATGAAGGTAGATATTTCTTAAAACGTGCACCTATCGAAAAATGAAAAAAATTCATATTTAAAAAACGTTGCCATGAAAAAATGTTTGAATTCGATTTTTGAGATCAACAATCCAAACTACATTTAAAAATAGTTCCAGTAGAAATGGGTCTTTTTGGCTGTAAGCTAGTGTAAATATGAAATAATTATTTTGTAAAGTATTTATTAGAAAAAAAAATAGAAGAAAGCTAACTTCGGCTCGACCGAAGTTTATAAACCCTTGTAGCTTGTATACTTTATATTTTTTATTATTATTATTTGAAATAATTGGTACACAATTGCAAATTGTGGCCAATTTAAATGCCATAGCAACTTAGGCCTTAGGCTATGTAAAAATTCTACTAAGTCATGTTGACTTTATATAAATTAAGGACTTAAATGATTTTCGTCGAACATTCTTAGCTGAGTTATTTCCCAAACTCAGCAATGGATGGCGCCACTACTTTGGCAACGCTACGATATATTGATCAGAATTTGACCAAACTTCCCAAAATTGTGTGGAAACCGATAGTATTCACAACTGGAAGCTTAAAGACGCTACCATTGCAGACAAATAAGTTTTTCTCTCCAAAACTACTTTTCGATCGATCGTTCCTATGGCAGCTATATGCTATAGTCGTCCGATCCGGCCGGTTCCGACAAATGTGCAACGTCTTTGTACCAAAAGACTTTGTGCAAAGTTTGGTTAAGATAGCTTTAAAACTGACGGAGGAGATAATATAGAAACAGACGAACAGACGGACGGACAGACGGACATGGTTATATCAACTTAGCTCGTCACGCTGATCAAGAATATATATTCTTTATGTGGTCGGAGATGCTTCCTTCTATGCGTTACAAACATCTAGACAATTTTAATATACCCTCTACGAATTCGTATTGAGGGGTAGCTTTGTGGTCCCTTTTCAAGGATATGGGTCATTCTTTTTGAAACCGAACGGTTTTAAAATTGACTATTTTTGATTTAAATAAAAAAAATCCGAAATTAGACCTCAACACTCCCACCAAAACGTGATTTACAGTTTTTGTGGTCAACACTGAGAAAAAATTCTATATAAAATTTAGCAACAATTACTTAATATTATTAAATAATTTATAAATGTATTAAATTGTGATTTAAGTAGATACAGCAACATACTATTCAGCAATATCAACTCGAGACCTGTCCGATAAATCAAACCTGAGAAATCGAGTTTTTAAAAAACACTTTTTTCCCATTTTCCCGTTTTTGACGATTTTTGAAATTGACTACAAAATTAACAAAAATTTTTTTTGCAATACCGTAAATCACGTTTTGGTGGGAGTGTCGAGATCTAATTTCGGATTTTTTTTTTAAAATCAAAAATGGTCAATTTTAAAACCGTTCGGTTTCAAAGAGAATGACCCATATGCAATAATATTGGTGAAAAGTCTAACAAAGAAGCCGTAAATTACTGTTGAGTTTTATTTTGAGCGAAAAAAATAAACATCATTAATAATCATTATTTTTGAGTTTAATTTTTATACTCTGTACCGAAGGTACATAGAGTATATTAAGTTTGTGCAAAAGTATGTAACAGGGAGAAGGAATCGATTCCGACCCTATAAAGTATATATATTCTTGATCAGCATCAACAGCCGATTCGATATAGCCATGTCCGTCTGTCCGTCTGTCTGTCTGTCCGTCTGTCCGTCTGTCCGTCTGTCTGTCTGTCCGTCCGTATGAACGAAGAGATCTCAGAGATGGTAAGAGATAGAGGTTTGACATGTATGGGGCATATATTTCTTATACTTGCAGGCAGATCAAGTTTATTTTCAATTTTTGCCACGCCCCCTCCCGCCCCCGCAATTTGGAAAAAACGTCATATCTCCTACAGTTTTGAAGATAGATCGTTCGTACCTTCTAGAGATACCTTGTAAACAAAATTATAAAGATCGGATGAACGATACTCAAGTTATGAGCAAAAAACGGCCAGTAAACACCCCCCACTCCCCCACCCCTCACCACAGCATTCTATTGAACGGCAATCTTAGTGAGAGAGAGAGAGTGAAACTTAGAGATGAGCGCATATTACTCGTGAGCAAATGCGAGCTGCGACGTTAAGGGTACAGAGTATGTTATAGTCGGGCTTGACCGACTTTCTTTCTTGTTTTTTTTATCAAAAATAATGATTATGTTCTAAGTTCTATAAAATTACTCAAAACTACACACAAAAAAAAAAATTTGGTGGGGTGTGTTAACTGGCCGTTTGACTCGTGAGCAAATGCGAGTGTAAGGGTACAGAGTATGTTATAGTCGGGCTTGACCGACTTTCTTTCTTGTTTTTTACTATTTTATTGATTTAGTACAAAACAATAGAAATTTTTGACTGTGAAAATTGATTCCCAAAATTGCCATTTTCGAGTTATGGTTAAAATTCTATATGCTTAAGGGCGCTTAACTATGTAAAGGGCCAATCGAATGAAGTTGGTATGTTCCAACCGTTTGCTTATTTAAGTCTAAGCTACGTTTTTGTTCAGTATCGCTTAGACAAATTCTTTACAGTTTTCAAGACAAAGTTGAAAAACAGCTGACTAATTTCTGACTGAATCGGTGTCGACTGAGCAATTTTGCAGTCTAGATATTCTGGTCTATGCCTTCGATGCGGCCAGAACGAAGCTGGCTTACAGCGTTTTATTTTCGCACACCAATACACTCTCACTTTTTGGCCTCGCTCTCGTTGACCAAAGCTGAATTAAAGCATTTCTTTGGCTTACATTTTCGTTCGCCGTTCTCGTGTAACCGTGCAGCAGCTAGAGTTGCAAGGTTCATTTTTATTTTGGCGGGCGGCAAATTTGAATTTTTTTTTATTTTAAGCGCAATACGGAGACGCTGACAATTTTTGCGGAGCGGAAATTGTTTCATAATTTCCAGAGCCGCTCAGACAGGTTAGTGTGATCAGGCAACAGACAGAAATCAGCTGTTGTGTGTATAAAAAATAAGCGGGCTAATTCAAATAAAATAAAAGAGTGTATAAAATTGAAAATGGAAGTCACTAGGGGAAATTCAGTTGTCTGTGTTAATGCCATTTTCTATTTCATGGAAGCATTTTTTGTGGGGCGGTAGAAGCCCTTTATTTTGGACTGCGGGAGCAGAACTCAGCCACTTAGACATACTGCTACAACGACAACACAAAACGCATCTGGAGATTAAAATTGCTGGGCCGCATATTAAACCAGAGGCAATATTCATAGCCACATAGACCTCCATAGACTGGAGGCGGATCATACTCGCCGGGCGTATTAGAGGAGGATTAACTAAGTGAATACGGATTTAAAGGTGGCCACCACAGCAGCAACGGAAGCTACACAGAAAAAAATCAGATCAGGTATTTCAACATCATATCAGTAATATCTTGCATATCAAAGTGAAACTATTTAATGTCAATATGAACCTGTAATACCACATTGATACTAAAAATATTATATTGAAATGTGAAATGATCAAAGTGATGTGAAAAATGACCTAGTGATATGATTTCAGATCAAAGTAGACATCGAAATTCTGAAAGTAGAAAGAGACACACAGAGTTTCTCAAATCAAAGAGAGACAGCAAAAGTCTATCTCGAAAAAAGCAAAAACAATGCTCATTGCTCTGCGTTTCGAAGTTGGCGTCGGGTTTGCAGCGAACTTCTAGCTTCTTCTTGCGAATTTCGTCATTCGATAAAGTGCGAAAAAGTGCGGTGACTGAAAAAAAATGTAAACGGTAATGGTGAATAAAGTGTGAATTGTATGTGTGTGTTTTGTTGTACTGTTGTACTTCCAAATTTATAAATTGTAAAAAGGCTACTGCCTTTATTCAGTCGCTAATAGTGTGTACGGATATAATACACACACTCATACATACATATTGTGCGTGTTTTTTCACTTTGAGCTCTCTACGCAGTAGAAGTGCGTGTTTAAATATGTACATATGTATGTATACATGTATACATTGAACGTCGAACAACACAAATACATGCATATGCAAACATGCGTACATACAAATTTACATGCAAAATATGCATGTATGTATGTATATGTGTGCTGTTTGATGTTCAAGGGCAGAAGAAAAAAGCGCATGCTCAGCCTTTGCTTTCGACTGATTTCGCACACATGCACAAAAAAAACTTATGCGTGTTTAAGTATGTTAATTTTGTATAATTTTCAGATTGAAATGGACGACATCCAACTCTATGAGCTGATACAAAAACTAAACATTGAAAAATTCGTGTACGAAAAGTTAATTGGTAAGTTTTAGTTTGAAATAATTATTCTTCTCAATATATTAATTTTACAATTTTTCTAGAGTGTGGATTTAACTTCGACCACCGTAATTACATTTCTTCCCGCGACAAAGAGCAGATTTTTCCAGAAAGATAATTGTCAGAATAATTGAATAATGTATTATAAAAATATTGCTTTGATATTATAAAATAAAGCATTGGTACTACAATAATACCCTCTTGATATTTAAAAAAAAAATTTTGTATTCTAAAACAATGTCCTACAGGTATTTTGAAAATATAGCTTTGCTACTATAATAATTTATCATTGATATTAACCAATATCAAATTGTTGATCTGAAAAAAATATCACGTTGATGTGTTCGAAATGTTAAAGTGATATATTCGAACATATCATCTGGGTATTTTTCAGATGAAGGCCGATTTGAAACTACAAAATATCAGATTGATACTAAATATCGCGATCTTTTTTTTCTGTGTACCACAGTAAGCCGAAGGAGCCACTAATATAATGGGCTGTGAAGACTTCAGCTTAGGGCCGCTTGGCCGTTAGCTGTAGGGCCGTTCCGTGGTCTGTGGAGACTGCGAAGGTTTAGAATCGGGTGGAATGCATACATTGGGCAAATGGTATGCCGGGAGAAGCATACAGTGAAGGATTCTCCGCCACAAGTGATGCAGATGCGGGTATTGAAATGCTTTTTGTTAGTCAAATCCCATAAAATGGATTGAGACTCGACCGCTTTGATTAACGCCGCTTGTTCGTCCTCCGTAAAGTTCTCCAAATGACTTTTGTATGGTTTTTTTGTTTTTTTGCATGCATTTTTTTAATTGCGGTCACGAAATCTGACAATTATCAAACAAGTTTCATAATTTGCAGACCCCCTTCGAGAATTTATCAGCTGTTTTCAAAAAAACGAGTTGGCAGGTTCACGCAAATTCTCAGAGCAAATTGTTGGTTGCTCCGTACTCGCTCTGAGAATTTTCGTGAGCGGATTTCCTGAGCTATGTAATTAGATGGGCTCCAGAAAAATTGCCAGCGTCTCCGTACCACGCTTTAAAGGCAAAAAAAGACATATTTTCATGATTTTTTTTTAAGATGTTAAAAACGTTGGTTTATTGATGTCATATAAATGTTATTGTATAACATCTAAAGTATCTATGGAAAAAAGTTTCAAATAAAAATGTCAGCGAATCTCCGGAGGCTCCTCGAAAAAAGGTGTTGTGCGGTGAACATCCTAGCTCGTCACCGGATCATCTAAAACAAAAAAGTCGATATGCGTTGAAAAGGTGATATGTTTCCCGAGGTAACAAGGAAGAGTTTCTTTAATTTTCGTTTTTTTTTATGTGATCTGCACGAGTGCACTGCAACTACAAGTGTACTGCATACGTACTTGATATTTTCCACACTCGAATGTCTCCAACCACTGCAAATATGTATGCGGTGTTTACAACACTCATGGCATATTTGTGCTTCGGCTATGAGTGCAAATAATACCCGCTCGCAAACGCGAGCCGAAATCATGATTGTGCGAATCAGTGAACACTGAATTGCAAGTACAACGGCTGTAGTCTGGAGAGAGCTCTCTTGCTCACCGACACGAGCACACTTTTTTGTCCTCTCCATTTGGCCGGCACAGCTCTTGAGATAACAACAACAGTTACGGTTGCTTTTTCAAAGAAGAGAGAAGAAAGCTATGCAAACCCATGTGTTACTTGTGTGTGTGTGCTGTTCGCGTACAAATGACACGAAGAAGAAATTAACAAGCATTGCCGCTCAAATCAGAAACAATCACTTTGACAGACCAGCACACAAGACACTGATTCGCAAAAATACCAATAACAGAACGATTGTGTGTTTGATTTGACATCAAATTTTAAAACGAGTATTGATGCAGTCAAAAAACAGGCACTCTTCCAGATCTCTGGTGGAGATACATATATTCGCTTCATCGTCTTCTACTAAATATACTATTGTGTAAAATCTTCATATTGATATTCTGTATACTCTCCGAGAGAGTCGTTATATCATTTTAATGGTTAATTTTCAAGCTCTGACAAGAGCGACATATCTCAGCTGTGCTGTAGCCGATGTTGTAGGAAAATCCTTTGGTTTTCTGTTAAAACATCAAAGTATTGAATTTCTTTAATGAGCATTTTAAATCAAGGCTGCAAACCTCTAAAATAATGCGGAAGGTTCGGTTCTGATGGTCGAACCAGTCGTAAAGAATAAAGTTCAGTTCGAGGAGTTCATTCGACTTATCGAACCTAAGTTTTCTGTTCGAACCTTGGTTCATAACTCAGTACAACACTAAAAAATAACCCGAAATTTGACCCCAAAATTCTGATTCAAGGAACTTCTATAAGCCTAGGTTCGCGTTATAAGGGTAGTTTTGTAATTGGGACATACAGCGACAACCATTTAAACTTATTTTTAAATGATTCAAGACAAAAATGTACAAAATTCGGTAAACGCGGATTCTATATTTATGAAGGTATATACCCAGGTCGGACAATGTAAGGTTCAAGCTTATTTTTTAGCCGGGGTGACGAAGTTTTACAGGGAAAAGCAGTGATTTTCGAACCCCAAACAATTTGTCTCACTAAGATCCATTTTCCGATTTGGCTTTGCAAGAGTATTAAATGCTACGGTGTACTTAAAATAATTGAAATAATAAAAAAGAAATAGTCAAAGTAAAATAATTTTAGGATCGATTTCTCATCTTTTAGTTAGTTCCTGTCGGATAAACTATGATTTCACTCTCTTATGTGTTAGTTTATGTGACAGACAGCTCTATGAAGAATATGATAAGTCAGCCCTTTATATATACCATTTTGTTTCACGTACTACAAAAATTAGTTTTTTATTTTCTAATTTTAAGAATTTGTGTAAGTGACAAATTTAAAGACGCTGCAAATGAAATATACAAAAAATCAACCGATTTCGATTAAGCTTACCGTTAAAACAAATTAGTTTTACTAACTATAACTAGTTTTATAACGGATCGTTTCTTTTGCAGGTATATCTTATAGTCATCCGATCCATGTGTGCAGCCCATATGTATTTGAAGACTTTGTGTAAATATTGATTCAAATAGTTTTTAAACTGACGGACGAGATAGCATAGAAACTGTCGGACAGAACGACGGATATATTTACTTAATGGGATCGGAAATGTTTCCTTTTATGCATTACAATCAGATGTACATTTTTATAATATCCTCTGCAAGGGAAGAAAAATCGTGAAAAATATGGAAAAGTTTTTTTTTTGTTTACTTTGTCACTGAATAGTTCTTGAACCATAGTTTATAAAGTAACTATGACCGCCATTTAGATTAATTTATTATATTTCAGGAATTCTAAGACTTTTATAATTTTTATTTTCATTTACGCAATTAATTACGCCTGTTCAAAACAAAACTTGGCAATGATTATGGATTGAAAATTTGGGGTTCGAAGAATTGGGACAAAGTTTTTGGTACGAGCCTTAGTTGGGCCCACGTATTACCCAATTTAAATAGATATAAACCTGTTCAACAGAGACTTGAGTCGATGTTGATTCCTACCGTTTTCTATCAAAGCCATCAAGTGCTCTAAAATATTGTCATTAATGGATTAATTTTTTTTTAAACACTTTTAGTGAGCGTCAATAGAACTTTCCACACTGTCATCTACTGAAAGTGATATTGAAAAAGTCTAAATCCGAGCCTCAACACTATTTAATCACAATATCGATGAGATATTTTAAAAATAGAGGGAGGCTAACTTCGGCTAGACCGAAGTTTATGTACCCTTGCAGCTTGTATAATTTATATAAATTAAGGCTTTAAATGATTTTCGTCGATCATTCTTAGCTGAGTTTTATCCCAAATTCAGCAATAGATGGCGCCGCTACTTTGACCACTTGGCTGGTCAGATTGTTATATGGCAGCTATACGATTTATTCATCAGATTTTGACCAAACTTTCTCAAATTGTGTAGAAACCGATAATATTCATAACTGGAAAGTATAAAAACGATTCCATTGAAAACAAAAAAGTTTTTCTCACTGGAACTACTTTTTCGACCGATCGTTCCTATGGCAGCTATATTCCATAGTCATCCGATTTGGGTCAAACTTGGCAAAATGGTTTGGTAGCATATAATATTGATCAGTAAAAGTTAGGGAGCGAAAACAAAAAAGTTTTTCCTACTAAGTCTTTTTTTCAGAATTATATTTTTATACTCTGTACCGAAGGTACACAGAGTATATTAAGTTTGTGCAAAAGTATGTAACAGGGAGAAGGAATCATTTCCGACCCTATAAAGTATATATATTCTTGATCAGCATCAACAGCCGAGTCGATATAGCCATGTCCGTCCGTCCGTCCGTCCGTCCGTCCGTCCGTATGAACGAAGAGATCTCAGAGATGGTAAGAGATAGAGGTTTGACATGTATGGGGCATATATTTCTTATACTTGCAGGCAGATCAAGTTTATTTTTAATTTTTGTCACGCCCCCTCCCGCCCCCGCAATTTGGAAAAAAAACGTCATATCTCCTACAGTTTTGAAGATAGATCGTTCGTACCTTCTAGAGATACCTTGTAAATAAAATTATTTATCGATTTGTTGAAGGAATGATAAAGATCGGATGAACGATACTCAAGTTATGAGCAAAAAACGGCCAATAAACACCCAGCACCACCCCACCCACCACCGCAGCATTCTATTGAACGTCAATCTTAGTGAGAGAGAGAGAGAGAGTGAAACTTAGAGATGAGCGCGTATAACTCGTGAGCAAATGCGAGCTGAGACGTTAAGGGTACAGAGTATATTTTAGTCGGGCTTGACCGACTTTCTTTCTTGTTTATATCAGCTATACTATATAGTTGACCGATTTCATCAAACTTGGAGGAATTTTTTAAAAGCATAGAAAAGTTATAAATACGAAGATTGGGGACGATTGCATTGAAAACAAATAAGTTTTACTCACGACCGATGGTTCCTATGGCAGCTATGTGCTACAGTCATCCAATCGGGCCGGTTCCGACAAATGTGAAGCGTCTTTGTACCAAAAGACTTCGTGCAAAGTTTGGTTGAGATATCTTTGAAACTGACGGTGGAGATAGTATAAAAACAGACGGACAGACAGACGTGGCTATATCATCTCAGGTCGTCATGCTGATCAAGAATATATTATATATACTTTATGTGGTCGGAGATGCTCCCTTCTATGCGTTACAAACATCTGGACAATTTTAATATACATTCTACAAGGGTATAAAAACCGCTTGACGGAAGGTCCGATTACACTAGTTTACAGCCAAAAAAAACCCCATATCCACTGGAACTTTTTTTAAGTGTAGTTTGGATTGGTAATCTCAAAAGTCGATTTTAAACATTTTTTTTTGTGGGAACTATTAAATTATAGATTTTTTTCATTTTTTCGGTATGTACATTTTAAGTCATATCTCAATTTGGAAACGTTAAATGAAGTCAATCAAGTTACAAATAGAAAGGTAATTGTAAAGGTAATAATTTCAAATCGGTTAATTAGCATTTAATAATAACATAAATAACAAGTTTGGAGGCGGTAGCATTAAACACAAAAAAGTTTTTCTTACCCCTTTCTTTTCAGACCTATCTTTTGAATGGCAGCTATACTAAACAGCTGTCCGATTTTCATCAAACTCCCACAAATGTGTAGCGTATTTGTACTTGAAGACTTCGTGCAAAGTTTGGTTAACATAGCTTTAAAACTGACGGAGAAGATAGTATAGAAACAGATGGACAGACGGACATGCTGATCAAGAATATATATACTTTATGTGGTCGGAGATGATTCCTTTTGGCTGTTACATACTTTTGCACAAACTTAATATACTCTGTTTTCCTATGGTACAAATTGAGCTTAAATCAATGTCAGACCTTCTTGATTGGATCTTACTGAGGGATCAAATCGAGCTCGAATAACAAGATAAAATCAATCCCGTTTGTGGTTTGAATAACCCTATATCGGGCTAAAGTCAAGCTCTTCCGAGCTAAAATAGGGATCAAGACAAGAATTCCGGGATGGAAAATACTGTACTCAAGTCAATCCTCTCTTACTTGGCTTGAGAAAATCTGGGATCGTTTGGGATTGATTTTAGTCCGTATATCTCTGATTTTTTTCTGTGTAGAGCAACCAAATTGAAGCAATTGGAAATGTAGACTCCTATTATCTGCACGCAAATCAAGTTTGCTTAAAATTTTTGACAAGCCTTCTCGCGACCAGACAGTAAACAACAAAAAAAGTCTGTCAAGCCCGACTATAATATACTCTGTACTATATATACTAACTTGGCTATCGATCATCCGTTCTTTACCATTCTTTTGACGATTGGCAGAGAGAGACGATGAACTGGAAGAAGAGCAACAGTCGTTCAGAGTGAGCCGTAGAAGTCGTACACGCGTAGCTGATAATCCTAAAGTTGCAAAGTTGAATATTAGTTATAATAAAAGGATAATTATCCTTTTCTTTTGCAGTGGATGTACATATTCCTACATGTATATATGTGGTAGATATATTGTTTTTTCCATATTCTTGAACGAGAGGGGTCGACTAAATAAACTAAATAAACTGCTTGCAAGTATTATAAGTTTATGTGCATACATGTTTAGCGTCTGTCTCTTACCATCTTTTAGATCTGTGCGTTCATTCAAAAGGACAGACGGAGATGGATATATCGACTCGGCTGTTGGTGCTGATCAAGAATAAATATACTTTATTGGGTCGGAGATGTTTCTCCTCTTCCCACTGTTACATACATTTGCACAAACTTAATATACTCTGGGTACCCTTGGTACAGAGTATAAAAATGTGGAGTAACTGCTACAATTTCTAAGATATCGATCTTTAACTTTAAGCTCACACTTATATATGCAATCTATAAGCTGTGCAATTTTCATAAAGATCGATTGAAAAATATCGGAACCCTGTGTCATTTATTTGCTGATCCCGAAAGGGTCGAGGGTCTGTTAAATATAAAAGAATTTTTAACAACTGTTAACAACTTATCCACTCTACGCCAGAAAGAGCTGCTGGGCTAGACATAGTTGTTTCAAGAGCCTCCGGTACTATCTTTAATAGGTTTTAGTGTACTAGTACAACTAGTACTTAACATAAATATATGGTGGGAATTTCAGGGTGATTTGGGTTTGCTTACTTATTTAAACTATAAAATGGTTTCACCGTGTCACGATGCCCGCCCTCTTCTCTAGAACTGCATGACTGATAAGAGCCCATGGCGTTGACACCTCGCAACATGCATCGAGCTGAGCAGTAAAAATCGTCAAATCGCTTGTCTTCTCGTACCGCCCACTAAATTGTCTCCTAAAATTGGGTCAGGTCAATACATACATACACATATGTACGAATATGTTGTAAGTACAATATTAATGTACGTCTCGTTCGGCATTAGTCACTGAGGAGAGCAGTCATCAGTTTATCGCAGTGCAATAGACAAATAAACAAAACCAAATACAACACTGTAGAAAACAGCTTAGAAAGTCCGTCAAGCTAACTGTAATATACCCTGTAACTAAAGTTACCTATATCGACTCGGCTGTTGATGCTGATCAAGAATATATTTTCTTTATATGGTCGAAAATGATTCCTTCTCCCTGTTACATACTTTTGCACATGCTTAATATACACTGTGTATCTTTGGTACAGAGTATAATTATCATTTGCTTCGCCTTTTGTTTCGTTCTAAATTATTTTCTTTGATCTGGCTTTTTGCTGACTTCTTATCTTGACCAAAAGACAGGGAAAAAGACAAAACTATTTTAAGTACACATTTAAAATACTCAAATTTGACTGTTAGTTCTTTCAGTCAATTTGATCCAGCTTCGGTATTTATCCAAACATTTTCTTCATCAATTCCTTATTTTTTCCGTAGAACTATGATTCTTTTGTATATTTTAATATTTGTCGTAGGCGTTTAAAAAAGACATTTTGTGCGTTTGGAGCAAAAAATACATTTTTTAAATATTTTTATTTATTTGTATTCATTTCGACATTTGCTAACTATTAAATCTTCATGATAATCAAAACTTATCAAATATTGCAAAATTCGCGATATTTTTGGAAAGATTGCCCTAAGCGTCCTGTTTATCCGTCGACAATTGTCAACTATTAAAGGTTGATGATAACCTAAACTTATTCAGCCATGCTCCCATTTTCGCTTACGCAAAAATTTGACGATTTTGAGTCCAAATTTGTTCAAAAAACCGGGCTTAGATCGCAAACGTTTTGCGAAAGTGAAGATTCGGAAGGGAAGTTCAATTTATAATTACTGTGTAATGTAATGTAAAATGTTCAAAAGGTAAAGTTACATGTTTTTTATTGTGTTGACATTGTATGTGTTTCAAAACATCTCTGATTTTAAACTGTTCAAAATGCCTATTGTTATTTATCAGTGTTCGTTATTCTGATAGAAGTTGTAACAAACACTGTTCAAAACATGTTTATACACACATGTTATTTATATATTAATAACCATTGGATGAAAATCTAAGATCAATTTAAGATTAAATGGATATTATTCCTATCCATTTTTTAATATTAATAATATCCAGTCAAAATGGACATCAAAATCATCCAATGGATCATAAAAAATATACTTTTTTTTCTGGATCAGGACCGGTATCTAACTTGAAACGCTCTCATAAGAAACATATCCATTCAATGCAAAGGACCCGGGCAACGTTAGTATTAGCATAGTAAGCTAGTATTTAATATTAAACAATTTTGGAAGTATAGAAATTTTTTCTTAAGCCTACACAGAGAAAAAAACTTAAATTAAAATGAAATTTGGAAAGAAAATAATATCTTTCTTATTCAAAATAATATCATTTACTTAATTTTATATTACATAGTATCAGAATGATACAAAAAATGTAACAATGATATGCTAAACAAGAAAGAAAGTCGGTCAAGCCCGACTATAACATACTCTGCACCCTTACACTCGCATTTGCTTACGAGTCAAACGGCCAGTTAACACACAACGCACAACGCAGTGCGCTCTCTAAGGGCCGTTTTCTCATGTTGGTGTTTTTTCAAATCTAGGTGGATTTGCTGTAATTCCTTTGCTCATGTTCAATGCTAACCATCTAGATGAATTTCGTTGCAATCTACTTCACCCTCATTGATTTCAAAACCATCTACATGATAATGCTAATTAAGTATTTTTATGTATCCGCGCATATGGTCACACTGAAAAATATTTGAAAACAAAAAACAACTGCTGCTAAAAACAGTAAAGTCTGAATTGTTATTGAGTAAACCAAAAATGGAAAACATTGGATGTGCCTTTAATATACACACCTGATCATATTAATAGATACACACCGGAATTTTTAAATTATAGATGGTTTTTTCGTACTTTTAGTGTTGACAACTTTTTAATTTTTGGTATTTTGTTGTTGTCAATGTCTGGCCACACTGTGAAAAAGAATTGAAAGAGGGGCTGCCTCGTATATCAAAGCTTTTCTATAAATTGCGAGTCCTCCACACATTTCGTCTGCTCATAATAATAGGTACAGTCTCCGTTTCTCACAAGTATCAAGTGAATAATTTTGTAATCCGTGATCTTTTGGTAACTAAAGGTAAATTAAGTATAGCTCCTGTCAATACAGAGAATTAAATAATTATTTTTTTTAGAATAAATGGGTCAGAATTCTCATTGTACTAAAGAAGAAGCTCGATTGGTTCTTACTCTGAGAAAAGAAGGCAAATCTTTACGAGCCATCGCCAAATTAATGAACAGGTCTCATAATTTAGTTAAAAATGCATTAGAAAGAAAACCAAGACAAGAAACCCGTGGAAGGCCACAAAAAACAACAGAAACCCTTGACCACTACATAGTAACTTTGAGCAAAAAGGACCCATTTAAGTCATCGAAGGCTATTGCAGCCGAAATTGGGAATTCAGTTAGTGCTCCAACTATCCGAAGACGACTACAAGATGCCAACCTACCAGGAAGAATTGCCAGAAAAGTCCCACTTATGCGCAAAAAAAATATCACCATGAGGCAAACTTTTGCAAGGGACTACAAAGACTGGGTAGGATGCACCGGGGAGAAAAAATGGAGAAACATATTATGCAGCGATGAAACCCAGATTAATTTGTTTGGGAATGACTGTGAAAGGAATGTTCGACGCCCTAATGGAAAGGAATTCCATCCACGGTTTAAAAAAAAAACAGTCAAACATGGAGGTGGCAATATAATGGTATGGGGTTGCTTCTCCTGGTACGGCGTAGGTCCAATTTATCAGACTATGAACAAAATGAATGCTGAAGAGTACAAATCCATATTGGAAACAGTTATGGTACCGTATGCTGAGGAAAATATGCCATTACGTTGGGTATTTCAGCAACACACATCAAGGCTGTTATCTAAATTTTTCGAGGACCAAAAAGTTGACGTTCTGAAGTGGCCAAGCCAATCCCCCGACCTTAACCCCATTGAAAACTTGTGGGGAGACTTAAAAAAGAAATTGGCAAAGCATTCATTTTCAAATAAACAAAAATTATGGGAAGGTGTCCAAAAACTGTGGTATGAGACACCAGTAGAGACCTGCCAGGCTCTTATTAAAAGTATGCCAAAAAGAATAGCGGTAGTGGCCAAAAATAGAGGTGGATACACTGGATACTAAGTTAGGAAATACTAATTTACCTAAAAATAGAACACAAAATGGAAATAAACATTTTTTTTCTTACCAACACATGAAGTGTACCTATTATTATGATCACACTGAAAACGTATCTGAAACACAAAATGATCTCTTTTATGTTATATTATTATTCTATGTTACAATTAAGTTTATTTTATTAAAAACAAATAGTTTAAGAACCAATGAGAACCAATTTTAAGTTTGAAACAATGAATAAAACTGTTTTCTGTTACCTTAAAGTCAGAGTTGATGTGTGTACCTATTAATATGATCAGGTGTGTACAAGAACACCTGCGAACATTGCTGAAATTACAGATGCACATTGTGATTCCCCTAGTTTATTGCTAGGGGAGCTAAGTTTACACATCCAAATAATTTGGCTAAATTTTGATAAAAATAGCCATGATTAAAGATTTTATAGGATTAAAAACTTAAACTGTGGTTCCATACGCAAATAATTTGATCAAATATGGCCGGAAAGTTCCACAATTTGGCATATATAGCCCAATTTTCATTAAAATTTGTCCAAATTATTTGACTGTGTGAACATAGATTTCGACCTACTGCTTAATCTCCCATCATAGTAACAAATCGTTCCAAAAGAAAAACCTTCTCCTCCTCTGTAAAATTCTTGGTTTAATTTTTAAAATTGGCGCGCAAAAAAAAGACAAAATTCAGCAGAGTGCAGAGGTGCTGCCAACCTAGTATTAGACCATTCCAGCCCTCCCGGTGAGACCGTGGCGCAAATGCCCGAATTTATAATCAACCTACATGAGACAACCAATTGCACAAAACCACCTAGTTGCAAAATCTAGGGGGATTTCGATTTGAGCAAAAACATGAACATGAGAAAACGGCCCTAAGTCTCTCTCTCTCTCGCTCTCTCTCACTAAGATTGCCGTTCAACAGAGTGCTGAGGTTATGGGTGGGGGGTGGGTGGGGTGTGTTAACTGGCCGTTTTTTGCTCATAACTTCAGTATCGTTCATCCGATCTTTATAATTCCTTCAGCAAATCGATAAATAATTTTGATTACTAGATATCTCTAGGTAGTAACCATCTATCATAAAAACTGTGGAAGATACACGTTTTTTCCAAATTGCGGGGGCGCAAAAATTTTCAAAAATTGAAAATAAACTTGATCTGCCTGCAAGTATAAGAAATATATGGCCCATACATATCAAATCTCTATCTCTTACCATCTCTGAGATCTCTTCGTTCATACGGACGGACGGACAGACAGACAGACAGACGGACAAACGGACAGACGGACATGGCTATATCGACTCGGCTGTTGATGCTGATCAAGAATATATATGCTTTATAGGGTCGGAAACGATTCCTTTTTCGAGCCCTCTGTCTGATTAAAATAGTCATAATTGCGCTCGATTTCTGCTCATAAATGATACTATGGTCGGGAGAAAATGGTACCCTAGCCGCGACACTTCTTGAAGAGTCGTTTACAACCCCTTTTTTCTAATCAGTTTCGACTCATTTTTGAGTCGTATTTCCAAACTTTTCGTCATAGTTCTAATCGTTTTTAAGTCACATTTTCAATCATTTGCGAGTCTTTTTCGAGTCATATTTCCAATCATTTTTGAGTAATATTTTCAATCACTTGCGTGTCTTTTGTGATAAAAATAAATATTTAATTGAATAATAACATTGAATTAAGTTAATTTACATATTTAATATTTTATGTATAATAATATTTTAGGTAATTTAAAGTAAACTTAATAACAAAGGTGTATATACGTACAATATACATATTTAACAAAAATTTAACTTATGAAAAATTGACAAACTAAATCAAAAACTCAAACAATTCATTGCACACGTTTTCTTTTTGTCACCCTATATTTACCGTGAATAAAATGCTTTTGTAGGACAGCGCTCATTTCCTTGTCTGTACATACGAATTTGATATGGCGATTATCTAAGAGAAACAATAATTAATTTTATTTACCCAATAATAGAAATATTTGCCTACTTTTAATGGTTGTGACACGGAAGCACTTTTCGGCTATTGGCTTAGTGCTGGCTCCCTTCCAGCTATAAGCAGAAGCCAATGTGTCCGGAAATACCTTTCGAATAGCTGCTCTAATAAATTGTGCGGGTCCTTCTCCACCTGTTTTTGCTAGGAACTGTTTCTGAAAATTTTGTATAGTTTATAACCAAATGAATATGTCCACCTAAAATACGTACAAACTGCCTCAGTTTATTTTAATTTTTCAGCATCTCATCAAATTTTCCCAAATCAGCAAAAGCGGCGAAAGGGAGTTTCTGCAAATCTGACATCTCGTCGATTATTATGGGGTCACTGTGGAGCTTTCTGTTTTCCAGCTTGACAGAGATAACCTCCACTGTCAATTTGGCAATCGGATGTGTATTTCCGTTCTTAATTTTCTTCACCTACTCCAAATTCAGTGGCCCTTTTGGTCCACAAATTATATTAGTTTTCTTCACATTCGCTATTGGGCTTCTTAGTAATATTTTTTTTTTTTTGTAATTTGTAATTTTTTGGCGACCTTTCTAATGTTTAATTAGTGATTTTTATAATTTACTTTTCTGTTGACCTGCACAGCACTATACAACTGATAATAATGAACAGAAATCCAGAATTTGACATCTGCAATAAGTCTTGTAAAAATAAGTACCATTAAATTCAGAACAAAGAAATAACAAGCAGTTTGGCATCATCCAGCGGGGCGATATATTACTGCATAGCATTACTGCAAACAATCACATTTCAAAACCCTGCGTGATCAATTGGCGTTTGCTCACATTTTGAACATATGCATAAGTCATCTTCGAGTCTTCTTTAAATCGCACATGAAATTAATCTTTTTTTAATCATCAAAAGGGCTCGAAAAAGACTATTCCAGGTGAATTTTGTAAAAATGATCTTCCAAATGCTTGCCGTACCTTCGGTACGGAGTATAAAAATATCGATTTGAAATTTTTTTAAAAGTTGTATCAAAGTGTTTGTTTGCGAAAAATGTTTATTCGTTTTTGAACATCAATCAGCAGATTATATAACTGATCTTTCATGCTGGTGGCGCATTCGAATCTCTTTGGATTGGAAATGTTATTTAAGCTGATATGCTTGCTCCACCATAATTCCGTCGGATCAAATTCAACGAAACACCACACCCATCTATATTAGTTAGTTTAAGTATTCTGAAACGCTGGGAAAAATTAGTTTTAATTGTCCGCCTCGGCACTGAACAGTAATTAAAAGGCCTCTTTTCGCACTGCACCATGGCACACGTCTTAGATACTACTTGTAGCTTTATGTACTGTGGTTGAATGGAGTTGAATTGTGCTCATGTTTCTTTCTAATTTTGAGTTTATTTTCTGGAGATTTTTAAGCCCTTGCAAAGGGGTAGTATCATTTTGCTAAGAAATCTGCAAGGCATAGAAAATTTTTTTTCCGACCCCATAAACTACATATATTCTTGATCAGGGCGACGAGCTGAGTCGATTGAGCTTTGTCCGTCCGTCGATCTGTCTGTCCGTCTGTCTGTCTGTTTCTACGCAAACTATTCTCTCAGTATTAAAGCAATTGAGCGGAAACTTTGCACAGAGTCCTTTTTTGACTGCACGCCTCTAATATGTCGGAACAGACCGGATCGGATGAATATATCTTATATCTGCGATTCCTACCATCGGCCGAAAAATGGGTTTTAGTGAGAAAAACCTTTTTGTTTTCAAGCTAAACTATTATACCCTTGCAAAGGGTATTATAATTTTGTCCAGAAGTTTGCAACGCATAACCCCATAAACTATATATATTCTGGATCAGGGCGACGAGCTGAGTCGATTGAGCTTTGTCCGTCCGTCCGTCTGTCCGTCTGTCTGATTCTACGCAAACTAGTCTCTCAGTTTTAAAGCTATCGAGCTGAAATTTTGCACACAGTCTTCTTTTTACTGCACGCTGCTAATATGTCGGAACCGACCGGATCGGATAACTATATCTTATAGCTGCCATAGGAACTATCGGTCGAAAAATGGGTCTTAGTAAAAAGAAAATTTTTTTGTTTTCAATGTAAGCGTCCTCAAGCTCGGCTATTATTAATATTATATTCTTTCAAACAGATTGGCAAATTTTGGTCAAGATCGGATGACTATATCTTATAGCTGTCATAGGAACCATCGGTCGGAAAATGGGTCTTAGTGAGAAAAACTTTTTTGTTTTCACTGTTAGCGTCCTCAAGCTCGGCTATTATTAATAATATATGCTTTTAAACAGATTTGCAAATTTTGGTCAAAATCGGATGACTATATCTTAAGGCTGCCATAGGACCGATCAGTCGGAAAATGGGTCTTAGTGAAAAAAAACTTTTTTGTTTTTATGTAAATCCATCTTAAGGTCGGTGATTATTAATATTAAACGCTTTCAAACTAATTTGAAAAAGTTGATCGACATCGGGTGACTATATCTTATGGTTGCCAAATGACCGATCGGTCATAAATGATTTTTAGTAAGAATTTTTTTTTATGATTTCAAATAGATTCGCAAAAATTGGGTCGGAAGTCGGACAGACTATATCTTAAGGCTGCCATAGGGCCGATCGGCCGGAAATTGAGTCTTATTGAGAAAAACTTTTTTGTTTTCAATTTTATCGTTCTTAAACTCGGCGTTTGTTAATTTGATATGTTTTCACAAATATTCGCGAAATTTGGTCGAAATCAGACGTTTATCTGTCGGAAAATGGGTTTTTGTAAGAACAATTTTTGATTTTTATGTAAGTGTTCTTAAACTGTGACATTTGCATTTGCAAGGGTATAAAAACTTCGGGTAGACCAAGTGACCTTGGCCTTCCCGTTTTTTCTTCTTTATAGGCATCTTTTTTAGAAATACCCGTTACGTCTACACAATTCAACATAATTTTTCTAAAAACAATGGTAAGGCTGGAATGACACATTCAATTTTTAGGAACAATTTTAGTCACAGTTGCTCGTCTATGTGGAAAAGTCGTTGGTGTAAGCGAGTCAGAGTCTGCTGTAGTTCGTGGTACAATATTTTTTAAGAGGATCAAATAATTTACAGCAGCGACTTTTGTCCATTAATGAAAAATTGCGACAATAATTGTCCCTAAAAATTGAAAGTGTCATCTCAGCCTTACCTTCTCCATATGTAAAAAAAAATTAGTTTCAGAAAATCATTCCTGTTTTTAACACATTGCTATAGAATTTGTAGGATTGACCCTTTTTATTAGAATTTTAAGTAGTTGTTTTAAGGGATATTTTACTCCAGAATCAAAAGTAAAATTTTACCTATTTTTAAGAAAGTGACATTAAAAAATTCGCCCTAATTATCAGAAACTTCCCTCATTTTCGTGTTTTTAGAAAAGTGTTTTCTAAAACTTTTTTGTATATCTTATTTTTCGAGGCTCTAGAAAAAATGTTCTCTTTACTAGAACATTTTTATAAATATCATGGGAAAATTAAAAGTAAAGCGAATTTTTTTCTGAGTGTGAATATTAAAGCAATACTTTGCATTTCGTAGAAATATTATCAACCCCAGGGCAAACTATAGTTTCTCTTAATTGCCTCTATCGCTGTTTTTTCTGATATTGGAAAATAATTGCGTCTTGGAACTGCCACCCACCGGGGTAAATGTTAAGCTTTCCTAGAAAGAGCAAATAAATTGATTAGTGTTTTTTTTATGGAGTGTAAGTATATTTATTTATATGTTTGTATATATATGTATATTCATATTCGATTTGCTTAACGAGAGCGTCTCTTTTTTCTGGTGTTTTGTCGGAATGGAGTGCATGTGATTTACAATAGATACACACATACATACATATGTATGTATGGATGAATGGAATGTAGTTGATGATCAGGAATAACAAAAAAAAAAGTTGCTTACTAATCATAAAAAAAAAATGGTTAATACTAAACGTGGACAACGATAAATATCTAGAAAGTACATTTACGATATAAAGTTAAAATCGAAAAGCCGAGCATACGATATTGTACGATATTCGGTATGCCATTTACGATACACTCAAGTAGTTTCGTTTCTCGTTTCTTATTTTTTTGGAATTAAAGCATTTCGTTAGTCTTTTGGAATTTTTAATTTGGCCGGCACCTTCTCCTGCTGCAGTGCCTCATCCTTAACTGGAATGTTGTGTTGGCTATAAGATAGGGTTCTCTTCGGGCTGTTCACGTTCATGTAGATGGGCGTTGTCGCCGTCTTTGTGGATGTTGTTGCTGCCACTGCTGAGACCACGGAGGGTGGCGGCGGAGGCGGGACGGACGGCGGGGTCGCTGTAGTCGGCGAGGGCAGTTCCTCCTCCTCCAGAATGATGTCGTCCCCCACCATGGTGATGCGGCGCATCGGCGCCGAGGCGCTGCCCAGTGAGCCAGCTCCGGGGCGGTAGATGGCGCTGTTGCTGGGGCTGCCGCTGCTGTTGCTGCTGTTGAAGCCGTTGTTGATGTAGGAGTGATTGTTCT
Source organism: Lordiphosa magnipectinata (assembly GCA_037044535.1). NCBI lineage: Eukaryota > Metazoa > Arthropoda > Insecta > Diptera > Drosophilidae > Lordiphosa > Lordiphosa magnipectinata. The sequence continues at coordinate 126,766 of JBAMBO010000579.1, forward strand.
TCTTGATCGGAGGGCGATTGTGGCTGCTGTTGCTGGAACTGCCGCTGGATGCTGCAGCCAGACTCGTTACCGAGGGTGGCGGTGGCGACTGAGTAGCCAACACAGCAGGCTGCTGCTCCAGATTCGATTTGCTGATCAGATCCGGCTTGGGTCGGGACATCAACTCGAGGGCCGGAGCCTGGGGCTGTGACTGGGTCGCCGCTGCCACTGCCGCTGCGCCTGCGGACATCTGCGAGACGAGGGTGCGGCTGTGGTTGTTGCTCAATCCGGTATCTTTCCATTTCTCTGAAACGATTTGTGACCGTGACTTAGTGGACGCAGCTCCAATCGACGTACATACCTGCCGCGCTGCTTGCGCCATTCGTCTTGCCAAAGGGCAGGAGCAGACGAGAGGGCTGGCACAGCACCACCGTCTTGTAGGCCTTGCGATACTGCTTATTCATGATCACGTAGATAATCGGATTGATGCAGGCCGAAAGGTAGAGCATAATGTAGCTGAAGATATGCAGGCTGGGATGCTCCACATCCTTGTCGGCCACCTTGACTATGGTGATGGGCAGATAACAAATGACAAAGGACAGGAAAATGGCCAACACCATTTTGGTAATGCGCCACTCGTTACGTTTGGCTCGCACCTCGCGTTGATCCTTGACGCGAGTGGGAGGCTGTTTGCCACTGCCGCCACCAGGAGCTGCCTCCGGCACATCTGTGGAATAGCTGCTGCTATCCGAGGACACCCTGCAGGCGGCAGCCTGGCTCTGCGACTGACCCTCGCTGCCTACCACGGGCCGTAGATTATTGGGTATGGAATTCTGCTTGTTGGCATGTTGCTTCAGACGCTGCTCGGACTTGTGCACCACCCAAAAGATCTTGGCATAGCAGGCGATGATCACCAGGCAGGGTATGACAAAGGCTGTGATAAACAGCGTTGTCTTGCTGCTATGCCCATGCTTGTCGTTCATAATGGAGCAGGTCTGCAGGCGGGCATCGTACCCAAAGCGTCCCCAAATGCCCAGTAAAGTGGGCAACTGCATGCCATAGGAGAACAGCCAGCAGGCGGCAATCATAACTGCAATCCAGTGACGCTTGTAGATCCTCGCGTAGCAGCCATGATGAGTGATCATCACATACCGATTGATCGTAATCATGGCTATGCAGAGCAGCGACACACCAATATTGCCATACTGAATGAAGGGTATGAGGCGGCACAGGATCGGCCCATGACGCCAGGTGCCCTGGACAAAGCGGAGACCCTGGAAGGGTAAGACCAAAGCGCAGAACAGCAAATCGGCAATGCAGAGGCTGGAAAAGCAATCGATTAGTGAATCCCTCTCGCCAAAGTCCATGCACTTACCTAATAATGAAGGCGGCAGCCACATTCCGCACCTTGGGACACTTGAGTAGGGCCACCACAGTGAGAAAATTGCCACATATGCCCACAATCATGATCAGAAAGGTCATCACAGCGGCAAAGGTCAGAAGCGACTGCGAGAAGCTGTCAAAAAGGAGTGAGAAGGGAGAGTGAGTGTGGGACCTTTGGGGTGCTATCTGAGCGGCTTCCGCTGCCTGAAGAAACACTGTCCACTGTCAACTATCAGAGGCTGTCTCTGTGCGCGCTGCTTGAAATGGGCCGCGTAATATTAACGATCTGTTATCACACAGCGCTATAATTACCCCAGGCAGAGGCCAGACCCACAAGCTGATAGGCAAAACCTACCCATTCTCATCCACATCCGTTGCTGCCGTTGTGACCGTCGTCTCCAGGGGCACCAGCGAGGAGGTGAAGTAGGAGTCATAGCCAGGACTATCACTCATGCTGCAAAGTAAAGCGAGAGAGAATAATAAGATCACCGTACACCACCAAAGACAATTGCCAACTGGCCACAACTGGACCACTGACACAGCCACTACCCAGCTGCGCCGACGCAACGCCGGGTGGGGCCACCCTTCCTCAACTGTTCCTGACGAAACTACACGCTACGTATAGTACGCTGGTAAATTAGTGTCAATTAAATAATTTAAAGAGGTCACACTCGGTACGATCGCCTCAGTCTCCGAACATCAAACTGCGGGTGCAAAGATCAGCGTCGTACACTTAATTAATTGAGTGAATGTGTGAAGAGCCATCATCTAAACTGTACAAGTACGCGACACAGAGGCAAGTCATATTTGGGGACTCTGCAATTCTGCCACGGCTGACAGCAGCGTCTCAAAGTTAGGGTCTTTCGAATCGGCAAGCACTACTTTTCCAATTTACTTCTTTCAACAAAAAGTGCCCCGATGAACTTGACTTATCAATAACGATTCTATTTCGATGGTATCCGAAGATCGATCATTCAATCTTTTGATCTTGGATGCCACACTGTGAAGGTCGTCTAAAAATACTACGATGCATGCAAGAACGTCTTTTAATATTTGTGGTGAGATTCATAATTGATACCCAATTCAAATCATTTCCTCACTTTCATTTTTAGCAATCGAGTACTTAAACAAGCGGAAGCGTGAGTGGTTTGCCATTTAAGTTTCGGGAAGAGATGACTAGTTGATATTTAACATTTTAGTTCGTCAAACTTGACATTCTCGACCATAACCCTACGTAAAGCGATTTGCCATTTTTGGGATATTTATGTTTTTGCAAAGTATATGATTACTTAGAAGAAACAATAGAATGGACTAGAATAGAAACAATTTTGTATATCGGGTCCTGCTGGTGGGACCCGCAGTTCGCAACAAAACCTGCAAGAAAGTGTATTTCAGCCCTCGAGCCGACGCACAAAGATGTCGGCACGAGCAGATACGAAGCGTTACACATTCTAAAAATAAAATCAGCGCTTTAACCCACCTTTGACCTTCGATTGAGAATGTGCTTTTTTTTAGCCATACAACACTTCAATGACCCAGTCAAATTGTTATGGTTCATTTCTGAAAAACAACAAACTATCAAAATATTTATAGTCTGCTTAGCTTAGTCTGGGCATCAAACTCAGGACCTTTTGCACTGCACATGAATGAAATTGCGTCTTATCGCTCTGCACCATCCCCGACGTTTGTTGCCACACGTCTAAGATGCAACTTATATTTTTCTGTCCGGTGGATGAGCTAAATTGTGCTTATTTCAAGCACTTTTGGAAAGTTTGTACTCATAAATTTTAAGAATATTTCGATCTTATTTTCTGAACACTTTTTCCCTCTGTGTACATTTAGCGATGAAGCACCATATTCTCTGTGAATCGCTTTACTCAAGGACGATTTTTGTGACGGTCCTCCACAATAGCTAGTGGGTTTGGAAAAGTTAAGGCTGTGCACAAACCGAAAGAACAGTTTTTCAATGACATGTAAAAAAAAAATGTTTGGCTCTACACAGACCAAAGGGCCACAAACAAGCCGAGCTTCTCTCAATCTATTGGCGTATGTGCTTATAATTTATGCACAAGAGAAAGGGACCTACAGTTTAACGCTGAGTCCGAACGGCAAAGTTTGAGATCGTTTTTCATGGCTAGTTATTTCACAGGTGGCGCCAAATAGCTGGTGAAGCTGACGGGTTGGGAAAAAGTTTTTAAAGAAAAAAACTTTTTATTATATGTTTCGAGGTGGGATAGAACCCACGCTTCCCACACGGCAGGCACACACACTACCGCTGCACCACACCCGACCCAAAGGAATGACATGTAATTGTAAAAACTACAACCACAGTCCATATAACGGTATGTATTTCAGTTTTATGGGATCCTAAGGATACTAATTTCAGATTTAGAATTTGTTTTTTGTTTTAAATTTATAAAATTTAAAAATAAAAAACAATTTTTCAATTCTTCTAGACATATTTAGTAACCAGCATCATATATCGATCAGCTGAAGGAAATGTTTCCTTCTGCCTGTTACATATATTTGCACGACTTTAGTATACAATTTTTACTCTACGAGTAACGGGTATAAAAAAGAATATAGATCCACCATCCTTTACCGGAATTCGAACCGGCATATCAGAATATACGAGCCGTTAAGGCTATGCCCACGCCTATTCCGTAAAGCACTTAGTTAAATTTATATATACGACTAGCACGATACCAAATATTTTTACACTTGCACTTCAAGTCTTTACACTTAAGAATTCTACTACCGATGTTTGAAAAAAATGAAAAAAATATTTCCTAAAACTGTTAAAAATTACCTGAAACCTGTCCATATGACATAAAATGACAGCCAAGGAATATATAGACTCAAATTAAGGCCTCTATTACCTAGGTATTATTTTTATTTTTAAGTAGTATGTGACCTAAAATTTATGTATGACCTTAAAATGGTTTTTTAGGTAATAGAAACGCCTACATTAATAAATATATATATTCATAAATATCAATAAATATGCTTTTTAGGTAATGTGTGTCCTTAAAGCGTCTTTTTTAGGTAATAAACAGAAAAAACATTCGTTAGAAACGTAACGCGACGAAATCATGAATACGATTACAATAAAATTGTACCCAAAACAAGATTTTTTAGGTAAAATGCCCAATATTTTGGAAAATTATTGCCTGAAAATCACATTTTAGGTAATAAAATCCATTTTTATAAAATTGAAGGAAAGTCTTTTTTCTGGGCGACCTAACCGTTCTAAGGCAACGGTCTTGCCATCTGCACTACCGTGTATCTTACTTGCTGTGCTTAAGGGGCTAGGCCTACATAGAATTTTCGAAAAATCGATTTTGTTTTTGCACAGAAAATTTCAAGTCAATCGGCCAACTATTTTCGAAGTATCACGCATATTTGTAAAGACATATCAAGTAAATTTACAGTGCTGTTAAAACTTTAAACGTGTTTTTCTCAAAACTGTGTTTTGAAGGTCAGAGACACGTCTCATTCAATAACCGCTCGATGGATTCGAATAAAATGTACAGAACTTTTTTAAAACATATTAAACTAGTGCCTGATCGAAGGATTTGTGTTGTTTACAAAATATAGATTTTTAATAAACAATTTACTGTGGACTTTTTTTTTGACAATGTGATTTTTAGCTTTCTGAGGCCGCCATTTTGTTTATTTTCAAAAAAAAAATAAAAAGCTTCGATCAGGCACTAGATATACTATTAAATTACAAATTTTTTTATTTAAATGATATCAGGTGAACAGTTGAGAAGTTATCAATGTCTCCGCAAAGGTCGATAACTTTTTATATTAGTTTTGTTTAATTTTGGGTGAAATCAATTTAAAACATGACCGTATGATGTTGTATTGTTACTTTTATAAAATAAATCACATTACTGATAAAAAAAAATGATTAAAAATACCTGTTTTTTGTTTGCTCCTGTGACTGAGCCTATAGCCTTAACATACGGCTGCATTGCTTACTGTGACTTGCGTAGCATTGGCACGCGTGAGCTTGCTAATAGTCTACATTGAGATGCCGCCTTTCGTGTTAACTCCTAAGTTATATTTCCAGTGACGGAAAGTAAAGTTAAAAAAAAATTCAGAAAGAAGAGAATGAACCAACAGAAAAAACAGGAGCGTAAGTTAAAGTCGTTTCTTTTCTGTATGAGCAAAAATCGAACTTTTTGCAAAGGGTATTTTAATTTTGCCCAGAAGCTGCCCGACCCCTCAAACTATATATATTCTTTATCAGGGCGACGAGATTAGTCGATTGAGATTTGTCTGTCCGTCCGTCTGTCCATCTGAAACCTTGCACAGAGTCTTGATTTTACTGCACGCTGCCAATATGTCGGAACTTCCCGGATCGGATGACTATATCTTATGGCTCTTATAGTCTCAGTGAGACAAATGTTTTTGTTTTCGCATTGTTTGATTTGTTTTTTGTTTCGTTTACTTATAGTTTTCTTTTTGAACTCAAGCACCTAATACCTAAATGAAGTAAAGAAGAAGGTACTATTATACTATTTCAGCTGGCGATGTAGCTTAAAGCTACAGCATGAAATATTGTTCGATAGAAAATATACATTGCCACCTTTGATAAATAAAATAAATATTTTTTGCCACTTCAGCGAAATTCTTTTTCAGAGTGGAGAAATTATTTTAAGTACAAATATTCTCAAAGCATATATTTATGTCATTAAGTAATAAAGTAGCCAGCTCAAAACAAAATAGAATCGAGTCAACTACAACTCAATAAATATTGTACATGCCTAATTTACTAACTAACTAACATTGAGTGTAGCTATGACCAGACAAACAATAGGTGAGTTAGCACTAGAGTTTGTATTGATAAATCTGTACAGCGCCAGTTCAGAAGTTAGTAAACAGCATTCGTCATTGGGAAATCGTATCGTGCAGGTTCGAGATATGAAGAATTCTAAAAATCATTCTGGGCAAAATCTCTAAATTGAACAGGCAGTCCCCGTGATGCCATATGCCTTCATCTAAGCAACATTTGTTTGCTCGATGGTTTGTTTGTTTGCTTATGCATAAGTACCTAGGGAGTATCTTATCAGCTCCAGAGAACTTACCTGGTTTAGGCGTTTCGCTATTTGTGGTGTTTGTAGATAATGGCACACGATCACTCTCCCTATTTCTCTCTCGCTCTCCCTCCAATCCCGTGTTATCAGTATGTTTTTGCTATTCACGTAATTGAAACGTAGTTGTTAGTAGTTGAAGCTGCTGAGCCACTAAGATCGACTTGATCACATCAGGCTGATGGGAGCAAATAGTTGGAGGGTATGAGTAATGCTTGGAGCAATGTAAACAAAGTTTACGGCATTCGCTGGTTATTCATTAAAGTTGTTGGCCTGCTGCCGATGACAGAGCCAGAGGTTGTTGCTGGTGATTCAAAGGCCGCTCTGATGATCATGACTAATACACGAGAGATTCAGCATGCGCTCAGTGGTAGAGTGGCCTTTCGTGGCTCTGTACAGGTAACACAACACACGGAGGTACGCACTCGAAATATTTGATAGGTGGTTAGGTACGCACTCGAAATATTTGATAGGTGGTTATCAGCCCCAAGCAGAGCACAGCACGCACAGTACGGAGCAGATCAATGATAGAAGACTCGCAAGACTAACCAAACCGTAACGGACAAATTGCGCAGAGAGGAGCTGTTGGCGTTTGCCCAGAACGAGTGCACTTTATCGAGTGTGGAGCGTTGTCGGTCGTCAGTCGTGATATTCCCAGCAGTTGACAGTTACGAGCAGCAGCAGCGCCAGCAGCAGCGTTACGTTACTCTCCCGCTCACTGCCTGCCTTCGTCGTATCGGCGTCTCTCGCACCACTCAGCTTAACTCACTCACACTGCCTTGCCACATGGCGATCGCTGGGCAATGTTGTTGGTACTGGTGTTGCGGGTAGCTGCGCGGTGCTTGGTTAAGCAATGCCAATAAAAGTGCGGCACCAAATGCTCACAATGATTGGCGATCCAACCAAGAGATACAGATACTCGTACGCACAGTCTGTAGCAACCATTGAATGCGCTGATAAGAGACGCGGCGCGACCGACGCGCCTAGGGTTGGGCAGGCGGATAGGCTGAGGCGTCTCTCTATCTTCTAATGTTTACACAATTGGACATTGCCATGAAGACGCAGCGATTTTGCGCCCTCTACTTGAGCTCTCTGGTTGTTTATTGTTTCTGATTGTGCGAAGAGCACGATAGTTTATAGATATCTAAATATATATCGCACAATCGAGCACACTTGGCAACCGAATCGGGTGCCGGGGCCGGGCACGATCCGATCCAATTCGTTTACTCAGGGGAAATTCAAGAAATACACAAGAATCACTATACCTTTATGTACTTCAATTCCATTTTGCCTCGCCTGCATAAAAACAAACAAACAATCAAATTCGTTCGGTCAATTTTCAATTGTTGGCAAAGAGTTTTCCGCGTAGACACAGAGCACCCGCACCCAGTGACTCGCTTGCTTGATTAATTAAGACTTTCATTTGGATGATGAGACTAGCATGACCCAACCCAAGAGTTGTTCCACTCAGCTGTGACGGCATCGGAGAAAGGGGTGGGCTTGTTAATCAATTCGTCAGAAAAAAGGGGTAGTCATCAATCGTTTCGATCCATTCGATACACATTCTTCTGTATATATGTAATAGTGCCAAAATTTAATGCTCTTTTGGCTTTCGCATGCTGCCCAATTTAATATCCAGTAGAGGAAACTACTGCGTACGAGGGGACCAACAAAAGTTCTGATAAAACAAACATTTCTAGACACAAATCAGGGCCACAGAAGGTCAAGTTTGTTAAGTTAGATTGAAGGAAGCAGATAAATATGCGATATTTTCAGTATGACTTCATGAGCCTAAAGACACAAGGCCGAGCTTCTTGCTACGTTCTTTAAGAAGCTCATGAATAAGGTTAAATTTTTCCCAAAAACCGTCGGAAAAGACCAATCGAAGGAGAAGAATCTTCCCAAAACATTTTTTTATTGAACCTAGAGAGTAATTTCTTGTCGCATTCTAAATTTGATTAGCAACCAAGTGAATATCCGTAAAAATTTTTCCATAACAAAAAGATTTTGAATTTTTTTCCAAGCCAGCAAACAGGCTTACCTTACAACCGGTTTAGTTCGTGTTTTATGGATGTCTTGAACCGGATCATGGACCGAACCTTAGAAAATAAATGACCTGCCGAACTTGAACTCAAACCGAACCTTTAATCCCAAATGAAATTTTTGGGGGTGTACTGGAAATCTCCAGAAACATTCTTATTGCGTTGGCATTTCGTCATACAATTCGGATCAAAAATAACAATTGGATATGAAGCCTATTTTCCGCACTTAAGTGCCCTTCAAGATTAGTTTGAAATGCAATCGTTAATACGATCTAATTCGATAATCTAGAGACTTCCAGGACTACAGGGTGTCATCATCCTTTTTAAAAACACCCAAACGTTTCTGAACAATTTCACAGTCAAAATAATTGAAATTTGTTTAGGGCATAAAAACTCTTGGTATAATAGCACATAAAAATATGCTTTTAAGTGTGATGTGCGTGACGAATCCATAAAACACATGGAAAGCATCAGCACTAGTCCATTAACCGAAGCTATGCTTCTGCTATGATGTGAGAGCTTCATTTGGAAGCAAGTGAACGCAATTGATTAAAATCGGTTAAAATATTTGAAGGTGGCTCCAGGAATCGGAATAACGGGGAGCAATCTCTGCGACAGCGTAAGTTAAAGACGGCTCTGCACGACTTCGATATACCTGTTAATTAGGGGAATAAATATTAATTAGCTTTCACAAATGTATCTAATAACAGAGCATTAACATTAATGTTAACATTTTCCCATATATTTAGATAGACAGTCATAGGAACCATCGGTCGAGAAATGGGTCTTAGTGAGAAAAACTTTTTTGTTTTCAATGTTAGCGTCCTTAAACTCGGACATTACTTATATTATATGCTTTCAAACAGATTGGCAAGTTTTGGTCAAAATCGGATGACTATATCTGAAGGCTGCCATAGGACCGATCGGTCGGAAAATGGGTCTTAGTGAGAAAAACTTTTTTATTTTCTAGCATATCGTTTTAAAAGTCGGTAATTATTAATATTATACGCTTTCAAACTAATTTGAATGAGGTGATCGACATCGGGTGACTATATGTTATGGTTGCCATAGGACCGCTCGGCCGAATATGGGTCTTATTAAGAAATTTTTTTTTTGTTTTTAATGATAGCATCCTTAAACTCCTTAAAACCTTAAGCTGATATCAAATTCTATATGCTTTTGAATAGATTCTCAAAATTTGGTCGAAGTCGGATAACTATATCTTAAGGCTGCCATAGGACCGATTGGTCGGAAAATGAGTCTTAGTGAGAAAAACTTTTTAGTTATCAATTTTATCGTTCTTAAACTCGACGATTGTTAAGTTTATATGTTTTCAAAAGGATTCGAGAGATTTGGTCGAAATCAGATGATTATCTATCGGAAAATGGGTTTTAGTTAGAACAATTTTTGATTTTTATGTAAGCGTTCCTAAACTCTGACATTTCAAGAACAGCATTTGCAAGTGTATAAAAACTTCGGCACAGACAAAGTAAGCTTGGCCTTCTCGTTAAGTGTAGTGTGTATTGCTGATCTCGAAAATCATTTAAAACATTTTTTATAAGAACGCTTTTTATACCTTACAGAGGGTATATTCAAATTGTCCATATGTTTGTAACGCATAGATGCATCTCCGACCACATAAAGCATATATTCCTGATCAGCATGACGAGCTGAGTTGATATAGTCATGTCCGTCTGTCTGTTTCTATGCTATCTCCTCCGTCAGTTTTAATGCTATCTTAACCAAACTTTGCACAAAGTTTTTGGGTACAAATACGCTGCACATTTGTCGGAATCGGTCGGATCGCATGAGTATAGCATAGAGCTGCCATAGGAATGATCGGTCGAAAAACTAGTTTTGGTAAGAAAAACGTTTTTGTTTTCAATGGTAGCGTCTTTAAATTTTTCAGCTATGAATATTATTTGCTTCAGCACAATTTTAACTATTTTGATCAAATTCGGATGAATATATCAAATAGTTGCAATATAAACAACTGGCCGCTCGAAAGTGGCGCCATCTTGTGGTGAACTTGTGAAATCACTCAACTTATAGCCTGATTCCACTGACACATACGTGTACATTCGGCCAAATGTGAATTTTTTAGACAAGGCCTCCTATGTACATTTTATTCCCCCAATTTTCTACAATTTGAAAATAGTATTTTTCTTAAACGTACTAGACTTTTCTTTTTGAGAATGTACATTTCCAGTGGAATCACCAAGTTTGAATATGTACATATGTACATAAGGGTGTACTCCGATAAGGTACCATGCGAAAACTTAACAGATACCATCATAAATGATTGCTTTTAAGGCGCGGAAAGCCTTCAAAGTTTCCACAAATAGTTCGTATACGACACGTACACCTAATTGTAATTGTCCAATTTGAAATTAATCAAGCAACAAACAAATATGAAGCAGGAATCGAATGTATTTTTGGTCGGTAAACTAAGACCTAATTTTGACGAAGAGAGCCCATTTCCAACGAATAGATGCATTTTATCCACGCTCTTATATGGGACTAAATTTTTAAGCCTGTCCATTTCGAAAAGTGCACCTAATGTTCTTCTAAGGTGGGAGGCAGCATGGAACACGAGCGGGGATCCAACAATGTCGTTATAACCTTTTCAAAAGGCGAACTCTTACGCGAGCGAGATGAACAATTATCAAAAGCCCTGCATTATTTTTGACTTTATAAATAGTCAGACAGCTAAAGAAGTTCCAAAACTTTGTTAGATGCGGAAGTTGCAGACGTTCCTGAACCAGAAAACCCCTGTATTAAACCGGAAGCTGAAGACGTCCCTACGAGAGACAGTCCATCTCAAGAAGAGCTGTTCGGCTGAATCCCAGAGATCACCCAGAGGCCTTATGGCCCACTGCGGTGCCTAATAGTGGATTAAAAAGGGGAATAGGGGAAGAGAAGAAGAGTTAGTGGGTTCCGAACAACAGTAAAATGTATCCAATTTGATTTTCAAATAATTACAATGTACAATTTTTTACTTCCCACACAAAAGGGGTGTGTTTTTATACTCTTTACCAAAGGTAAAAAGAGTATAATGGATTTGTGCAAATGTGTGTAAAAATAAGAAGAAAGCATCTATTATCCTATGGAGTAGATATATTCTTGATCAGACAAGTCCATACAGCCATGTCCGGACACTCAGAGAAAAATTCGTTCTAAATCTACCGAAATCTAGCCCATTCGTTGACAAAAGTTGAGTAATCCCGCTTTTTCTTGAACCGTGAACAGCGGGTGTCATATTATAAACATTTTGTGCTCAGTTGGGTGTGTTTTAAGAACATTTTGTGGTCGCAGTATGAACGCTAAAAAAATGTTTTGAATTTTTTTCTTTTGTTTCAAATGTAAATTAGTTTTAAATTCTATATTACTAATTTAAATTTTCTTTGTGATTTCCATTTTTTTATTTTTTAAACTCAATCTTCCTTCTTTAGGGATCGGAACTCAGAACCTCGCTGCTACTCCAACGCAAGAGTCGGCATCTCAACCATCACGACTATCGACCTCATTTGAAGCGCTGCGGCCAATGGCATTAAAGAGGGTAAAGCTCTGGTTGCTGAGAGCTTTTCTGAAGCTTTGCCTTGTTGGTAGGACGCTAAGGCGGCAAAAGCAAGAGATCGAGTTAGCGTGGTCCCGAAGATTTGTTTTGTTGTTTTTGTTTATTATGATTTTTTTTGTTTGTTTTTAAATATTAATAATTATTGTAGAATGTAACATATTTCTCTATGGACGATGTTCGCACTTCGGTTACGATTTGTGACAGTTTTGGTAAGAAAGCTTTTTAGTGGTGTTTTTCCATGTACATACGTCGGGCTTGTATTGTAAACGATAATTCACGAACTAAATCGTTCAAATAGGAGTCCGCTTGTGCTGGGTTTTGAAAGGTGGTTTTTTTTTTCTTAGTCGACCCTCTAGACAGATACGTTTGGTAATCCGCATTATTTATCGTTCCTTAAAGTTTGGGAATGATCAAATGGAGGCCAGTCTATTTATATATGAGCAGCAACGGCCGCAACCGTGATGTGCATCACTTCAGTTCAGTTCGTGTGGGGCCCTCACTTAAAAGGTATCCTGATAGATATGTTGCATACTTTTGCGGCTGTTCCCATCTTGAACACAGGAATGGTATTAAACATTTCTTCTCAAGAGTAACGGGTATATCGAAGTCGGACCGGGCCGACTTTAACTTAGGCTTTCGCTATATATGAATTTTTTCATTTTTTTTGGTAGGTACACTTACATTTTAAGTCATTGGGGCGTTGGTTTATAATTCTAAATCTACCTTAGGGAAAGTTGCCAAATTAGAAGGAATAAGAAACTGAAAATGGGCATGAGTGGTGCATCGGTAGTGTGTGTGCCTGTTCGATCCCGCCTCGGAACATCTTATAAAAAGTTTTTTTCCTTAAAAACTTTTATACATCCGGTCGCCTTCACCTGCTATTGGCGCCAGCTGTGAAGTAACTAGCCATGAAAAAGCTTCTCAAACTTTGGCATTCGGATTCAAAAACTGTAGGTCCCTTGTGCGAAAGTTTGAAGCACACAAGCCAAGGTATTGGGAGAGCTCGGCTTGGCCCTTTGGGGCTGTAAGGCGAAGTGTTTATTTTTTATGAGATTTAATATCGCCTTCACTTCGCAAAAAGATTCAATTAAGTTTTTTTGAGATTGGTTTGCAATTAAACAATTTCCTTTACATACTTCTCCCATATTTCATAGGCCATTGCTTCAATTTAGGTCTTTTGAAAAACAAACAAAATGTAAACAAGAAATCAAAGCTAACTTCGTCTGTGCCGAAGATACTAGAAAAAGATCACTTCAACGGTTAGCGAGTTTGGCCAAATTGCGCATATCAGTTTAGAAACATATAATATTAATAATGACAGAGTTTAAGAGTGCAATCATTGAAAATAAAAAAAAATGTTCACTTTAAAACCTATTTTCCAAACGATCGTTTCTATGGCAGCTACAAGAATTAGTCTTCCGATCCGGGCAGTTCCGACATATTAGCAGCATGCCGTAAAAAGAAGACTCTGTGCAGAATTACAGCTCGATAGCTTTAAAACTGAGGGACGTAGGGCGTAGAAACATACAGACAGACAAAGCTCAATCGACTCAGCTCGTCATGCTTTATATATATAGTTTATGTGGTCAGAGACGATTCTTTCTATGCGTTGCAAGCTTCTGGCCAAAATTATAATTAAAAAAAATTTATTGCGGCTTTTCGCATAAGATTGTTAACTCAAGTCTTGCTACTTATATCTTTCCGCTCTCGCTCCCTAATTTAGGTCTACGTGATCTTAAAACAAGAAGGCCAAGCTAACTTCGTCTGTGCCGAAGTTTTGAATACCCTTGCAAATGCTTGCAAGTGTTTTTTAAATGTCAGAGTGAAAGAACGCTTACATAAAAATCAAAAATTTTTGTAAATAAAACCCATTTTCCGACAGATAAACATCTGATTTCGACCAAATTTCGTGAATCTTTTTGAAAACATATCACATTAACAATCGCCGAGTTTAAGAAAGATAAAATTTATAACAAAAAAAGTTTTTCTCACTAAGAATCATTTTCCGACCGATCGGTCCTATGGCAGCCTTAAGAACATAGTCATCCGATTTCGACCAAATTTTGCGAATATATTTGAAAGCATATACAATTAGTAATCAGTGAGTTTAAGGACGCTAAGATTTTAAACAAACAAAATTTTCTACTAAGAACCATTTTCGACCGATCGGTCATAAGGCAACCGTGAGATATAATCACCCGATGTCGATATATAATACCCGATGTCGGGTATAATAAGATGGCAGTAACAAAGTTTAGAATGAAATCAGTTCGACAGGCTTGGGCCAAGATTAAAATTCTTGAATTGCGTAGAATATCCTCTAAGATGAGATTGAATTTTTAAGCCCATGCCAGGTTGGCAGCAGTGTTAGGCACCAACTTGATCTATATGTGAGCTCCATACATAAACCGACAAAGTGTAAATAGTTTCAGATAGTCCCATATTGATAAATTAATGAACTTTGCTGAATACCCTCGTATATTATGTTCGTACTTAAATTTGTACGTATTTACACTCAGGGAAAAAGCTCATCAAAACGATTTGTAGAATCAAATTAGATCTGACTATGCTGTTTTCAAATAGAAAACTTATTAAAGTCAAAAAACAAGCCAAATTTAATAAAATTAAAGTATAATCAAAGATTGAAGGTTAACCATATCGATTTCATATATAAGCAGATCCCATGTGCTCTACAAATCGCGTTCGACTCAAAAACGACCGAAATTGTATGGGAATTGGGTCGTTATTTTGTCGAACACATGAGAAAGTGTTTACTACTTATTGTTGTACTACTTATTATTGAATATGTTGATACATACTTTTAAGTGGTTCACATCTTAAAGATTATTTTTAAATTTAAATTTTAGTACGTGACTATCTATGTACATATGTGTTTGCATATGTAATTGTTTGCATATTTTTAAGGGCGTGCACATAATTGTGTAAAAACCGGTGATTACTTGGCTAAGTTAATTCAAAAAATATTTGTATTAACGCGCACTCCCAAAAAGGTACCATATATCATTAGGTTAGGTTATGCCTATATGAAACTTGCCTATATTGGTGACCGATAACGAGACAAGGCTTGCGAAAACGGGACAAAAAGAGAAATTAGTGTTGGTAGTTTGATTGTTTAACTAGTTACGTCACAAGAGTTTACCAGCACAGAATGCCGTGCTAGCGACCAATATTTTTTTCGTCAGGAACAATTTTGGCCGACAATATTGTTAAGAGTCATATAGGCATTAGGTTGCAATGGTTGAAGTGGGAGCATCATACTTCTTCACTTGGGCAAATGAAGGCCCGTTGTGTCGTCATATAACCCTTTTTACATTATGATCTGGCGGATTCATTCAGAAAGTACCACGAAAATTTCGGTTAACCATAGCCGATGCGATTAATGCGTTTCTTGATGTTAAAAGATTGAGATCTAATACCGATATACTCAAATGGTGTGAAAAAATTACTATAAATACCCAGAGCAGGATTAATTTGCGATAGCAAAATACAAATTGATTAACCCCTAAATGCCCCCCCTGCGTACGCCGCTGAAGCCGCAACCGATACAATCTGATTTTAATGACCGTAACCGTAACCGAAACCGATATTTGTTAAGGTTTTAATCCCTGCTAATATCTCATAATAACAATAATTTCATACAGTTAAGCTTTTTTATTGAACATAACACCTATTAAGTGCAAATATTTTCATACTTTATTTTATATACATAGGTACTAAAGTGAAAGCACTTTATATTTACCTCTAAGCCTTTGGCAACATTTAAGTCTCACAGCATTTTTCCATCAGTGTATTTACGTGCGTACGAAAGATTTGAAAAATGTTTTAATTTTGAAATTGCGAGAGAGGTGCTTGCCCTGGCCCTGCGTGTGAGTGAGTGAGCGAGTAAGTGAGTGAGAGACCAGGGCTGTATCTCATCTCCAGCTTTATGCTGTCCATTGCATCCAACGACCCCATAGCGGGCAACCGGCCCTGGTCTGTGTACATATTTGAAAATTCCAACTAGGCAACAACACAGCGAAAAGAATAGAAACAATGTAAACAAAGCGCTCATTTCAAATTACCCGATGATGAAGTCAATTGTTGTATACAATAAAAATTTGGTTGTTTTCCTTTTCGAAAGTTTTTCTTTTTTTCAGTTTCGTTTGCTTCTTGTGTTTTTTTTGTTTTTGGTTTGTGGATGTGTAAAATTTAGTTTAGTACAAAAATCGGCGCAGGAACGAACGCGTCATAGTTTTCGCCTACGCTGCGTCGTCGCGCTCCTTTTTCCCAGAAGTCTTGAGGAAACATGTTGCCCCAGAGCCCAGCCTATCTTCAAGCCGCTGCGTTGCTTAGTCTGGGTCGAAGGGCGGCGAATCGCAGCAGCAGCAGCATGGAACACAACGGAATCGTGCTCTTCGAGGGCTACTCCGATGAGCTGCTGACCTTTGCCTGGGTGGCCTGCATTGTGTTCATCATTGTCGGTGTGCCCGGCAATCTACTGACCATAGTAGCCCTCTCACGGGGTAAACAGACTCGCAATTCCACGGCCATTTTCATAATTAATTTGTCTTGCTCGGATCTGCTCTTTGGTTGCTTCAATCTGCCGCTGGCAGCCTCAACATTCATGGAGCGTGCCTGGACGCATAGCGATCTTCTGTGCCGGCTCTTTCCCCTGCTGCGGTACGGCCTATTGGCCGTGTCTCTGCTCTCCGTTTCGTTGATTACCATCAACCGGTACATCATCATAGCCCATCCGCGTCATTATCCACGGTAAGACAGTGCGAACCCATTTTGGAACTTAACTAAAATTCACTCGCCCCCACTCCCAATTTTAGCATTTACCAACGTCGCTATCTAGCCCTCATGGTGGCCGGCACTTGGGTGACTACCTTCTCCATTATGATACCCACTTGGCGTGGCGTGTGGGGCAAATTCGGGCTGGATCCCAGCATTGGCTCGTGTTCTATACTGCACGATAATTACGATCACTCGCCTAAGGAGTTCCTCTTCATTGCTGCCTTTATGCTTCCCTGTGTCTGCATTGTTCTCTGCTATGCCCGAATATTCGTTTTGGTTCGCAAAGCGGCCATCCGAGCGGGCACCAATACGAATGCGGCAAAGAACAACATGAACGACTCGGCGGCGATCACACCACCACCTCCACCACCCCCGCCGCCATCAATATCAGCTGCTCAGAGGGAAAAGCAGAGTACTTCCAGTGCTGAAATGGACTTCAACCCACGACCATTTATTGTGCACGAGTATCTGGCCTATATCGATGACCATGCCTCGACAGAGAGTTTACCCATCTCGTACAGCCTAAAGAGACAGTTACATGAGAGTCCCATTGATGCGAATGTGGTGCTCAAGGATAAGGATAACTCTGAAGGATTGGCCGCAGAGAATACTGGTGCTGCTGCTGCTACTGGAATCGGGAGATCCCAGACCTTGCTGGAGCAGTGCAAAAATGCGTACGTATAGGTAAAATGGGTCTGTCGCGACCAAGTGGCTATTAGCCAGTATTCCCGGAATACTACATTTCAAGCTTATTTTGTTTTTTTATGTATACAGTTTCCTTACGGAAGTAAGAAGTTTATTTTAAAACATTTCCCTAAAAGTATTCACACAGTAACAGGGAATAACAGCTTAATTGGTTCAAAAACTCTTTCAGATTTTACATTGATTTATTTCGTAATCCCATTGAGATACCGATTCAATAAACACGACATCTTAGGCTCTGTTTCTCAATATCCGGGTAGTCAAACTGCGGTTAGCAGTATTTTTAGTAATTAAGCTCAAGTTAAGTCTTATTAAAATTATCTATCAAATCATCGATAGGTAGACAGCTGATACCCCATTATACCCGTCACTCGTAGCGTAAAAAGGGTATACTAAAGTCGTGCAATGTATGTAGCAGGCAGAACCATATGACCATATAAAGTATGCATATTCTTGATCAGCATCAACAGCTGAGTCGATATAGCCATGTCCGTCCGTCTGTCTGTATGAACACCTAGATTTCAGAGCATAGAAGAGCTAGAGCAAACAAATTTGAAATGTAGACTCCTATTGTCTGCACGTAGATGATGTTTGTTTCAAAATTTTTCCACGTCCCCTTCCGCCCCCACAATTAAACAAAATGTTGAATCACTCCCTCAATTTTTAAGATGTCTATATCAAATTGAAAGCTTGAATTTATTTTCGTTCCCACATATTTTCATAAAGGTCGGATAATAAACAGCCGAGTTAAAAAATTGTCGCCTTTCGCCCCTCAGGGACACGGGAAGGCTATTAAACTTTTCTTTCCCTGAGTAACTGGTATATCGAAGTCACGCAGGGCCGACTTAAACCTACGCTCTCTTTTATTATGTTTATATTGATGGGAATGAAATTTGAAAAGACAGGGAGAAAGTGCTGGGAGAAGCCTGATTCAGATTGACAGAATCAACATGTGACATAATTCTTGGTAGGATAAGCAATAATGGGATTCCTCAATGCAGTTATTATTTTCAAAATATTAATACTCATGTGCAAAATTATATAAAGTCGTACATGCCAAGGCCGTGCATAGGTTTTAGGATTATGTAGTAGATCAGAGTTCCCCTGCCTTAGCTCCTGGGGCCGAACACAACGGGCAATTCACACCGAATGCTTGCCTAAGTCTTGTATCACTGAGTGTCAGAGAAAGACAGTATCATTTTCCGTGCTCTCTTCTTGGGGAACCCTGCAGTGGATATCATAAGCATCTTGAGAACGGCTCATATCTATTGAATTCTTAGCAATCTGGGCATCCATGAAAGCAACATGTCAGGTTTACTAGTGGTGGCTGACAATACCAAACTCGAAAAGTATACTTTCCGATATCTTTTTACACTTCGTTCTCAAGATTAACGCGGAGAAACCCTATCAACCGAAAAATATGGACATTTCCAAACTGGCTTGACGTTACGTTCGTACGAAAATATGTTTCTAAAAAAATTTTAAAATCTTGGATTTTTAAAAAGATTGTTCTATATTTGGGAAGCAATTAAGTAGCACTATAATCAGCAAAAACAATGACATCAATCAATTATTAGGAGTTAAAGATATAAGCAAACATATATGCTGGCGTGACGTTACATAAAACGGAAGTGGGTTTTGACATGTTTTAGAAAAATGCAAAACTGTGCGAATTGGGTAAAGCTTTTTGTATAAAATTTTATTTAGTATGATTTGAAATAATACAAGTTTATTTTTATACTCTGTACCGAAGGTACATAGAGTATATTAAGTTTGTGCAAAAGTATGTAACAGGGAGAAGGAATCATTTCGGACCCTACAAAGTATATATATTCTTGATCAGCATCAACAGCCGAGTCGATATAGCCATGTCTGTCTGTCCGTCTGTCCGTCTGTCCGTCTGTCTGTCTGTCTGTCTGTCTGTCTGTCCGTCTGTCCGTCCGTCCGTATGAACGAAGAGATCTCAGAGATGGTAAGAGATAGAGGTTTGACATGTATGGGACATATATTTCTTATACTTGCAGGCAGATCAAGTTTATTTTCAATTTTTGCCACGCCCCCTCGCGCCCCCGCAATTTGGAAAAAACGTCATATCTCCGACAGTTTTGATGATAGATGGTTCGTACTTTCTAAGGATATCTAGTACTCAAAATTATTTATCGATTTGCTGAAGAAATGATAAAGATCGGATGAACGATACTCAAGTTATGAGCAAAAAACGGTCAGCTAACACCCCCCACCCACCCCACCCATAACCTAAGCATTGCGTTCAGCAGAAGCAATCTTAGTGAGAGAGAGAGAGAGAGAGAGAGACTTAGAGAGCGCACTGCGTTGTGCGTTGTGTGTTAACTGGCCGTTTGACTCGTGACCAAATGCGAGCTGCGACATTAAGGGTGCAGAGTATGTTATAGTCGGGCTTGACCGACTTTCTTTCTTGTTCAGGTTATCTTCTTCAAAAATGTTTGCCCAATTTTTTTTATTTCCATAAGTATCTGACGTGACGTTACCTGACGTTAAGTTACTCAAATTTCCTCATTATATTTATGTTGTTTTTGGTATAATATAAAGCAGAAACTTACAGTTAATTGAAATCATATAGTTTCTTATGGTGTCTTCTGTATTTTTTTTTAACTCTTTGTACCCTTAGAAATAGTTTAGACACCAAAAATCAATGCAATCTAAAGGCATTTTTATGACAACAAAACGTATCCAAATGAGAAAAATTACGTTTGCGCGACTTTGCATTCGAAAATCTCGAAATGGGTTATGATTATATTTAAAATTGTCTCATATTAGTTCATTATGAATATTTCCCCTTGAAAATATGATAAAAAGTAGTGATTTTAAGTACTTTTCATTTTTTGGTCTCGGTGGACTTTTCTGTGGAAATGTGCATATACAGAATTCAGGTAGCTCACACAATTTAATCTGCAACTTCATTGGAAAGAATGCCGAGCTTTGTTAGATATTTTTAGAAAAGAGACGACAATCGCAGGAGATGGACAAAATCAAATGTTGTGGAAACTCCGGAACCAGACGGCAACCCAATAGATTGTAGTGAGAAAAAGTTTAAAAGATTCGTATAGTTCCTAAATTTAAAAATATCTTTGCCTTAAGGTGGGCTCTTACGACATATGACTCATCGATGAAAGAAACCGAACCGATTTCTTTAGCGCGTTACGGTTCGCTTTAGCATATTCAAACAGACGCTAGTTCGGTTCGCGGTTTGGAATGTGAACATGGATTAGCTATTCGGTACGATTTAGTACAGAACCGGTTTGCATACCTGTATTTAACAGGGCTACAAACCTCCTAGAGATCCGACTTCGTGGCTCGAACCCGCAAACCTTTAAGGGTTCAGCTTCAAGGAGCGGGTCCATAAGGTCAGTGAACCCAGGTTCAGGTTAGAAGCCGAGTTCAGGTAAATTTTGGCTTTTCCTTATTCAGAAAACATTTGTGTTCGAATCACAGCATTATGCACATGCAGTGTATTTCGTTTGTAAAGCTCTGCGAGAGCAGCATAAATCCCGATTCGGGATAATGAAAATTTGCATAAATTAGAATATAAAAACAATTTTCTGAAATGAACCCTTTTTAAATTTTTTTGTGGTTTGGACAGTCAAAATAATTTTTTTCCTGTTCAGGTTCGGATTTCCCAAAAATCCCGGAGAACGCATTTGTAGCCCTGGTGGTTGATTATATCAACGAAATATGAGCATTGCCACAGAACTGTCCTGCCAGACCGAATAATTAGAAGTAAATCTTCAGTTTTTTCCTTTTTGTATTTTTAAAAAACCAAAAGAGTTCAAGGCTCTCCATAGTTGCCATGGTGAGATATCGGGCTACCAAGTTTAAGTTACGGTTTAGACAGCTTGGCTTAGTTTAAAAAGGCATCTTCCCTTTACAAATGACCGTTTTAAGAGTAATTGCACAATTGCACTTTAATTGAAGAGCTTTTGCTATAACAACGACAAGAGCAAACATATATCAAAATAGATACAATTTTGATTTGCTTTTCATAATGTTCTAAGATTACGTCATTTGTGCTTGAAATTTCGCATTTTAACAAAAATGAATAAAGTTAACTAATAATAGAAGAAAAACAAACTCTGCTATTAAGGGGGTATTCTGGTCTAGCATTTTGAAAAAGTAGTTTTTTATTAAATTTATTTTCGTAATCTATACATATATTTAAGTAGACACAAGGAAAATTTCAAGTCGATCCGGCAATGATTTTCAAAGTTACATGCACATTTGTAAAGACGTATCAGGTAAATTTACAGTGCTGTGAAAATTTTAAACGCGTTTTTTTTCGAAACCGCTTTTCCTGCACGGTTGACATGTTATCTCAAGTTCTAATGGACCAATTGACTTAAAATTTGGCGTGGGTCTAGATTCCTACAACAAATTTTTGAAGCAGTTTTAAAAAGGCAACTTGATATAACATTGGCGTAACAAAATATTTGGTGAAATTTACGATAGCAGATTCATGGAATGCTAGGATAACGTTTGCAGATTGTTGATTTTTTTCCCATTTCCCATTTTTGTACCCTGTACCAAAGGTACACAGAGTATATTAAGTTTGTGCAAAAGTATGTAACAGCCAGAAGGAATCATCTCCGACCCTATAAAGTATATATATTCTTGATCAGCATCTACAGCCGAGTCGATATAGCCATGTCCGTCTGAACATTTGTTCACACTATGCCATGAATATTTTGTTCTCACTCATGAACGGTTTGGGCTGGTCTTATAAACATTTTGTGCTCGTTTCAAGAACATTTTGTTCTCACTTTAGTCGCCGGCTTGATCTAGAAAAAAAAACAAATATTCACCATAGTTAATGTTAATGATTAACCATAGTTAATGTGATAAGGTCGAGCCTCCTCTAGGGTGGTGTTCTCGGGAAGGGCGGGCGACGGGGCAGGAAGGAAGGGTTTTCTCTGTGTACAAAAGTACCTTAAAAACCCGAACTAAGGATTTTATAAAAACTTAGCATGAGGTGATGCTTACAGAAGTTGCTTGTATCAGAATTTAAGTTGTTGGATTTTGTCGAACTGTGTTATTCTAAATCCAAAATTAATAAGCTTCAATTTTATTAACAACCAACTTCAAGTACAACTTAACAAATCTTTGAATAACTTTCTTCTCACTTGCCAAGTGCTTCCAAACACATGGAATAAAATTAATAATCTCGTAGATTGTTTAGACGGCACTTATTTGCAAATATAAACTTGGAATTCACTGTTTAGAGAGCGGCTTGGATACAAATATACATACATATGTGTATTTTTCCGTGTTGTCTAATTGCCGAAACTGATAAAAGCAAAGTTAAACAAGTAAGACCTTCGGTCAAATGTAATATACCCGACTGTAATATACCCTGTTCTCCCAGAGTCTATATACCCTTGCAGTTCCGAAAACACCCCTATGTGATCCTATGTAGATTCAATCAGATAGCCTTTAAACTGAGGGACTAGGTATGCTCTCAGCCATTTCATTCTCTCTATTTCTCACACTCTTTATACCCGTTACTCATAGAGGAACAATGATCTGCAAATATATTCTTCAGCATCAGCATAACCTAATGAATGTCTGTATCAACACCTAGATCATAGAGACTAACACAGCTAGATCCCAGTTTGTTTCCAATTTTAAGATTCAAACTATCATACAGTTGATAAATGCAAATCAAAGAAAAAATTGGCAACATTGAGCTACGTATTTGCAATTAAGTCTACTAATCAGTAATTGCTTTCGTGACTTAGTTATCAGCAAATAAAAATTTAAGCTTGCTTACATACAGAATAACTTCTCACTAACAAATTTTTATTTGGAAATATGAGGTGTGAATAAACGTTGTATATATTCAGTTGCCGTCTTTAAAAATGTATTTGTCTAATAAATTAGATTATACTCTTGTAAATTGGATGTTAATTGTGCCCAGATGTTTGCAATGCAAAAAAAAATATCATTTCCGACCCCACAAAGCATAAATCAGATAAGTCTAAGTCGAAAAACGAAATGAATAACGCTTATGGTTGCGGTTATAAGTAGGTATTAAAAAACAATCTCTTAGCTTGTGTGCTTCTAATTTTCACACAAAATAAAGGCAACGGAAACGAACGGCATAATGTTTTAGAAGCTTTTTCATGGCGACTCACTTCGCACCTGGTACCAACAGCTGGTGAAGGAGACCAGTTGTGTAAAGCGGGATCGAATCCAGGGCTTTTTGCACAGTAGGCACACACTACCCGCTGCACCAAAATCGGCCGAAATGTTAACGTTCTTAAATTCAGCAATTATTAATAGTATATGCTGCCCAACAGTTCTGCTAAATTTTTTTTCAAATCGGACTTCTATGTCATATAGCTGATCAAACTTCTTTATTTTTAATGCTACAGATTTTAAGCGCTTTTAAAATCAGCTGGAATGAGCATTTGTAAGTGTATTACCAAAGTACCAAAAGTACAAGTAGTTTAATAAGTTTTTGCAAATGTAGCTAACAAACAGAAGAAACCATCCCTGTCCCTAAAAGTATATCAGCGGTGTCACAGAAATCTCTAGAGATTTCATCTTCGGTTGGTTTGCAGATCCCCCGAAAAATTCGTCGGTGTCACAGATTTTGTAGAGATTTCATTTTCTTATTTGAAAATCTAGTTAGAACAGAAGCTCTTCCATTTGAACTATCATCTCTAAAAACAGGGCTGCATCTCTCGCAAAAAATGTCCCTTTTTTTAGTTAAGGGGTAATTGGATGTTCAAGTGATATTTATTGATTGTGTTTTATGTTTTATGATGCATTTTTAAATTATAATTCAAATTTATATATATTCATTTCATATTCTCCAAAAATAAAATTCGAAATTTAAATATGTGTTCGCGCCACTCATGAAGTGTAACTTGCCAGCCCTTAGTCAGCTGGCTTTTACATAGGTGGCGACCAAGCTGTAGATGGCGCCACTTGAGGTGGTTGCTTTTGACAAATACGAAGACTTTGGTTGGTTTTACGAATAATTCTTAAAACGCAAATTGCAATGTTTAAACTAATCAAATAATTTATTCATTTGACGCAACATATCCAGAAAAATAATGTTTACATTTCCAAAACTAATTTTACTTGTCAAAATTGTTTGGGTGGTGAATTTAGCTAAATCTCCTGACAAAAAACGAGAGATTTGAAACCAACCGAAAGAGATTTCTGTGACACCGAGAATGGGTTTTGGGTTGGAATTTGATTGGAAGAGATTTCTGTGACACCGCTGTATATCAGGAATTAAGACCGACTAAAATATCGGTTTCGATTATGGATACGGTCATGAAAATCAAATTATTCGGTTATCGGTTACGATTCGTTTATAACCATATCATTCAGGTGACCGGTTTGAAGCCGGTTAAATATCCCTTTTTCTACAAAATTAAAATACATGCGATTTGATCTTAGTATTAAACAGGCCTATTATAGTTTCCGAATTCGATCGATCGGAATTGTTAACAGTTCCGATTCCCAAGAAATGATTCTTAAAATCGGCTGAATGTTTTGCCTTAATGTTGAATGCAGATAAATGAAAAATTGAAGTTTAAATCCGAAACCAATTGTGTGGTTTTGGGAAGCGGGAACATAAAACAATTCCGATTCCACTTGCTTACAAGAACAGGCTCGAATATTGCGTTTCGAGTTATTGCGTCCCATCTTTTTCTTGAACAGATAATCAATTCGAGCTACAACGGCATAATTTCTTTCAAAATATTTTCGGGTGCGGTTTCTTCATATTGCTCACTTTCTTCAAGACCGTCATAACTCAAAAACATGATTTTTGAGCTAATGATGCAGAAATATTCGATATTTCGCGTTCTAAATACTGTAGTCATAATGATATTTCTTATACTCTCCGTGTGAGACGTTGTATTCTTTGTATCTTTGTTTTCATGTTTTAACAAGAGCGACATATATGAGTTATGCTGCTGACGAAATTGTTCGAGCATCCGTGGGTTTCCAGTAATAACATCATATCTTCGAGTTTCTTTAATGAGCATTAAAATATAAAATATTTTAATAGATTGACTCAAAACTCTTTATTTCTCTGAGTTTTGAGTCAATCTAGTAAATATTCGCTAGTTTAAGTCCATTGAGAACATTAAGAGCAATTTTCGTAAAAACGTTTATGTTGAGTTATAAAAATTGTACACAATATGGGGCACGATATTGCGAATATTTCTGCATGACAGTCTGGTTGTAAGTGAGCGATATATTCTTGATCAGCATCAAGTAGCCATTCCCGTCTGTCTTTCTGTTAGACAATCCGTCCATCAGAATGAACACCTTGCTCTCAGAGACTAGAAGAGCTGGAGTAACCAAATTTTAAATGTAGACTTCAATTGTCTGCACGCTGATCAAGTTTATTTATAATTATTTTTATAATTATTTTAAAAAGTTATGAACAAAAATTACTTATTGACCTGAAGCCTGCTAAAAGTTCTTTGATTTTTAAAGTTATATTCAGGGGTTATATTCGGGGGTGTCATGAAAATCTCTTCCAACAAAATTCCAACCAAAAACGAGTTCTCGGTGTTCCACAAATCTCTTTCGGTTGGTTATAAATCTCTCGTGATTTGTTAAGAGATTTAGCAAAATTCACCACCTTGATAAGCCAAGTTATTTTTAATTAACTAACATTATTTTTCTGGATAGGTTGCATCAAATGAATTGAATATTTAATTTGTTTTAATATTAAAATTTGCGTTTCAATAATGGTTAGAAAAACCAACCGAATGCTGCCAAACCAACTTGCCACTCAACCTCAGCTGGCGCCCTCTATTTATGGTGGTGCCATCTGTGTACCAAAAGGGGTACCAACAAGGGTTGAGGGTTGCCAAGTTATATTTCATGCAAAATTTCAGTTCGATAGCTTTAAAACTGAGAGACTAGTTTACGTAGAAACAGACAGACGGACGGATAAAGCTCAATCGACTCAGCTCGTCGCCCTGATCAAGAATATATATAGTTTAATGAAGATTATATATTGGTCGAAAATTAATATTTCTACCTTTTGCAAGGGTATTAAAATATTGACCCTAATAAGTGTATATATTCTTGATCAGCATCAACAGCCGGGTCGATATAGCCATGCCCGTCTGTGCATGTCCGTATAAACAAACAGATCGGATAGATGGTACACAGAGAAAAAAAATCAATCTGAAACCAAGACTATAATCTTGAAACGAGACGAAACGGTGTCAGAATTCGACAGAGACGAGATAATCTTAACCCAAGATTATATTCTCAATTAAAATCTCAATCCAACAATATTGAATTAAGATCGTTTATACTCGACTTTAAGATGAATCGGTCAAGCCCGACTATAACACACTCTGTACCCTTACCGTCGCATTTGCTCACGAGTCAAGAAAGGCAATCTTAGTGAGTGGGAGAGAGAGAGAGATAGAGAGAGAAAGAAACTTAGAGAGCGCACCGCGCACCGCTCTCTTGAACGGAATGTTGTAGTTATGGGTGGGGGTGAGGGGTGTTAACTGGCCGTTTTTTGCTCATAACTTGAGTATCGTTCATCCGATCTTTATCATTCCTTTAGCAAATCGATAAATAATTTTTATTACTAGATATCTCTAGAAGGTACGAACAATCTTCCATCAAAACTGTGGGAGATATGAAGTTTTTTTTCCAAATTGCGGGGGCGGGAGGGGCGTGGCAAAAATTGAAAATAAACTTGATATGCCTGCAAGTATAAGAAATATATTATATGTCCCATACATACCAAACCTCTACCTCTTACCATCTCTAAAATCTGTTTATTCATACGGACGGACGGACAGACGGACATGCCTATATCGACTCGACTGTTGATGCTGATCAAGAATATATATACTTTAAAGGGTCAGAGATTATTCCTTCTGGCTGTTACATACTTTTGCACAAAGTTAATATACTCTATGTACCTTCGGTATAGAGTATAAAAAAAGACAAAAATATATTAAGCATTTTTTATTTTTAGGTTATGGGTGGGAGAAAAAGGGTGGTGTGTGATGTTTAATTGGTTGGTTTGGTTAGTGTTGTTTAAACTTATAAAAATTGTAAATTTTTAATCCGCCGATGATCCTGGGACTTGAGCTCAGTACTTTCTTCTGCGCATGGAATCACTGACACCACCGCTTTACCAACGAGCGTCAACTGATAGGCCCAACCAGTTGCAGAATAAGAGCAGAGATTACCGCAGCCTGAGTTCTTATACTGCAACTGGCAGCGCTTAACAATTGAACCCCTACGGCAAAATCGACTAATCGGCCGTGCCAATGTGTTATTGAACGAAGAAGTCGTGGTTCGGGTCCCAGGAGGGGTGGGTTGCATTGCAACCGAAAATTGTTTATTTTTTTTTTTTTAGCAAAAAAAATCTATAGATATCAAAAAAAATTTCAACTGAAGCTTTACCGAAAACTGTAGAATGGTTAATAAGTTGCGAGATGATAAATCTTGTTTTTAAGATTTCTAAGCTCATTTCAAGGTTTTTCAATCTTGTTTTTATAAGATTGCAAGATTCTTGAAATCGAGATTTTGAAGTGTGAGGGACATAAATTTCCTATACTTGCATGCAGATCCAGTTTATTTTCAATTTTTTCCACGCCCTCCCTTCATATTTCTAACAGTTTAGTAGACGAACAATCTGTACCTTCTATACATATTTATTAATCACCATTATTTATTGATCCGCCAAGGGTTTGGTAAAGGTCGGAGGAACGGTTGTCAAGCTCTATGAGCAAAAGAGCACAAGTGTAATGTTCGGTGTACATGTCGTTAAATGTGGCACCAATCGAAATGTGTGATGTGCTGCCAGGTGAATTTTATATGATGGACCCTCTCCCATTTTTTATTCTTTTTTTTTAAGTAATCATTGTTTTTAACTATTTCTATTTTATATCTCTAGTTTCTTTCTTATTCGTTTCAAATTTTTTTTGTTTTTTCAATTTCTTTTTTAAAAATACAAAATGAGTACTTAAGTTTTTTAAAAGCAAAACACTTGAGGCGTTGCATTTACCAAGAGTTTAGCTTTCGCCTTTAATGAACCTGCTACAGATTTTGCTTACTGGTTTCTGGTCTCTTAATCTTTAAAGAGATGTAAGGGAACGGAATCCGAACTTCAAGCTTAATATTAAGGGTATCGGGCCTAGACGATGCATCTTTTGAGAAGGCGCCGTTGGTGTAAAGGGTGCAATGGTTGCTTAAAACCCAGATTCTGCTTTAATTTTGAACAACAGCCGAGACTGCTTTGTTTTAACCATCACTGTCTATCTCTTTCGCTTTTTCTCTCACTCCCACGCACTTGCAGCAAGAACCCCATCACCACCTCGCTGCGTACTTCATTCACCCGTTTCAGTCCACGCAAATCCCACCATGTCTCCATGGGCAATACATCGAATGCCTCGTCCATCTATCCGGGACGCATGAGTGCCAAAGATCGTCGCCTGCTCAAAATGATTCTCGTGATCTTTGTGTGGTTTGTCATTTGCTATCTGCCCATTACCATCACCAAAATATGGAAAAGTGCCACCGATGTGCATGTGTTCAATATTATGGGCTACCTACTGATCTATCTAACCACATGTATTAATCCGTTGATCTATGTGCTGATGAGCTCAGAGTATCGGCGTGCCTACTGGAATCTGCTGCGCTGCCATCAGGCCAAATCGGAGCAACAGCAGCTTGCCATAAAGAAGCACATGGAGTCCAATCGGGTGATAAAGACATGACCAGGTCCGCTGATATGTGCTACGATTCCAAATCCGTCCCAGCAGTGAATACATAAATGGTTCCAGCACTCGAAGTGTTTAAAGAGGCGCCCCACTACCCACTTGTACCCGAAAGCGTGGGAGACAAAAGTGAATTGCATTTTTATACCAAATGACTTTAATATCTGGTTTACATTTGAATTCCATGTTTAAGAACAATCGATGTTTGCTTTTTTTTTTGCTTGTCGCTAATTATTGTACCAATACATAATAGATATATCCGTATATGGATCATACCTAAGCCCCCAATAAATGCTTCGAATAATTGATATATGTAGTTTACGTTGTTCTTGTTCCGATGTGTTTCGAAATCGGGGAATACGGGGAATACAAGTGGTATAAGTAAGTAGTATATATGTATATATATAATCATATATATTAGTAGATGTATAATTTTTAGGTATAGCTATGGCTATGGCTTATCAATATTATTATCAATATACATATTGTATATGTGTCGGTTGTATGCGTACGAAACTTGGACTACTTAAGGCTAGTAACACAACTAAATGTCCCACTATTACGTTAACGGTACGGTAATGCTTCGATTATCAATTCAATAAATAGACTGACTGACTGACTGACTGACTGATGACTTCTCCACTTGTCAAATCGATCAATGCTTTTACAGTGTGCCATAATGTGTGCGTACGGTAGCTTGCTTGAACTTAATGAAAATCAAACACCACAATTGGGTTCTTTAAAAAATCGCTAAGTAAGTCCAACCTGATCTTATCATTTTTAAATAATTGGTAATGAATTGGTTCGCTAAGAGATGAGAACTTAATGACCCGCGATGGTTCAAAATTATTTCGCTCTCCCTTCAAGGCGGACTTCAAATCTCTTATTAAATACTGAACCAAGGATTGTCAGCCAAGTTAAGAAATTATAAAAGTTCCATGTTTTTGAAGCGAATTCTAGCGAGTTTTCCAACGCCTCCGGGATGACTATAAAATACTTATGAAACTTCGGCGGAGACCAGCATGGGATTCCATAATTTACTACTAGAATCAAACTTTTCTGGCCTTACCTTCTTCGAAACCCATAGAATGACCCAGAGGGTACCCGGTAAGTCACATAACGCTAGTTGATGACTAGTCAAAAACCTTAGGGACGAAACCATTGTTTTTTTTTTTTGAGGATTGAGCACTTAATTAAAATTTAAGTTTAGCTTGAGCCAATCTAACCTTTTTTGTATTCTTCGCTGTAAAACACGAAATGTTTAGTAAAACTCAAGCTTCAGATAATAAACATTAGATAATAAATATGCATTCAAAAAAGTACTGAGCTCTTTACACTTAAAGCTAACAGCTTCAGTTTTCTAGTTTTTTAGCATACAGCAATTTGAGCAATCGGCCGATATCGAGCTTATCCCATTTTTCCTTATCTCATAAGCGTTTTAGGTGAAGCTTTAAATAGAACTGTAAGCAGTTTTTGTATGGTGTGTTAGTCCATGACAGGCTTGCACAAAATAACTAGAACTTGTCCGTTTGTCCACAGATTTAAGAATCGTTAGCTTAATTGGCAGCTAATTAATATATTTATGTGATTTGAGAACAAAATTAACCACTTTAAAAAATTATTCAAATTTCGTGGTTAATGTAACAGAAAAATTCCTTTTTTCGAAGTTTCAAGCTTAATTGGGAGTGTCCCAGAAATCTCTTAAGATTTCCGAATAAACGCTTGCATTTCTAATTAAAACTGCTTGACTTTATATGTAAAGTGTCATAAAAACAATTCGCTATAAGTGTTTGAGCTTTTTTTGTAGCTGTGATTCCATTTAAGCACGTTTTAAAATAGCTTGAGTTTTACAGACGTTATAGCGAAATATGTGAAATTTTTAAAATTCATAAAAAGTAAATATTACCACTGAAAAGTATTTAGTTCATTATTTTCCACGGGAAAAATAGCTTCGGCTTAACTCATCAGATTTTAATCAACCTGAGCAGAATCATTTGGAACCATATAATATTAATATATATGTCATGTTTGGAAGCGATAGAATTGAAAACAAAAAAGATTTTTCTTACTATCTTCTAGCTAGCTGCTATGTGCCAGATTTACTCTGTTATTTGTAAGTTTATGTGATGTAAAATGTGAGATATCGGCCCTAAGACTATTTTTCAGACTTCTTTTTTCTATGGCAGGT
This sequence comes from Lordiphosa magnipectinata, assembly GCA_037044535.1. Taxonomy (NCBI): domain Eukaryota; kingdom Metazoa; phylum Arthropoda; class Insecta; order Diptera; family Drosophilidae; genus Lordiphosa; species Lordiphosa magnipectinata. The sequence goes on from JBAMBO010000579.1 coordinate 158,292, forward strand.
TCCGACAAATGTGCAGCGTATTTATACATAAAGACTTCGAGCAAAGTTTGGTCATGATAGCTTTAAAAATGATGGAGGAGATAGCATAGAAATAGGCGGACGAACGGACGGACATGCGGACATGACTATATCAAATTAGCTTGTCATGCTGATCAAGAATAAATAGGGTGATTCCAAGAAAAATCGGCCGCTCAACTTTTTTTTTGCTCGAAATAATTTTTTTCGTATTCTTTGTTGAAAAATAGTAGTAAAATAGTAAAATTTGGTCTTGTGTCCAGGAGTTTAATGTATTAAGCTGTAAATGAGAAATGGAATTGTTCCAGAGTTATGGACTTTTTTCTCTTTTTAAATTCATTTTTTTAGGAAACTAACAATATTAGATTTTTCGGAATGTGAGTATGTCTTCATTTAAAGAAGATAGTTTTATTTGTGGTTGAATAGAGTGGAAAGTTAGTGTCCTTTGTATAATTTTGAATTTCGAAAATGGTGATTTGTAAAGTGGTCAAAAGGAACAAAATTTTGACAAACCGATTTAGACTGTGAGAGCTAGTTGCTTTTATGCCTTATATACATCTTTTAAATTACCAATGATTTGTCTCTTTAGCCACAAGTCACTATAATACGGCAGAATTTTAAAAATCACGGTTTCGCAACTGCATAACTATACAAGGGACGCATACTCTTCACTCTATTTATCCACAAAAATACTAACTTCTTAAAACATATAATATTAAATCTGATATTGTCACTGAAAATGTATTTAAAAAAAATGAGAAAAAAGTCCATAACTCTGGAACTTTTCGATTTCCCATTTACAGCTTAATACAGTAAATTCCTGGACACAAGACCAAATTTTGAGAAAAAAATTAAGAAAATTAATCGCAGCAATTAATTTTTGTTTACTCATTTCAGCGATTTGGTAACTAAAAAAAACTTAAACAATTTTTAAGTGTAAGTAGTTTGAAAGTTTGGGATCGGATGTAAATTTACAGATTTTTAAAATATTTTTTTACCAATATTTAAATTATTTCGAGCAAAAACAAAGTTGAGCGGCCGAGTTTTCATGGACAATTTTAATAAGCTCTCTGCAAGTGTATAAATAAGGATATTTTTTGATGATCCATGAGATTATACGATATCCATTTGAACTGGATATAAATGTCCAAAAAAGGAAATTAAATTAATCTTTCATACAATAAGAAAAAAGGATATTATAACATATTATATTATAACAAAAAAAGAGGATATGGATATTATCCATTCCAAATGGATCTAAATTGATCTGTTTTAAGTGCGCGAGCCTAAACCTATTATACAAAATTTGATTCGTCCATAAACCAGAAAATGACTTAAAACTGTTGCCTAGTGTAAGTTATATAGTGAAGAAAAATTTGAAAATATGAAGTTGTAACAGAAAACCGAAGGATCTATGCATAATATCGTCTGCAGCCAAACTGAGCTATGTCGCTCTTGATGGAACATAAAAGTGAACCTGTAAGATGCCAAAACGACATATTCTCACTCTACGAGTATTATAAATATGAATATTAAAATTTTACACAATAAAAAACACGATATAGCGAATATTTCGCAAAAAAAATTCTTGTTTCTGATTCATTAATTAAATTATTTATCCACTTAGTGAATAGAAATGTAAGTGGTTTTCATACTGAAGGTAGGCACGCACACAGCAAGTATAGGTCCACAGAAACACCAATCCACTTCCTTGTCTCAAAAGTAAAGGACTTGTTCGAGACTACACGCGGGGATATTCGGCCAGAATCAAGCAAATTCCCGCTGTATTTTCGAATGGACGACACAAAGTGGTACTGAAGTTAATCCAACCAAAACTGAACTCTTTCTTTTCACCCGTATGTATAAAGTACCGAGTTGAGTGCCTCCACAACTAATTACTACACACCTATAATTAAGTGAAAACAAAAGCCGTAAATCAAAATTTGAAAAACAGAACAGCACATCAGCAGTCAATTCCGTAAATAGTTTCTTATTTGAACAACTGCTACCTTCTTAATTGTTGTAAGTCGGAACAAACTGACAACGACTGCATTGAGTCATCTACTTGTTTCGATTGCGAATTTTCAAAATATTAGTTTCCTCACATGGAAACTAAAAGTAGGTTCCAGGGCCTCTAACTAAACAAAATATTTATTTGGTGACCGTGAGTGAAGAATAATTAAATTGCGTCAAGTACCAATCTAAAATCCAAACAAAATCATGCAAGATAGAAAGCATTAGCTTTATTCTTTAGATGAGGGTTGTCCGTGGTCAAAGAACCGCAAAGAACTTAAGTACTTCCTGGTACTTTTAAAAATGGTATACCAGCATAAGGTAAAAAGGGCTATATGGTGATGCAACGAGTCTTCATTGGAATAAGAGAAAGAATGGAAATCTCTATTTCAAGCTTACTAAATAAATCTGAAAATCACCGAAATAGCGGCAAAAATATGATCAAATCTTAAGTTAAATCGGGAAAACCCAATTGTTTTTTTTTTGTGACTTTTATAAAACAGAAAGCAAGACTGGAAACCGATCGAGTAGTCCAGCTCAGAAAGGCTACGCAAGCAAACATACACTGATCGTTGATTCAGTTGAAGCAAGCCCATGTACGGGACATTATGGTTACAAACTGCATCTAGTATGCATTTGTGTGTGTGTGTTTGTATGTATGTGGGTATGCCTATGTATATGGATAAAAATATTTAATTGCAATTGCGAGCGTAAGAAAAAGCGGGGTTTTCCCATTTCACACCGACTCCAAATGCTCGGAGATCTCCAGAATGGGACTCTCGCGGCTTAGCGGTTTGACCAGAGTCTGCCAATTGGGCGTAAATAGGCTGAGCACAGGTGTCGTGGTCTGTAAAGGTACAACAGTGAGTTAGGCTCTGACTGGGGAATGGGCAAAACGGATACCCACATGATAGTCCGCCTCATGCGGTGTTGAGGCCTTAACCTGCTTGCCGCTAGTTGTGGGCGTCCCAGGCGTTGTGGACGGCGGCGCTGCACCCGCTGCACCTAGATCCGCTTGAGCAGGCTGGCTGATATAGGAGGTCTTTAGATTCATCTGGCTAAAGGCATGATTCGCTCCTGGCATGGTCAGCGAGTGCTGCAGTGTGCGGGGTGTGCCACTTCGTGGTCGGTCCAGCATGGCCAGCTCGTATAGTTCCTCGGCCAGGTGCTGTTCGGGTGGTGCTGGCGGTGCATGATGATTGTGATTGTGGTGGTGCGGATGCGGATTGTGGCTGTAGTGCGTTGGGTGATGGTGCTGATGACGTCCGCTGGCCAGCTGGGCCTCCAGGGCGTATTGCTTCTGAAAGAGTTGCCGCTTCTGCTGCAGCAGGCGATGCTGTAGCAGTTGCTGCTGCAGCGGTGGCTTTTGCATGGGCGACATGGCCACGCCCCCCATGGCCACGCCCACTGCCAAATGATGCGGATATAGGCCAGCTGGTGGAGGCGGTGGAGCATAGCAGGCAGCATGAGCATGGTAGAGTTCATTGGCCGTTGCGTCTATTAGCAAAGGCGCCGGCGCATAGCCCGTTGGATAAAGCTGACCCGCAGGATGATGATGATGGGGATGAGCGTGATGGGGGGGCAGCAGCGCATGATGGGCATGATGTGACTTGCCGCCGGACATCGTATAAAATTGACCGTTCGGAAATTGACAGTTGCTGAGACCCAGGTCATCCAGGCCGTAGGGCGGATGAGGATGCACCGCCGCCTCCTGCTGCAGTTGCTGGATTTCCAGCCAGCCGTGTCGCTTCACCTGATCATAGCGGTAGCTGCCATAAATACGACTAGTGCCCAGCAGAGAGCCAGAACTGAGCAGACCCTGGGCCACCAGGCCATCGCTGGCTCGCCGCCCCTCCCGAAAGTGGATGGGCGAACGCTTGTCCACGAACGGCGGAGGCGGTGGAGCTGCATGAGGTGTGGGAGAGTGATTGCTTAGCGATGGTGGGGGTGTGGGCGTGGCCAGTACGGCACTGGGCATGTGAATGCAGGAGTTATGGCTGCTGTACAAGGACCTCTCCGAGTTGCTCATACAGGAGGGCAGACTGCCAGAGGGTAGAACAAAGTCTAGGCTCTCATAGGCGCTGCAATTGCTTTTGGAGGAACCGCGACTCAGGTTCTGGCTAAGGCTCTTCGAGTAACTGCCGGCCAGCACGCCACTAGAACTGCTGCTACTGGCATAGGAGCGCATGCGGGTCGTCTGGGCGGTGGTCAGATCGGAGCTGGACTGGGAGCCCTCCTTTGTGCCGTTGGTGGTTCCTGGTTCGTTGCCTTGATCTGTCTCACAGCCCTCGTCTGTGCTGGAGCTGCCCTGGGCCAGGACCTTTTTCTCAAAAGTCTTTTTGGTGCTGCTGGCGATGGAGGCAAATGTAATGTTAGACTAGGAGTCGTAATTCCGAGCACACTCACCTGTCTCCATTTGACTGCTGCTGTTGTTCCTGCTCCTGGTTAGGTACATTGCCATTGCTAGTCGGGGTAGCGCCTCTCTTTTTGGGTTTCTATCGAAGACAAGGATAAGACATTAGCCAAGAAGCTTTAATCTCCGCTAATGGAGCTACCTCTATGGGCAGTGGACTCTCCTGAAGGGTCTGGAATAGTTTGGTGGCTTCCGCCGACATCTTGAAGCGGAAACTCTGATTGAGATTGGCGGTGGAGTCGAAGCTACTGGAGCTGGACATGGGTTTTATTGTCTTGCTATTCTCTGCAGTGGGTGTTGTGGGTGGTGGCTCCGTGTGCTCCTCCTTCTTTGTCTCGGCAATAGCCGTCGACTAAAAAAAAAACGATGTTGGGGAGCTTAAGACTTAACCCACTGGACTCACCTGCTGCAGCAGCTGGCGACAATCCTCGGTGCTCTGCTTGATGATATACTCGCTGATAGTCTGATGCAGCTGCTTCGACACCAAAGGCACTCCTGGCATGGGCATGGGCTGTTGCTCCAGCTGTTGGCTGGAGTTGGAAACCACAAGCTCCCGACCACGCAGATTAGCCAGCGAGGGTGTCGTGGTCTGGTCAATGCTTAGTGAGATGCCCACGGGACGGTGGTGGGAACTTCGGGGCGAGCTTAAACTATGTCGACTCACGCGAGAAGAGGAGACAGGCGTACTGGCTAGGCTGCCCGGCAGAGGTGTATATCGAACGGGCAACGGAATGACGCCATCCTCTCCGTTCACATAGCGACTGGGGACAAGGACCGGTTGCTGCTGCTGTTTGATTGCGGCATAGGCATAGGGATCGGCAGTGGAACGCTCGCTCATCAGTACGGTCTGATGGCGGCTAAGTCTTTTATGTGGCTGATCCTTGGCCAGGATCGTGGTGGATATTGTCTTGGATTGATGCTGTTGCTCCAGGCTCAATGCCTGCTTGCTGCTCTTGTAGAGCAACCGACTGCAGCTGGAGCTGGAAGTGGAGGCTGGATCGCAGGGCTTGGCCTGCTCTTTTTTGTGACTGACGCGATCCTGCAGCAGCAGATAGATGGCGGCCACATGATCGTAGGTGTTCTTCTTGAGGCTGGCCCGCGTCTTGTCCGGCCCAATACCCACATACTCGGACATAATCCTCAGGATATCCTCGCTGGGCTCCAACACCGCCTGCCGCTCCATATTCAGATTGTACTTGGCAATTAAAGTATGCTCCAGCAATTCCGGGCACATCCAGCGATGGCGCTTGATCTGCTCGATGGTGTACCGTCTCGTGGGCTCCAGCACCAGCATGCGCCGAATGAGATGCTCGCACTCGGAGCTCATAAAGAAGGGGATGCGAAAGCGACCAGAGAGGACTCGATCGCGCAAGCTCTGCAGGGTGGAGCCATCAAAGGGCAAGGCACCGCACACCAAGACGTAAAGAACCACGCCCAGCGACTAAAGATTAGACCCCACGTCAGTTGTGTGTCCTAACGAAAAATGGACACTCGACTCACCCAGATATCGATCTCTGGTCCCGTATATTGCTTTCCCTCGAAAACCTCCGGGGCCGCATACGGCGGAGAGCCGCACCAGGTGGCCAGCAGCTCACCCGGCTTGAAGTGGTTGGAGAAACCAAAATCGGCTATCTTGATGTTCATGTTGAAGTCCAGCAACAGATTTTCGGCCTTCAGGTCCCGATGGACAATCCCCTTCTTATGGCAATACTCCACGGCGGAGATGATTTGCCAAAACTTGAAGCGAGCTGCCGATTCCGACATGCGTCCGTACTTGGCGATGTAGTCTGGGAAGGAGTCAGTGAAAGATTAGTCCCACATGGGATCTTTGCTGCAGTGGAAGCCATATACCCACCGAAAATCTCACCCTGGCTGGCATATTCGGAGACTATGTAAATCATGTTTTTCGTCTCCATCACCTGAAAGCACGGGGTTAAAGTGAGGTAAGGTAAGCAGTAGGCAGCCTGCACCCACCTGGTAGAGCTTAATGATGTGCGGATGCTTTAGACGCTTCATGATCTCCACCTCACGATACACCTTCTGCAGATTGGTCTGATCCAGCTGCGACTTGTCAATGATCTTGATGGCCACCTCGTTCTTGGTGATGCGATGACGGGCCAGTTTTACCACAGCAAAGTTGCCCTTGCCAATGGTCCGTTCGATGTCATAGAAGCCCACGCGCATCGGCTCCTTGAGTTTGAGCAGCTCCTTGGGTCCAGTGCCGCCGCTGGCAAAGAGTTTTTGGGCCAGTAGAACATCCTTACAGGCCACCAGAGCATCAATGGAGGAGGCCGCCACGGAGACGGAACAGCCATCTAAGGTCGCCTCCTTCTCGGAGAGAGGCAAATCCTCTAATTTGCCATTCGGCTGCGTCTCTTCCACCTGCTGCTGCTCCTCTGCCTGTGGTTCGCCATCATCCGCCTTGCCACTGTCCGACTGAGCAGCCTCGTCGCTAGCTAATGCTTCGCTTGCGCTCATTTTCCAACTGCGCCACCCGGCTCCGATAGCTCTGATTGGACAGATACCGGGGTGCACATGCTAGTGGCGCATGCAGAAGGCTCACTGCTCCGCTAGCTTCTCCATGGCCATGGCAGTGCCCTTTGGGAATCGAAATGAAAACAAGTTGGCACAAGTTTCTATACTCTTGATAAGAGATTAGCCACCAGTTATGCGCGCGTGTGTGAGTGTGTATGCATCGGCTTTCCCTCGTGCCTGTGTGTGTGTCTGACTGTATGTGTGTGTGTATTGTTTGTCTTTATGTGGGCTCGTGAAAAATCAATAAGCGGCCTTAGTGCAGCAAATCTCGCCTGGTCAGCTTAGAGCTTGGCGTAGCTTAAGCCGAACCGGAGCTGGGCAGTGCCTCACTTGTTTCACACGCGTTAAATTACCGTTAGCCTTCCTATAATCACTACAATGCCGCCTGCCGTAGCTGCCAATTCACCGACTTTAGTGCCGTCTCGTGGACTGCGCTCAATGAGATCTGAATGGGGGAGCTGGGACAGAAATGTGTGTTCACATTCTTCAATGGCCAATCAATCCATCCAGCGACTCGGTCACAAGCACAATGCGTTTCTTGCCGAGGACGACCCCGACCCCGACCAGAGAGTCAAAGCCAGCCAAAGCAACGACGATATCAAAACGAAAAGGGTTGCCAAAACACTGGACGAGGGTTGTCGACACTGCAGCCGGGCCTGGCAACCGGGCCAACAGTGTGGGTGTGAGCATGCGCCATAAATTCCCTAGTGCGGCAAATGTAGTGCAGGGGAGGCATCAGCTTTTTGAATTACGCGCAATATCGAATTTCCAATGCAACCTTCAAGCCGGGCGGGCGGCATGAAAGAAAGCGACAAGACCTTCTGCTGCGATTTGTACGGATTTACACAAAATAAGTAGGAAGATGTGTTATCACTATGAATTTATGTGTCATTGGAATACTTACAAATATCTGCAAACAATTGAGACATGGAGTAGAGCACAACAGACAAAAAGACTAAAAAAACAAACCCTTTCTTCAGTTCAGTTCCCTTCAACAAAAGTTTATCTTTACGGTGTAGCTAGAAATTACAAATCGCCAAATGAGCAACTAGATTACTGTTTTTTTATACCCGTTACTCGTAGAGTACAAAGGATATACTAGTCGTGCAGAAGGAAGGAAGGAAACATTTCCGACCATATAAAGTATATGTTTTCTTGATCGGCATCAACAACCGAGTCGATATAGACCTATCTGCATGTCCGTCTGTCTGTCAGTCCGTCTGTCTGTCTGTATGAATACCTAGATCTCAGAGTCTAGAAGAGCAAGAGCAACCAAATTTGATATATAGACTCCAATATTTCAAATTTTTGCCACGCCAACCCCGCACCCACAATAAAAAATGTTGAATACCTCCAAAAATTTGTAAGATATCGATGTCAAATTTAAAACTTGAATTTATATTCTCAAGATCCTTAATCCCTCAAATTTGCATTTCATTTTTTCATTTTCATTTTTAGTGAGAAAAACTTTTTTGTCTTCAACGCAAACGTCCCCAATCCTCGTATTTATAAGTTTTCTATGCTTTCACATAATTCCACCAAGTTTCATAAAAAACGGACAACTATTGAGTATAGTTATGGAAATTGGGTGAAGAAAATGTATATAGGAGGCCTTGTCCTTGTGTCAGTGAAATCAGGCTATTAATTTATATAAATTATACAAGCTGCAAGAGTATATAAACTTCTTATATATTCTATTCTTTTCTTCTTCTTTATAGGCCCCATAGTTGCATCACAACCGCTTGACGGTCTCGGCCTCTGCTATGAATGCCCTTCACTCGGTTCTGCTTTGTGCGAGCTGGCACCAGTTGTTCACACCAAGGTTGGAAATGTCTTTCCGCACTTGATCATCCCATCTTAGTGGTGGGTTAGTGGTGGTTAATAAATAACAGCATGTCCACATTTTTGGCTTTTAAGAAAGCCCGTCTATCACTTATAATGCTTCCAGCTTTCCTGAACTTTCTTTCAGAATCTGTTGGTGTGGCAGACACCCAAAGAAAACGTGTAGCACACGATTTAAAAGGGGTATCGGTTGGTAAGCACTGAAATTAAATGTACGCATTTCATCTTGACTTCCATGTTCCATGGAATGAGCGTTCTCCAATATTGACACATATTAATAGTGGCATCTGATCGGTAGTTCCCAGTCTTTGTAGCTATCTGGGACAGTGATTTAATGGAAGCGGCTTTTCAAAAGGTGTGGGCGGCTCTGTATCAAGGATTGCCTGTTGTGGTGGCTTGTTAAGGGGCTCTACTTACTCATTTTCCAAAAATTTTGAGGCAGCCGCGTAATTGCGTAGATCTAAACCCTTTTCTCTTAAATATGACGTCCCAAATTGGGAAAGTTCGGAATGGTGCGCTCCTCATACACTAGAAGTTTTTTTTAACGCTCCAGTTAGGCATAAGAGTGCTTCCTGACCCTCAGAAGTATTAATAGCTCTGGTTCAAATTGTGCAACCGCCCACAGACTGCAAGTATTATTAATGAAATTGTTGTTGATGCTGATGATGAGCACTGAGTTTTAGAGCCGCCGACACCAGTAAATCCTATAAACTACCAAATAATCCTAAAAATATAGCCAAATGAATATGTAAACATAAAATACATACAAACTGATTCAGTTTATTTTAATTTTTCAGCATCTTCTCATTACATTTTCCCAAATCAGCAATAGCGGCGAAAGAAAGTTTCCTGCCTATCTGACATCTCGTCGGTTATTATGAGGCCACTGTGGGGCTTTCTGTTTTCCAGCTTGACAGAGATTACTTCACTTTCACTCTCTGAAGAACAGCTATCACTAGTATCACTTAAACTTTCGTTATAAAAGTTATTTTCAATATTTGGTTGGTTTGGTGCCATCTGCTCTTGCACATTTTTCATTCAATTAATTATTGTATGTTTTGCGAAAAATAATTTTAGAGCTGTTTGCGGTTGAGCTCCTGGCCGACCTGCACAGCACTATACAACTGATAATAATGAACAGAAATGCAGAATTTATCTTCTGCATTAAAACTTGTGAAAAGAAGTACCGTTAGAATCAGAACAAAGAGATAACAAACAGTTTTGCATCGTCCAGTGGGGCGAAATATTACTGCATAGCAATAGCTTTATAGTAAACAACCACATTTGAAACCCCTGCGTGATCAATTAGCGATTGCTCACATTTTGAGCATATGCATTTGTCATTTTTGAGTCTTCTTTAAATCGCACATGAAATAAATCTTTTTTAATCATCAAAAGGGCTCGAAACCGAACTTTTTCAGGTGAATTTTGAAAAAAGTATCTTCCGAATGCCTGGTGGGTACAATATTTACACATAGATTTGTTTTCATCAATACCTTATTACCTTTGTAGAAGTGCGATTCTTAAGTCGAAAGAATAAAAATAATTTTTCTGGATTTTTTATATTTTTCCTAGGCGATTAAAAATAAAGTTTCTTGCATTTTCGAGCAAAAAATTGATTTTTTTGAAATATTTTTGGTCATTGTATTCAAACTACTAAACCGATTTGAAAACAATGTTCCACTCGATTATTGACAATATATTCAATTACCTGTTAATTCATATATTGCTTGACTCCACGACGATTATGAAGTGAGATATTGCTGAAAATGTAAGTGCACCTACCGAAAAATTGAGAAAAATCGTATTTTAAAACGTTGCCATGAAGAAATTTTTGAAATCGATTTTTGAGATCACCAATCCAAACTACACTTTAAAATAGTTTTAGTAGAAATGGGTCATTTAATTTTTTTTGTAAACTAGTGTAATAGACCAAATTACGGAACTATTCGACCATATTTCACAAATTATATGTGTATGGAACCATAGTTTTTGTTTTAATGGATATTTAGCCAAACTTTCACTAATATTTGGTAAAATTATTTGCCCGTGGGACCTAAGCTTTAGAATTAAATAATTTTTGGTGGCAAAGGAATTTTCAAAAACGCACTCCCACACACAAAACATCAAAAGACTCTGGCAGGATGTAATAAGCGAAATACCACAGAAAGTAATAGATCGAGTATTTATCCAAAACAGACTCCCAAAACAAATAAAATAAAATGTTTTAACGAATGTTGTCAATGCAATTACATTTTTGAAGGTAATGTATGGAAAACAAGAAAGAAAGTCGGTCAAGCCCGACTATAACATACTCTGTACCCTTACACTCGCATTTGCTCAGGAGTCGAACGCTCAACGCGGTGCGCTCTCTAAGTTTCTCTTTCTCTCTCGCACTAAGATTGCCTGTGTTGAACGGTTAGGGTATGTTGCTGTGGTTATTGGTGGGGGGGGTGGGTGGTGTTAACTGACCGTTTTTTGCCCATAACTTGAGTATCGTTCATCCGATCTTTATCACTTCTTCAGCAAATCGATAAATAATTTTGTTTACAAGGTATCTCTAGAAGGAACGAACGATCTATCTCTAAAACTGTAGGAGATATGAAGTTTTTTCCAAATTGCGGGGGCGGGAGGGGGCGTGGCAAAAATTGAAAATAAACTTGATCTGCCTGCAAGTATAAGAAATATATGTCCCATACATGTCAAACCTCTATCTCTTACCATCTCTGAGATCTCTTCGTTCATACGGACGGACGGACGGACGGACATGGCTATATCGACTCGGCTGTTGATGCTGATCAAGAATATATATACTTTATAGGGTCGGAAACGATTCCTTCTCCCTGTTACATACTTTTGCACAAACTTAATATACTCTATGTACCTTCGGTACAGAGTATAAAAAGAGCGCCGCGATTTAAAAAAATCAAATTTTGTCAATGGAATACTTATTTGCACAAGTATCTGACGTGACGTTACCTGACGTTACGTTACTGAAATTTCCTCATATTATTTATGTTGTTTTTGTTACAATATTAAGCAAAAACTTGCAGTTAATTGCAATCACATAGTTTGTTATGGTGTCTTATGTTATATTTTTTAACTCTTTGTACCCTTAGAAATATTTTAGAGACCAAAAATCAATACAATCTAAAGGCATTTTTATGACAACAAAAAAAATTCGAAAATCTCGAATTGGGCTATGAATATATTTAAGATTGGCTCATATTAGTTCATTTTGTTTGTTTCCTCATGAAAATATGATAGAAAAAAGGGTTTTTAAGCACTTTTAATTTTTTGGTCTCGGTGGACTTTTCTGTGGAAATGCCCATATTTCAAAATTCGGTCAAAAAGAAATCATGGAAACCGCAGCAATTTTCATGCATGAAAATTCTTCATAATTCGCGATTTATCGAACGAAATTTTTGTGGAGTATTCTGAGGCAAGGTCCCTATACTATACAATTACCAAATCTTTTAAAACGGTACTTAAATATTTTTGGTAATTGTTTACTGTAAGGATGTAGATCCGAAAATTCTGGAACTATTTTTCCTCGATGGACGGCGAATTATAATGAAATTTCGTGTAGAAACTAATTGGCGGTGGACCACGGTTCTTTTTATACCCTTGCAAAGAGTATAATAATTTGGCCCAGAAGTTTGCAACGCATAGAAATATTTATTTCCGACCCCATAAACTATATATTATATATTCTTGATCAGGGCGACGAACTGAGTCGATTGAGCTTTGTCCGTCCGTCTGTCTGTCTGTTTCTACGCAAACTAGTACATCAGTTTTAAAGCTATCGAGGTGAAATTTTGCACAGAGTCTTCTTTTTACTGCACGCTATTATGTCGGAACTGACCGGATCGGATAACTATATCCTATAGCTGCCATAGGAACCATCGGTAAAAAAATGGGTCTTAGTGAAAATACTTTTTTGTTTTTAATGTTAGCGTCGTTAAACTCGTCGATGATTAATATTATATGCTTTCAAACAGATTTGCAAGCTTTGGTCGAAATCGGATGACTATATCTTATAGCTGCCATAGGACCGATCGGTCGGAAAATGAGTCTTAGTGAGGAAAACTTTATTGTTTCAAATTTTATCTGTCTTAAACTCGTCGATTGTTAATTTGATATGTTTTCAAAAAGATTCGCGAAATTTGTTCGAAATCAGATGTTTATATGTCGGAAAATGGGTTTTAGTTACAAAAATTTATGATTTTTATGTAAGCGTTCTCAAGCTTTAAAAACAGCATTTGCAAGGGTATAAAAACTTCGGCACAGACGAAGTTAGCTTGACCTTCTCGTTTAATTGAATTTAAAAGTTTGCATTTTTGTCCTAATAAATATATGCTTGATCACATATGGGCATTTCCACAGAGGGGTCCACCGGCAGCGAAAAATATTTTTATAAAAAATAATGTCTTAATACTACATTTAAAAAAACAAATTAAATAATATAATGTATTTACAGCTTTTCTTAGTCCTCACTATGAGAAAATTGGCCTGGATAATAAAGATATGCCTTTTTCACTCTTAGCGTTTTATACCCTTGTAGAGGGTATATTAAAATTGTCCAGATGTTTGTAACGCATAGAAGGAAGCAGCTCCGACCACATGAAGTATATATATTCTTGATCAGCATGACGAGCTGAGTTGATATAGCCAAGTCCGTCTGTCCGTTCTTCCGTCGATCCGTCTGTCCGTCTGTTTCTATGCGATCTCCTCAGTCAGTTTAAAAGCTATCTTAACCAAACTTTGCACCAAGTCTTTTGGTACACCGGATCGGATGACTACAGCATATAGCTGTCATAGGAACGATCGGTCGAAAAACTGGTTTTAGTGGGAAAAACTTTTTGTCTTCAATCCAAACGCCCCCAAAACTTGTATTTATAAGTTTTCTACGTTTTCACATAATTCAACCAAGTTTGATGAAAATCGGACAACAATATAGTAAAGCTGCCGCACAAAAAATAGGTCTGAAAAAAAGTCTTAGTATGAAAAACTTTTTTGTTTTCAATGCTGTCGCTCCTAAACTTGTTATTGATTAATACTAAATGCCACCACACAATTCTGCCAAGTTTGATCAAAATCTCTTGGCGTGTGTGGTAGAAATTTTCGCACAAGGGAAAAGGACCTACAGTTTAAGTTTAAGACGCTTTTTCATGGCTAGTTACTTCACAGCTGGCGCCAATAGCTGGTGAAGGTGACCGGATGTGTAAAAGCTATTTTTTCAAACAAAGAAAGAAACTTTTTGTTAGATGTTGCGCGGCGGGATAGAACCCACACCTCCCGTACCAGGAGATGCACACCCGGCCATATCCTTTGCAGAGGTATAAAAATCGGTTGATGTACTTTAAAACTGCATACTTAAAAAAAACGACAGCATTGGGGGCCGGTTTCCCCACAAATCCGGCTATGCGCTTTCAGTTCAATCGGTCCATTAGAACTTCAGATATCAGTTCAAACGTTGCTGGAAAAAGAAGTTTTGAGAAAAGCGCATTTAAAGTTTTACTAGCACTGAAAATTTACCTGATTCGTCTTTACAAATATGAGTGTAACTTTGAAAATAATTGCCGGATCGACTTCTGTGTGTGTACTTAAGCATAAACAAATTTCTAGACTAAAATGAATATTTTACTTAAACACAGTTGGCTAAAACTTGGTTGGATACAGTGAACTTTTACAAAAGGGAATCCTTTTATCTGCACACTGAGAAGAAGATGCTTTGAAATTTTAATATTTACACTTAGACTTTAATATTGTTACCATTGATTCAGCGTTTAATATGGAATTGGTAAATATACAGTGTGTACACTTTTATTTAAATATGAAAATTTTTACTTATGTCCCATACAAGTCAAGCCTCTTTCTCTTACCATCTTTGAGATCTCTTCGTTCATACGAAAGAACAGCCAGACATGGCTATACCGACTCGGCTGCTGATGCTGATATATATATGATATATAATATATACTTTATAGGGTGGCAAATGATTTCTTCTCCCTGTTTTGCACAAACTTAATATACTCTGTGTACTTTTGGTATTTGATATATTAAATTATAAAAGTTAGAATCAAAATGAAACTAAAAGTCTGACATTTGAAATATTAAATTCATACGACCTATTACCAAATTGATTCTTAAAAATTAATACAAAAAGATGTCAGCCTGATACAAGTAAGTATTAATTTTATATCCTCGAAATATCATTTTAATATTCAAAAATATCAACTTGATACTTGGAGAATTAAAAAGAATTTGTTAGCCAATAGTTTCAAATTGATGACTAAATAGTGTCATTTTGTTGATTACTTTTTTTTGGGTGTGGCTAAAGCTTAGAAATTTGAGGTTTGAAGTTTTTGGATAAAGGTTATGGTTCGAACCTTGGTTCACCCCATGCTTTTCACAATATTAATGAAAAATCAACTAATTTGTTCATTAATCAGAATTCAGAAGGTGATTTACGGTTAAGTAAAATTTGAGCTTGTAGTCTATGAAAAATTTACCAAATGCATTTTTTAAGGCTGAAATTACATTTTCCATTTTTAGGGACAATTTTGGTTCCAGTATTTCGTTAATGGACGAAAGTCTATAAACCTTGCTAGGCGAGTTTCAGCATACTCTAACTCGGTTATACCAAAGACTTTCCCCACATAGTCGAAAAATTTTGACTAAAGGCTAAGCCTCTTGCTTTGGTGATTCATTTAATTATGTTTAATTATGTTCAATTATAGCTGAAAATTCAAAAATAAATTCTGTAAATGTGTTCTTTAAGTTTCGTTTTATAACGGCATTATCGGAGGTATCACGGATACCTCTATCAACCAAATTCCAACACAAAACCAATTCTCGGTATACCAGTAAAAATATTTTTAATTTATGCATTTTAGTTTTTGGAGAATATGACATAAATTTGAATTATAATTTAAAATGCATCATTAAACATATTACACAATGAAAAAATTTCAGTGAAACATCAAATTAACTCATAACTTGAGAATGGGAAAGTTTTTGCGAGAGATGCAACCCTGTTTGAGAAAATGGGCAGTTTGCTTGGACATAAACCTTCTAACTTAATTTTCAAATAAGAAAATAAAATCTCTTGAAGTTCTGTGAGATCAAGGCCAAAATCTCTAAGGATTTCGCGGACTTATTCATTTACTTGCCTGGCGATTTTCAGACTCTTTCGCACAATACCGAGCAATAAACAGAAAACGTCGCTAGGCAGCAGGCCAGTTTTTGACTGCTTTTCATTTTTGTTGAACCGAACCGAAAATTTAGGTTCGGATCAGGTTTCTGTTCAGCAATTACATTTAAAAATCGTTAGGCTTAAAATTTGGTTCACAGTAAATCAAAAGTTAGAGTTCCAGGTTCGAACCAGTTCGCTTTAAGACCGGTTAAGAGCTTGAAGCCTTCCTCTTAAAATCATTGATTTAAAAACTTTTATGTAAAATTTTTGACATTATTGTAAGCCAGGCTTAAGCAGATTGTCTGGTTTCAAATTGAACCAGGCATGCTTAATTTATTCATTTATCCTTTCAAAAAGTTAAAAAATTTTACCTTTAATATTAATAGATATTAAATTAAATATATTCAGTTCTGTCCCCATTTCCGAGTGGACTTTAAAAGTAAAACGATTGTAATTCCGAATCGTTTTCATTTTGATGTTCCCGTTTTAGAGTGAAGTAGAAACCGATTTTCTTTTCGAATAAATTTTCGAATCGTTTTCGAATTGTAATTTAGCTGAACGGAAACCTTAACAATTTCGAATTGCAATTTTTGAGGGGCAACTTTGAAAAAATTAATTTTAAATCAAATTGCATGCTCAATATATCTATGGATACTTCAAAATCTTCACAATTATTGACTTGTAAAAATAAAAATATTAAGGGCCGATTTATCTTCTTCCAGATAGCTGCTATGTATCAGATAATCCAACAAATAGTGAAATTTCGATTTCATTGCCTACTAATTACATCATAAGCTATCTGCTACTTCGGCCTCCAGATAGCCACTATGTGTTAGATAGGCATTTGACTTTTTGCTATTCACTGTAAATTGACATAATATTTGGGGTGGGTTTTTAATAATTGTGCTAAGCAAAACAATTTGTAAAATGAATTTAAACAGAGCTATATACCTCCACTCACTGGAAGATTCTGATGAAGACATTGTGCCAATTTATAGAGAGAGAGTATACCACCCAAGGCCGAACTTCTTTGAGGACATGGAAGATTCCGTATTCATAAAAAGATTCCGGCTTTCCGGTCTTGCAGTTTTGCCCATGATTGCTCCTTTTGTTTCGATGACATTCTTGTTCTCCTCAACTAGAGCTACTAGTTCCCACTCCTCCTTGTCTGTAAAGTTCCTAGCAAGTCGCCTTTTTGTTGTGTTTTCCATAATTTCAGATGACAGCCAAACTTTTAACCAACATAAAATGACACAGCAAATCAGCTGTTTGACAGTGCTGCCAGATTTTCACTGGAAGGGCTACCACCTTATTAAAGAATTTTTCATTCGTACGTAAACGTTTTAGATAAGTTTATACATTGGTTTTGTAATCCAATTTAGTTATGTGGGACTTTATCTATTGCATAGAGTTACTTGTCAAATAGCTATTTCTCACTTATTAAGAAGATGAGAAATCGGCCCTTAATAGATGAAAAGTTTAAACGTTGACATGAAAATTGAAAATAATTTTTATTTCACTGACTCAAATGCAAAACTTTTGAAACCGAATAACTTGATCGTTTTTCGGAAACCGCTACAGACCTGATTATCATCTATTGGCCATAAATCTTAAGAAGCCTGGTCAGCTTAACCACAGCTATTGAATTGAATTTTTTTTATAAATATTTATTCAACTAGCCTTAATACATTATTCAATCCCCATGCCTGGTTCTTGTTTTAAATAATAAGAATAGCTATTTTGTGGTGCAGATCATATTCTTGGTCAGAATAATCTATATTTAGTAATACGCTAAGCAAATCCCATACAACTGCTCGTCGCCATTTTTAGGCATAGTAAAATAAGTTAAACCAACTCAAGATTCATGTTTTTTAAAAAGGGTCGAAGTCAGCCTGCCACAAAACATCCAAATCGCTTTATCAAAGACTATATGTTTCAAATAATCGCTAAATTCTATAGCTTTCAGAAGTGTTCCCAATGCCTTCAAATGGCAATTAATAAAATTTTTCCTACTACAAAGGCAAGTGAAGCATATGCACATATATATTTTGTACACACAACAACCATAACAAAGATTGAATTTAAATAGACAAAAATTTGAATAAAAAAAAAAGGAATGGCGCGTTTTACATACACCATAAATCCAAAACGATAAGTTGGAAATTTATGCGGTTTATAATAAGTAAGAAGTGACCACGGGACGCCTAAGATTACACCTGGTAGAACTAAGCCTTGTAAAAATAAAATATTAAGAAGAAACATTATTATGATTAAAATAAAATATAGACTGAACCGCACGGCCAGACGACTCGATGTCGAATGAGTTTGAAATGCGCCGGAGCTGGCCTTTTATAGGAAGCTGAACAAACAGGCAATGCCTACTTGATGCTGCAAAAAAGTAAAAATGTGTCAATTGTTAAAAAAATCAAAATGACAAAATGCGTTTGGTTAAGAACAAACTGCGACTAAATTTCAGGCTAAGAACAAGCTCTTTTAACCAGCTGACTGGTGCCTACCGCACAGCCCAAACCACAAGAGATAGGAAGCTGCATTTTTCACAGTGGTTTTATCTCATGATGAAAGTGAGTGTCGGGGAATGTGGAAAATTTGCAGAAAACTGTTGTATGAAACCGGCATAATCCATTATAATCCAATTATCTCCAAACCTATTTTCAAAAGCTTCACATAACAAAATATTCTTTTTGAAATTTTCCGGGAAATTGTGTTGAAAGCTCCATATGAAAATTCCATAAATATTCCATAATATTCATGGATGGAAATTGGTGGAGTCAATTTTCTGTTTTCGCCCGATTTCAAAGCTACACATTATTATTATTATTTGTTGTTGTTGAGACATCCTGTACGAATGTCAGGTGTTTTATGGATTCTAGGCTAATAATCTTGTTGGGTGTAAGATGTGTTTCCCAAATCTGCTGAGTTTGCACCTCGCTAGAGCATCACAGTGTGCTAGTACATGTTCAGGGCACTCCTCCTTCTTTATTTATTTATTTATTAATTTCTTAATTCCTGGTGCTATAAGGATAACCTTTTACATTAGTGCACTAGTCACATACAAAAAAAATCATAGTATTTAAATCATTAATCCTACTTCTTCTTAACCTAATACATATAATATATAGCAAGACAGATTTTTATTATTATTTCAATGATTTGTGTAATTAAATGTTATTATTAATTGTTTCCTATTAAAAACTCTTTTAGTTTGACCCTAAATTGCGTTGCGTTACTAACTATTTTTATTTGTGTAGGTAATTGATTCCCCAGACGAACAGTGTGAACGAAAAATTTTCGCTCTGAACACGTTAATTTATGACTTATGTAGTTTATGTTTTTGGTTCTAGCCGATGTGCTGAAGCTTCACTTCAAAATATCTGAATAGTTTGTTATTTCCAACTTGTACAGGTGGCTCCGCAGTCTGCAGTGGCCCGTGTAAAGCCCTGTCAGGATCCTCAGGGTATTCTATCCTTGTTGGATTAACTTTTGAAACCCGTTGAGGTTGTGTTTCCCTATTAATGCTTTTGCTTGTCTCATCCCCCTGGTGTTTATCCAGTTGGTAGTTCTAAGCGTGTTCTCTTCCATTCTAAGGAGCTCTTTTATAGTGTGTTTGCCTACGCCGCAGTAGGGTTCTGGGCCTACCATTGAGGTGGCTGCACCCTTACATGCCAGTTCGTCGGCCATTTCATTTCCAGGGATGTTGTTGTGTCCCGATATCCAGCGTTGGGACTGGTTGATCCTTCTGTCTAGTTGGTCTAGCTTGTTATTTTTCTCTAAGACTAGCTTAGAGGTGAACTTATTGCTGCTAAGCGCATTGAGCGCTGCTTGCCTATCTGAGAGGATAGCTATTTCTCTATTAAGGTAGTTCTTTCCCATATTAAGGTCTGCGCAATGGGAGATGGCACATACTTCGGCTTAAAATATGCTTGTGAATTCTCCAATTGCCTTAGTCCTTTTCGCTCCCGGTCCTGCTACACCAAGTCCAGTTCCTTAGGGCGTCAGGGACCCATCTGTGTACCACTGAATTTTGTGTGGTAGCATTTTCTATGTTTCTTCTAGTGAGATCCATTCTCTTTTAATTCTTTTTGTGTACAGTGAAATTCCTGTCAAACTGTTACTCTACCAGTGGCCTGTAATCATGTCAAATTGTATCCCATCTTGTCCTAAGGGACCCAACCAAATTTTCTAGGTGCTCGGAAATTCCAGAATTGTATATTAATTCCTTTCTGTCAAGTAAATACTGAAAATATACCTCTCCCGCACGACTACATAGTGAATTTCGGGTTTGCGATATTTCCCTCCCGCTCCCATTTCTAATGAATATTTGAGGATTGTGTATTTAACAGCATCATCAGCACCGGCTTGGCCATAATTGGAAACGTTTAGTATCCTAAGTCTTTCCCGAAATTGTAAGAGACAATATTTTTTGATAAAACTTCGACATCCATAAAAAAAGTAGGGGTCCAAAAAATTGATTGGCAATTACAAATAAGTGCCGCCTTGTTTAACCAATGAATATGAACTAAAGATAAAAACATAAAAAACGAGAAAGCAAAGCGAGAAAGCAAAGCTAAGCTTCGTCTGTGCCGAAGTTTTAATACTCTTGAAAAAGCTCGCTCCAACGGTCAGCGATTTCAACCAAACTTCGCAGATCAGTTTGAAAACATATAATTTTAATAATGACCGTGTTTTTGAACGCTTACATTGAAAACAAAAAAGTCTTTCTCACTAATTCTCATTTTCCGAAAGATTTTTTAACGGCAGCTACACTGAGGAAAAAATCAAACTAAAACCAAGATTATAATCTTGAAAAAAGACGAAGCGGTGTCAGAATTCGACAGCGACGAGATAATCTTAACCCAAGATTATATTCTCAATTTAAATCTTAATCCAACAATATTGAATTAAGATCGTTTATACTCGACTTTAAGATAAAACAAACTCATTTTTTAATATGAATAAAAGACAAAAATAACCGAATAAAATAAACAGATTTTTAAAAAAAAAAACTAGTTTCGACAGCTCTGACAGTTGTCTCATATTTTTTTTCGAAAAGTTCACGTGATTTTAGATAAAAATGGTATTTGGTAAGATTAAATCCGAAGCGCCGTTCAAGAGTTATGATTTTTAAAAATTGCATGTGATTTCCGCATTATCTTAAGAATTATTGACGGTAGGGGAAAAACAGTTTGGGGTAAGTTAATCCATATATAGTACTTCAAAATGATAGCCATTAATAGTTTTTTGGAAATAAAAAAAATTGGGGTGGCCGAGTTGATATGGAATGTCTCATATGTGTGATTCCTTTGTTACGGACACTGCTGTCGTGCTGACACCGGCTAGCTTCGGCATTCAGGGCGGGATATTTAACCCTAGCCCGCAGTGCGTACAATTACTACAAACAAACTCCTCACTAACAAAAAAACAGCTAAACGACAAAATATCTAACAAAACTCCCTAACAACAAATAGCGCCATCTGACGGCAAGCGTGGTAACCCGGTTTAGCTGTTCCTACAGGCAACGCTCCCACCCCTCCATGCAGCGATTTGGCTTCATCATCTTATTCCACACTTGGCAACATACCCCTTCTCTCCCCACAAAAATTCGTACACCAACATATTTTACTTCGTTACAATCATTTAATTATACACCTTCATTCATCGCTTCTCTGCATTCTTTATATAAGTTAACTTTAATTAGGTTCTCCCTTCCGAAATGAAACCGTACGGGCCAAGCAATTCTTTCTACTGCCTAAAATCAACTCATACACAAGAATGAACATAAGTTCAGCTATCCTGAAACCTTAGGATAGGAGCTCCAATGGGACAGATCGGGACGCTATATTTCTAGGGGAATGTATGGCCAGGCGAAAAGAATTCACTGGGTCTCGCGCAGCCTTTACACAAAAGTTAGGGGAACATGCGTATGCAATTTTAAGTATGTGCGATTTTTAAATATGTAAGTTTAAAAAGGTAATTTTTCTTTCAAATATGTAGGTAAATTGATATATGTGTGTTTAAATGTTAAATGTGTATAAATGCAATTATATTATATAAATGTTAAGACATATCTGAATGTAAACTCTAAATATTCGTATATCTTTGTAACTATTATACGTCTTAAAGTTTGTTGTAAATATGTACGTACAACGTTTTCATATGTACATATACAAATGTCTGATTTCGTCGGTGATTTAACTATGTATGTATGTGCTTTTGACGGTTTGTTTTTTCCGTTTATGTATAATTTAAATTAATTTTGTTGTGTATTTCTGTGCTCATCGGTGGTCGATATTCGGTCAATATACGTCGCAGCTCTCAGGCTACGGAGTCTCTTCTGGCGGAAGCTAATTCATTTGGGGCTTAGACACCCGAATTGGAAAGGACTCACTTTGGATTTTTTTCTTCTCAACATGGTGCGGGGTACGAGTGATGCTTCTGAAATGGAGCCAGGCCTGGGCTTGACCATGCCTGGGCGAAATTTTGGGCCACCAGGATCAAAAAAATGGACCGACATCGAAACAACCAAAACCAATAAACAATAAAGAAAATGTAAATCTTTTTGGCTTCAAATGCAACACCTTTACAAACCGAACGGTTTTTAAACTCACCATTTTTGATTTCCATAAAAAACAAGTAAGAAAGTCGGTCAAGCCCGATTGTAATATACTCTGTACCTGGAGTATATATATATGATTAATAGATGGCGCCACTAGTTGCATTGAACAATGAGGGATTTTCCAAACTGACCAGAAGATGACGCCACTATTAACAGGGCGGGGGAAGTAACTTCTTTTGGTCATATCCGATCTTTCTCATTTCTTCGGCAAATCGATAAACAATCTTAATTACTTAATATCTCTAGAAGATAAAAATCATCTGTTCAAACATGAACATGAGACAAGACTTCAAACCACATGTGGCATTAGATATAATTTTCACAACACACAGACTATCATAACTCAGCATCATAAATATGTCATTTGTAACATTAAATTTAATTAGGGTTGCTGTCAAGGTTTAGACACACCACTTGATCAGGTCATCTGGTGCCCGCCGCGGACAATGCGTATTCCTTTCACGAATGCATTCTTATATTTACATACACGGATGTGCCCACACACACATCCTTAAGATAAGTTAGAAGTTAAGGGATGAGAATTTAGAAATAAAAGGAAGTCAGTACAAATTAAAACTAACAACCGTGCTCATTAAATGTACAATTCTATACATCATCTATCTGAAAAACTGTGGGAGCTTCATTCCAAATTGCGGGGGTGGCAGGGGACGTGTGAAAAATTGAAAATAATTTTGATCTGCTTGCAAGTATAAGAAATATATGTCCCATACATGTCAAACCTCTATCTCTTCCCATCTCTGAGATCTCTTCGTTCATACAGACAAACAGACGGACATGGCTATGTCCAATCGGCTGTTGATGCTGATCAAGAATATATATACGTTATAGGGTCGGAAATAATTCCTTTTCCCTGTTACATACTTTTGCACAAACTTATTATACTCTATATGCCTTTGGTACAGAGTTTAATAATGTAGAATTAACAAACTGCAAACGTTATCCTAACATTCCATGAATCTGTTATCGTACATTTCAATAAGTATCTAGATTCGCCAATGTTATTTCAAGTTGCCTTTTTAAAACTGCTATAAAAATTTTGGGTGGGAATCTAGTTGTCCTACCATAAATTTAATTCTTGATTTTCGGGCTTAACAGGCTATAACTTTGCTTATGATTCTGACAAAAATGCAACAAAATTTAATTAATTAGTGCATATGTTTAACTATACTATAAGATGGTTCCAATAAATGTGCAACAAAAACAACTGTAATTGCTTGTAACAGATGGATTAGTTTGACAAGATGGCTATAAATCAAGTAAAATTTGACTTTGAAGTCCAATTTCAACACCACTGGCACTACCTATATCGCGTGTTTGATTTTTCTCAGATGCATTGATATGTAAACTATCTTAGAGGTTTCATAAAAACAGCAATTATTGCTTAGTATGGCCTTCAAAAATTCTAAATTGAAAATTTGGTTTTTCGCCCATATCTTGGAAACGGAAACTAAGATATGACTTTGACATGCCAATTCGTATTCAGCATGCGTAGACAAGCAGGAATTAGCTTAAAATGCTCGTGATACTTACAAATGGTCTCAACTTGTAGAACTGTGTATTGATTCTATTTCGATAATCTATTCATTTCCGCAATGATTTTTATTTTATTGCTCAATTATGAAGAATCATTATGCTAAAAATTGCGGCGGTCATCCATGGTTTCTTTTTATATCTTTATCTTTAAATTCAAACATTAAAATTTTAGATGATGCACAAATGCTTTTTACCGCCTAACAAATGTTTAAAGACTGGGAAGACGGAGAAGACTGAGTGGTCGTAAAAAATGTTTATTTATGTTCATCAAATAATTTTCGATGACAAAGGAATTTTCACTCACACGCACTCCCACACACAAAACTTCAAAAGACTCAGGCAGGATGTAAACAGCGAAATGCCACAGAGAGTAATAATTCGAGTATTTATCAAAGAGCCGGGGAATGTTAATGTTTTGGGTGTGGGCGCGCGCAATTTTTTTTCTATATATCCATTAAATAAAATATTAATTTAAAGGAGGATGTCCAGGAAAAAGACAACAGTGGACTAGGCCCTTCTATTAGGGACACCAAAAAACGCCCTTGTGGGGCTTACGGGGTATAGGCTTTCAGGGTAAACCAAGTTAAAAAAAAAACGCTCCTTGATTTTTACCTTGTTAGGTAGCGTGGAAAAGAGTTCATAACAGTTCCAATAGGTGTCAGGTTTTTCTTTCTTTCGCACTCAAATTCAAACAAACGTACGCCTTACATATAAGAAAAGAATAATTTCAATATATTTATTTGCAAAAATCAACTGAATTAGATAAGCATATGTGATTAAGCAAATATTTGTATGGGCAAAACCCCAAACTTTGAAATTCAATTAAAAAAGAACCATGGTGGACTGCCAATTAATTTCTGCACGTAAATTCATTATTTGCGGTCCACTCTGCGCTCAGCTCGTCAAATGCGGTCAGAGTTCCTGCAATTTCTATAAATTTCTTGGCACTTTCTGTCGAATAACATTTAGTGGACGAGTAACAGAGTCTAATCTATATTAGAATAGTAATCCGTTAATGTTCCCCCGGAGGTTTGGCTCAAAAAATTACTTCACTTACTCAGTCCAGTTGTAAAATGACAACACTAATCTCGAGTGAAATTTAATTAAAAACGATTAGCTTGGGAAATTGAGTGCATCGTTTGCAACATAAAAATATTCGAACAGGTCTAAATTTAAACTGATTTGCTGAAGTTCGATTGTGTAAGGAACTGGTCTGCGAACCCTAGACTTTACGACGGGTTTGAAATTCCGCACCGAACCTTCTGCAGAATTTTAGAGGTTTGCAGCTTTGTGCAGCCCTGCAGGCTGTTCCCTACCACCAGATCATCATTTTCACAACGAAGTCGAACGAGTACATTTCAATCGTTGTCAAATTTTTAAATTAAAAAGGGCAGCTTCACTGAAAAAATGGGAGTCCAGAGGAATGTATTTTGGTTGGACTATCCAACTTAATATGTTTGAAGTGTCCTTAAATTGGTAATATGGGATGGCTGTGTGTTGCAGAATAAATTGCGTTTCCATTCCTGTCTATCTTGAATTGTGTTGTAGAATGTTGAAAAGAATAATATAAACTTAAGGGATTTGCCAAAAGTCGCTTAAAAATCTTCATCCTCATCTGGCAAGGCGGTCGCCTGAGCCTCCTGAAAGTCGCGCTCGATTTGCATCTGTCACTCCTTGTCTATTTTAATCTCGGGCGGGAGTAGGGCTGGCATTTCAACAAACTCCAGACTGAGATCACCGAGCAATTTGCGGGCCAGAAACAGGAATGGTTTCTCGAAATTATAATTCGATTTGGCCGAGATTTCATAATACTGGGGGCGGTAAACACAACATTTTTTTTAATGACATGCTGAAGATCCAAAAAGAAACTCTTAATGAGAGTTTTTAAAATAAAAAAAATAAAAAACTTTAAATGACTCAACTTCTGATTGTAAAGCAAAAAACATATATATTAAATATAAAATCTGTTTATGTTATAGATTCCTTCGAAAATTGTCCAAGAGAACATACATCAACAAAAGTTGTAAAATATTGGAAATATATTATTAAAAAAATGAGGACTTTTAAAATATTGCCTTAACTATACTTGCTGTTCCAGCAACTCAGGTATCTGTTAAACGAGCCTTTTCAAAGTTTGATCTGTCTACTCTAAGAGCTAGTATAAATGAACAGCTCTTAAAAGACATAATACTTATTAGCTTTAACCAACGACATTACATATATAGATACCGCATCTCATGCTAACTTTTTAATTTTTTTTTGGGATCCCATGTCAGCTCCCAAGAACAATCCCTTTTTCTTTCACATTTATTAAAACGTATAGCTAAATTTCAATACATTTATTTCTCGTAAAGGCAGCGAGAAGCAAAAATTGGGATCCAATGTCAGCTCCCAAGAAACCCGTTTTTTGTTTCACATGCGTCATCTATAATATCCATAAATCTTTCCTTTAACTAAGCAGTTCTCAAAAGTTATAAATGTAAGCTAATGAATTTGATAATTTACATTACATTATTAAAATAAAGAATATTATTTTAAAAAATAAGTATTAATAAATCGAAAATATTCTGTTATGTTCAAGAGAACCGAGGTTCGTACTAAAACCTGGGGCTCAGGGGTTCCAGGAACCGGTCCGCGAACTGAACCTTAGACTTTACAACGGGTTCGAACCCACGGACCGAACCCTTTGCAAAATTTTAGAGGTTTGCAGCCTTGCTTAAAAACACTATGTTTTATCATATTTTCATAGGGAAACAATCAAATTGAACGAATCAAAACCAATCTTAAATTTATTCAAAATCCATTTCGAGATTTTCGAATGCAAAGTCGCACCAGTTTTCTTATAATGATTTGTTTTTTCGTAATAAAAATGCCTATAGATTACAATGATTTTTGGTCTCTAAAATCGTTCTAAGGGTACAAAGAGTTTAAAAATAATGCATAAAAAACCAAAAGAAACTATGTGATAGCAGTTAACTGTAAGTTTTTGCATTATTTTATAAGAAAAACAACAAAAATATAATGAGTAACTTTAAGTTGCGTAACACCAGGTAACGTCACGTCAGATACTTAAGATAATAAAAAAAAATCGAGAAAAGTTTTTAAAATGTGATAGCTTGGAAAATAAACTTATATAATTAGGGTATTCACCAGCCCGCGTAAAAGCGTAATTGTGTAAATTTACGCGACGCAGCTATTGAGCACCCCTTCTGTTTACCCTCGTAATTTTTGGCGTAAATCAACTGTTTTTGACAGGCTGTGAATTTTGCTGTTAATTGAGATTCAATACATACTAATTACAACTAATTTCAGACGCCTCAGTGGCGTAGAGCACTGCATGCATAACTCGTAGACGGTAAGACGCGTGTTCGAAGCATGGAGCTGACTTTTTATTTTTTTTATTTCCATTTATTATCGTTTGTGATTGGCATCTTATCTGACATCGGCCATAGTTTTGGGCTTTTTTAATAAAAAAAAAAAAAAATATTGACTCACCATCTTTTACCGGAACTCGAGCCGGAATATCAAAAAATACAAGGCGACCATACTATCCACTCAGCCAACGGCTACACACAAAAACAGGTATCTAAATTTATATATCAGATAAGTACGATACTAAGTACTTTTAGCCGATACTTTGAACACGTCAAGTTTTTCCACTTTTACACTTTTACGAGCGATTTTATAAACATACCCCAGGGCAACAAAAAGTTGGTAATTTTTTTCCTATGTGTTTTGTTGTTGTGTCGTAAACTTTTGGAGTTTACGCTTTTTGATTTACGCTTTTACGTTAGCTGGTGAATACCCTAAATATTATTTAAAATCCTACATTCAAAAAATTATTGTTACAAGTCAAAAACCACTTCCGATTTTTTTCCATATTTTTTTGCTTATATCTTTGAGTCCTTATGCTTTATTGATGTCAGAGTTTTTTTTAATTGTAGTACTGCTTAATTGCTACGCATTTAAAAAAAAATCGTTTTTATATAATATAAGTACACACCTGATCATATTAATAGGTACACACCGGAATTTTTTAATTATAGATGGTTTTTTCGTACTTCAGTGATCTTTTGGTAACTAAAGGTAAATTAAGTATAGCTCCTGTCAATACAGAGAATTATTTTTTTCAGAAAAAATGGGTCGGAATTCTCATTGTACTAAAGAAGAAGCTCGATTGTGGAAGGTCACAAAAAACAACAGAAACCTTTGACCACTACATAGTAACTTTGAGCAAAAAGGGCCCATTTAAGTTATCGAAGGCTATTGCAGCCGAAATTGGGAATTCAGTTAGTGCTCCAACTATTCGAAGACGACTACAAGATGCCAACCTACCAGGAAGAATTGCCAGAAAAGTTCCACTTATGCGCAAAAAAAATATCACCATGAGGCAAACTTTTGCAAGGACCACAAAGACTGGGTAGGATGCACCGGGGAGAAAAAATGGAGAAACATATTATGGAGCGATGAAACCAAGATTAATTTGTTTGGGAATGACTGTGAAAGGAATGTTCGACGCCCTAATGGAAAGGAATTCCATCCACGGTTTACAAAGAAAACAGTCAAACATGGAAGTGGCAATATAATGGTATGGGGTTGCTTCTCCTGGTACGGCGTAGGTCCAATTTATCAGGCTACGAACAAAATGAATGCTGAAGAGTACAAATCCTTATTGGTACCGTATTATGGTACCGTATGCTGAGGAAAATATGCCATTACGTTGGGTATTTCAGCAAGATAATGATCCTAAACACACATCAAGGCTGTTATCTAAATTTTTCGAGGACCAAAAAGTTGACGTTCTGAAGTGGCCAAGCCAATCCCCCGACCTTAACCCCATTGAAAACTTGTGGGGAGACTTAAAAAAGAAATTGGCAAAGCATTCATTTTCAAATAAACAAAAATTATGGGAAGGTGTCCAAAAACTGTGGTATGAGACACCAGTAGAGACCTGCCAGGCTCTTATTAAAAGTATGCCAAAAAGAATAGCAGTAGTGGCCAAAAATAGAGGTGGATACACTGGATACTAAGTTAGGAAATACTAATTTACCTAAAAAAAGAACACAAAATGAAAATAAAAATTTTTTTTCTTAGCAACACATGAAGTGTACCTATTATTATGATCACACTGAAAACGTATCTGGAACACAAAATGATCTCTTTTATGTTATATTATTATTCTATATTACAATTAAGTTTATTTTATTAAAAACAAATAGTTTAAAAACCAATGAGAACAAATTTTAAGTTTGAAACAATGAATAAAACTGTTTTCTGTTACCTTAAAGTCAGAGTTGATGTGTGTATCTATTAATATGATCAGGTGTGTACATATTTTTTCATATATTTAAAACAGTTTTTCGTAATAATGTCACGTCACGACTGATTGGAAATGCACATATATGACATATTTTCCCAATGGGCGGGATTGCAGGGGAAGTGGCAAAAACTTCAAATAAACTTTATCTGCCTAAAAGTATAAGAAGTATATGTGTCATTCCTTTACAAACCGAAAGGTTAAACTCACCATTTTTGATTTCAATAAAAAACGAAAAAGCAAAGTTAAATTCGTCTGTGCCGAAGTTTTAATACACGTGAAAAAGTTCAATTCAACGGTTAGCGATTTCGACCAAACTTCGCAGATCAGCTTAAAATCATATAATATTAACAATGACCGAGTTAAGGAGCGCTTATGTTAAAAACAAAAAAGTTTTTCTCACTAAAACCCATTTTCCGACCGAACATTTCTATGGCATTTCTATTCCGACATATTAGCAGCGTGCAGTAAAAAGAAGACTGTTCAGCTCGATAGCTTCAAAACTGAGGGACTAGTTCGCGTAGAAACAGACAGACAGACGGACGGACAAAGCTTGATCACACTTCTGGGCATTATTATAATATACACTTTTCAAGTACACCCAGCGCCACAAAAAAAGCCGCACCTCGAAAATTTATGAATTTTTGCCATCACTATGCGGGGATTTCCCTAAAGGCCGTTCTAAGCTCATATTTTTTTTTGGGGGGGTTCCCTTAAATATTCTTCACATAGATTCGTCATTTCAAGAGCTCAGTTGTCAAAATAGCTTTTTTTAGAATTTTATTTTTTAAGACACCTAAAAGTATGCCTAAAGGAAAGCAGTTCAGAATTCGGGAGAAGGAGAGAATTATTTTATTATCTAAACCAAATGTACCAAATCGTCAAATAGCAGCTCAGACAGGTTGTAATGAAAGTTCAGTGCGTCGATTTTAAAAAAAATATCGTGAGACAGGTGAGGTGGAAAGGAAGCAAGGATCGGGAATGAAAAAATGCACCACAGCACGAGAAGATCGTATTATCATGAAAACGAGCCTGCAGGATCGCTTTAAAAATGCAGCTGAGATAGCATCTGAGGTATGGCAACAATTTGCAAAGGATGTTTCGACCCGAACAATTCAACGTCGTTTAAATGAAGTGGGCTTAATGGCAAGGACACCTGCAAAAAAGCCACTCCTAAATAAAAGAATGAAGGAAAATCGGCTAAACTGGGCCAAGGAAAAAAAAAAATTGTAGTGATTCCGAATGGTCACGAGTCCTATTTTCGGATGAGTCCAAATTCAATCTCATTGGACCCGATGGCTCTTGCAAGGTGCGCCGTAGAAAGGGCGAACGATATATGGAAAATTGCTGTGTGGGAACCGTTAAGCATTCACCATACATTATGATATGGGGATGCATATCTAAATATAAAACTGAATCAATTTTAATGATTCAGGGTATGGTGAAGGCGGCAAAAAATATAAGGATATAATTTTAAGTGGAGTTGTACCTTGCATTGAGGCAATAAGTGAGAAAGAAGAAGATCCTATTTTTCAAGATGATTCTGCACCTTGCCATCGGGCTCGATCTGTAAGTAATTCAGTGAGCTTTTGTTATTAAAACCACTTAATCAATTAATTTTGACCTTCTTCTTAACGAAGATAACAATTTTGAAGGAAGAATTGGGCATTCAGTCCCTAAATTGACCAGATAACAAAAAATCACTGTATAATGTTTGTAAAGCCGAACCGGAATCTTGGTTTCGGAACAGGTTCTGGATCAATTATTTTTTTTTCACTTCGTTCGGTTTAAGGATCGGTTCACAGTGAAAAATATGTTGGATCGGTAAGAAACCGGTTTGCAGCCCTGGTCTTAATTCTTTGCAGCCAATTAAAGACAGGGGCGCCAACCGGCTCTGAATCGAAACTCGAATTTTTGCTAGTGAACCGAACAGCGAATCGAACCGAACAAAAAACCACGTAAGCCTTTTGAAATGCCCCAAAGTAAGTCTTAAGTTTAAAACAGAGCATATAAGAATTGGAGCTCAATAAATTCTTGATTTATTTCTTGTCTCTTATTTTTATTTCCAATTTGCCAAAAGCAGCTAAATTGTCAGAACAATTAAGGGTCATTCACTTGCTTTCTAAGACTTAAGATGTAAGATGAAGCTTGTGAACACCCTTATTATTTTTACATATTTACAAACAGTTGGAATGTTAAGAAACAATTAATTTTGAAAATAAGTGCTAAAAACTCTACTAGAATGAATTGTATAATTATATCTAGAATTATTTTAAGCCAATTTAAAAGATACCACTTGAATAATTAAGTTTTAAAACTCGTAACTAACTATTTTTATTTTCAAAAGATGCAAAATGATTGAAACCGAATTTTCTAGTCGTTTTCTAGAAAGGGAAACATTCGGCCATAATATTATCGATCTTGAATATGAAAAGCGCCATGAACCAACGAACCAAAACCGAACCAGTCCCAATGTCTGAATAGTTGGCATCCATGCTTAAACACAGTTCTAAGACAGCTTACATTCGTTTGGTTCGAAATGTCATAATGAATCGCATAGCGAATTTGTTGTTCTTTTCTTTCTTGTGATCCTTGATCTTAGATATTAGCGAACCCTGATAGAGTAAGGTGGATTTGATTACAATAAAAACTTCCTAAGTCGATTGGAGTTATGTGCACATATTTACTTTTATTTATATTCGCCTTTAATTTCTTATGGAACAGGTTAAAAATAATCTTTTGTACAGTGGGACAGGCATACATTACGTATAAATATTATCCACATCTTATCCAGCTAGCTCTGTCTGTTTCCTGTTTCTTTCTCTCTCTTTCTCTTTTTTCTTTCTCTCTCTAACTTATGTGGATCATTTGTGGCACTGTCCCCTAGGGGTATATACATAGACCGATGTACATGAAACACTTAACAAATAAAAAAACAAGCTAAGAGCTTAGGACATAATTGAAAACGATCGCCGTACAGAGTTTGACTCTGGCAGCGAGCAAGGCAACTGCTCACTGCTTGGGCAGCATGTCAGCGGGTGGATCAGTGGAATCTGGCGGGGGATCGCCGCCATCGTCGCCATAGCAACGTCGCTTAAAGTCACTAAAGAGATCCGTAGGCTGCTGCAGACTACGCTGTGGCTGATTGTCCATGCTGACTGATTGTGTGGTGTTTCTGTTTAAGGGTTAAATGTGAATGAACGCATTGGCTGAACGGAATGGAGGCTTACCTCGTTTTGGTCAGCACTGTGCAGCCATGTTCCACCACCATGGTGAGAGAGTACAGAGTGGCCAGGTTGTAGAGACTGTCGTGCTCATAGATCTCGATATCCGGAAGACGTATCTGGGTTTGACGCGGATCCTGGAGGAAACGAGCGAGTCGCTCGTTGACACTCAGCTTGATGCTGAAACCAGGGCGATCGCCATTAATGCGCCGACAGCCAGCGCGTATCTCACGCACCTCCTGCAATGGGGCGGGCGGCGATGAGGAGAGGAATGGATTAGATGTCTCGCCAGACATTTCGCTCTCGATTTGCTTTACCGCCGCAGGCATGCCGTCAATGTTGATGTCCATGTCGAACGCACCGCTATTCCGGATCTCGATGGGCTCTGAGGCAGGCAAATCTGGCACAGTCTCGGCCAACAAGGGTGCAGGGGAGGTGGTTGCTGCTGCTGCAGTGCCGGTGCCCTCTGTGCCGGACATAAGTGTGTCATCTTCGCCAATGGTGTCATCCGAGCGAATCTGTGGTAACAGTGACTTCTTGGTCAACTTGCGTTTGGGATCGTACTTGCCACCGGGGCCAAACTCATTGCCCGGCCAGTCGGTCAGTTCGTCGTCGCCCTCTCGATCCGTGTCATGGCGTCGATGGCCTGCGCCCTCGTCACTGTCCGAGGAGGAGCTCAGCGAACTGGAGCTGAGGAAGTCATACAGCTCACTGCAATCCATCGATTGGGACTGAAGCTGAAAGGGCTGTGGTGTTTGAGAAAAACGACGCCGGCGTTGAGCGAGGACGCTCTGGCCCTGAGCCTTTTTGCGCGGTGCTGCCTTGGCGGGCGTGCCCAGGAGTAGCGAATCAATGTCGTTAACGGGCACCAGAGTTTCCATGCTAAAGGCGGTCTCTACCGGCTCTGGCGGTGGCAACGGCGGAGGCGGTGTAATTTCCTTTGCCGGCTTCGACCTAGTTAGCTCCTTCTGGCCAGCACTTGGTGTTGTTGTGGTTGCATCGTTGTTGTCAGTCTTTTGGGTTGATGGCATAGTTTGCGCCATGCGATTGATCTTCGAGAGCAGTCCCTTGTTCAAAGGCAGCAATCGCTCGCTGTGGGGCTTTGAGGTGGACGAATAGCTGCGTGGTCTCATACGCTGATTATACTCCTCCAGATGCGTGTAGCGTGGCATGCTGGAAGAGTGCAATTTGCTCGAACCGATGCCCGGATCCTGCTCGTGATAGCGGTCGCGATTGGAACGTTTGCGTTTGCCGCAGAAGAACAGATGCGACCGATTTCCGGTATCCATCTTGAGCAGACGCTTGCGCACCGTGCCCGTGGCTGAGGTGGAGGGGGCAAAGGGTCCGCTACCAAGCATGCTCGGCTGCAGCGGCGACTCTGTAAAGCTGTGCGGCGAGACGGCCAGCTCGAATTCCATTGACATGCGTTTTATCTTCCTTTTCCGACGCGAATTTGGTTTGTAGAAACTGCATCAACAAAAAACCAATCAGTGTCCTTCCACACCAACTCAAATCTTATCAAACACTCACCGAGCTGGACTGAAATTCGTCTCATTAAGCGAGTCCGATTCAAGAGCACCTGCGGCTCCCTGCGGTTTGCCAGGCAGCGGCAAACGCGGAAGTGGCAGTCCCTCAGCCTTGTCATCTGAATCGCTTGCCGGCAGCTTTAGATTGTGCGTGTCCAGTCCATCCACATTGGCACTTGGGTGTTGGTGAGCATGATGATGATGATGATGATGATGATGGTGGTGATGATGATGGAGCATATGGTGGCCAGAGGCATTCAGTGTGTCTGTGGGGCTGCTTGACGAGTCCTCTGTGGGCTGAGGGGCACAGGCTTTTGGTAGGGGAGGGGCAAACGGGGGAGCAGGGGAAAGCGGTTAGGCACAGCCCAAGACCCAGACCTGATCTCGATCAGACTTACGCAGGTTTCCAGTCGATCGGGTTCTGCGACGCGAGCCCCATCTGCCAACGCCGCACATCAGCGATGTCTCCTCCAGGGCGAGCGTCAAATCGTGCGAGAATTGATCCATTAGATCCAGCACGCCTCGGTCTAGAGATGGCCGATACTTGCTTACTTGTTACTTGCCGTACACATACTACGTGCTACGTGTACTACGTACTACGTAACGTAATCACAATAGTATGACCATATCGATTAGTATGACCGCTTGTTTTGAAAAAAAAAAATCTTAAAAACAAAAAATCCTTAAAAAAGCATAAAAAAAAATAACTTAGAAAAAATAAGCGTAACCAAAGAGTCACGAGTATCACAGTCACTGTTATATATCGTTACTGGTAACAGTTAATAATGTCTCAGAGATGGACGCAAAAAAAATTGTCTTTTCGCCAGTATTTAAATTTACAATCAGATTTATCGTCGTAAAGAGCTTCGCTCGTACCGGGCACCTAATTTTTTACGACACCTACTCTTTTTAAAATAAATATTTTTTCCGTCTCTGTGGAAATGCCCATATGCTTTTCGAATTCTGATTGTTTTTGCCCATAAATATATTTAAACACACGCTCTCCTGGTAGTCCCTCATTCATACATAAGAGATATCAGGTCTAAAACTCTCTCCCACCATCGCAAAACTATTGCCAAAACAGCTGTTCCAATTGGTGACACTTGGCGATAGCATATCGCCTTTTATCGCCTTTTAGCGATAGAAAATAGCTATTTGTTGTGACAGAGCAAAGTGGTCAAAACGACCGAAAATGTGGCATAAAGTTCAAATATTGAGACATCGGATTAAAATTTTGGCACAGATAATGCTTAGATTAAGTCCTAATTTCAACAAAAAAAATTTTTAGACCGATCGCACCACGCCCACCCCTACCTAAACCATACTAAACCAAATGAGAAAATGCATTTTTTTCTACAGGAATTGATCTGAAATTTTATATATAGGTATAGGTTCGATTATTCTCTTGTACTTAGTTGACTAAATTGTTTATATGACATTTATATATAAGTGCAATTCAATAAATGAATAAGCTAAGGAAAGAATAGGCTAAAAGGTAATTTTTGACATATGCTTAATATAAGATATCATATGTAATGACTTTAAATGAAAAATTTTTAAAATTTGTAGAACCAGAGCGTTTTCTCCATAGCTATTGGAGTCTGAATCTATATATTCAGCCTGAGAAATGCTTGGTTGATTTTTCGGAATCGATGGTGAATTTTAGGATATTTATTACTTTTCCTGGAAGAGATTACTTTTTGGTTTGCATTTGCCTCCCATTCAAACACAGATCGGAAGAATCCATTTCCCTATGAAAAACATCGGACACGTTGTTCAGTCTGCTATTCTTTCGGGCAAGTGATCGATCTTCTATCGTCCCTGTAGTACTTGTTTAATGCTTTTGAAGCATTCTCTCCTAGACATCCTAACGGAACTAAGGAGGAGTTCATTATTTGCCAGCCATGAATTAAAATATTGTGGACCATCGCGACGGTCAATGTCACATTGGATACCAGGTACATGAATTTAAATATAATAAAAATGTTCTTCCACAAAACACCTTGAATGCATCCATATCTATGGACTGCTCGCACGAAATAACGATTTAAATCATATAAAAATTGTATAAAATATTATGGTCAATTGTATAAAA
This sequence comes from Lordiphosa magnipectinata, assembly GCA_037044535.1. Taxonomy (NCBI): domain Eukaryota; kingdom Metazoa; phylum Arthropoda; class Insecta; order Diptera; family Drosophilidae; genus Lordiphosa; species Lordiphosa magnipectinata. The sequence goes on from JBAMBO010000579.1 coordinate 194,658, forward strand.
TAAATAGTCTACCCATTTTAGAAGGAGATGGACTTGTACTTGAATGATTTTCTCCTAGAAATAACGTCATCTTCTCAGAAAGCCACTTTGACTGCTGAACTTTTAAACGGGACAACATATGTTAGCATTTTGGCAAATATCGCTTTATACATAAAGTAAAACTCGTATTTGTTTTTCAATTTCATCAATTTGCGAACTGTTGAGGTAATTTTCATTAATTTTATCGAGTATTCACTTAGTAGATGCAGAATAATTGCGCCTGTTGGATTCCAAACCTCAAGCAGGGTTGTATGGCGAAACTCATATGGCACTAAAAAAGATAAAATATTTCGAAAAGGGGCAAAAACAGGCAAAAGTCATTAATTACACATTAATCTATACACTTTTGTGAACAACTTTGCCGTTTTTAGTTGCGTGCAGCAGTATGCAGTAAAAAAGTTACACTCCACGAGACACGATTATACTTCTTAGATTTTCGCTATAAAAATAAACGGAAAACAATTGGACAGACACAACAAAAACACAATATCGTAAATCGGAATATCAAACATTTATTTGGCATTCTAGTACAAACATTTTCCATATTTCCAATTTATTCTCTCTCAATGGATAAGCCACAGCCCACGTGCAAAGTCTTTCAATCTTTGCCACTGATTTTCGATAAATCAGGACTACACACACTCAGTTGACTTTGAGTGCTCGCCAAAATATAACCGACGGATTTAATATTTTGTTGAATACAGATTTTTCTTATCTTGTGAATGTACATTGTACAACTATAAAATCAATGATACTTTGAGTTATAAAACCATTAAAAATCTGACTTTATGCCACATTTTTGGGCATTCTGACCACTGTGCACTGGAGCAGCAAATCTACTCAACAACTTTGGCTGAAATGCAGGGGACAATTGGCCTATGAGCGGCTCCAACTGCAGAAAGGTCTGGGCTTTGCGCAGTTGGGATCATGCAAAGCCTGGCGAGTCTCCTCTGCGCTACGGAGGAATACCCAAAGCTGGGGACCCAGCCACAGGCTATATGTGGCACAAAATCGTTGGCGTAGCTCGGTAAACATAGAAAAAATGACTGCAAGGCAAAATACATTCACCCTGTCTCTGCCTCCAATTATGACATACTCACATTCTGGCTTCAGTTTACCAATCATGGGTGCATTGCCCAGTAGCGGCAGTCTGCAGCGCACACACAGCAGGGACCATTTTTTGATCAGTATGTCACGTTGCGTATCATAATGAGTCAACTATAAAAAAAAGCAACATTTATTTTTGAGCGAATCAGCTATAAATATAATATAAAGCTACATCATTGCAGATCATATTAAAGTTAGTTGCATTGAAAAACTCGAACGCATTGCCTTTTGCGCATGTCTTTTTGTCTGCCTGTATCTTGGGACCTTACTGTCTAGAACTCTCAGCTATAGTGCTATCCAAACCCCAATATGCGGATATTTATCGTACAATATTTCTTTGTTATTCTGCATATAACAGGCTTAAAAATTCGTACGATTGTCACCTTCGTTGCTGTGGAAATGCCCATATGCTCTAAGAAAAACAAACAACGAAACCAAATTTAGTAGTACAAAAAGGGGAAAAATTAATTGGGAACCTAAAACATTGCAATTCCGGGAATAACAAAATTAGGAAAATAAAAAATAAAGGAAAGCTAACTTCGGCTCGACCGAAGTTTATATACCCTTGTAGCTTGCATAGTTTATTTAAATTAAGGTTTTAAATGATTTTCCTCGAACATTCTTATCTGAGTTATTGCCCAAACTCAGCAATAGATGGCACCACTACTTTGACCATTTGCTTGCCGGTTTGTTGTATGGCAGCTATACGATATATTCATCAGATTTTGACCAAACTTCCCAAAATTGTGTGAAAACCGACAATATTCATAACTGGAAAGTAAAAAAAGACGCTATCAGCCATGCACTCATGCTCTCAAACTTTGCGATTTTGAGTCCAAATTTGGTCCAAAAACCGGTTTGAAATCGCAAAAGTTTTGCGAAAGTGAAAATTTAAGCATGGCTGTATAATTGAAAACAAAAATGTTTTTCTCACAAGAACTACTTTTTCGACCGATCGTTCCTATGGCAGCTATATGCTATAGTCATCCAATTTGGATCAAACTTGGAAGAATTGTGTGGTAGCATACATATATGTAATATTAATCAGTAACAAGTTTGGGTGCAATAGCATTGAAAACAAAAAAGGTTTTCCTACTAAGATTTTTTTTCAGAACTATATTTTGTATGGCAGCTATACTATATAGTTGACCGATTTCCACCAAACTTTGTGGAGTTTTGTAAAAGCATAGAAATAAACCAAACGCGAGGTTTGGGGAACTTTGCGTTTGAAGACAGAAAAGTTTTTCTCACTAAAACTACTTTTTCGACCGATAGTTCCTATGGCAGCTATATGCTATAGTCATCCGATCCAGCCGGTTCCGATAAATGTGCAGCGTCTTTGTACCAAAAGACTTCATGCAAAGTTTGGTTAAGATAGCTTTTAAACTGACGGAGGTGATCGCATAGAAAGAAACGGACAGACTGACAGACGGACGGACGGACGGACGGACAGACGGACTTGGCCGTATCAACTCAGCTCGTCATGCTGATTAAGAATATGTATCTTTAATGTGGTTGGAGATGCTTCCTCCTATGCGTTACAAACATCTGGACAATTTTAATATAGCCTCTACAAGGGTATAAAAATAAAAAATAGAGGAAAGCTAGCTTCGGCTCGACCGAAGTTTTTAAACCCTTGTAGCTTGTATGATTTATATAAATTAGTAGCCTGATTCCACTGACACAAATATGTACATTCGGCCAAATGTACACATTTTTGACAAGGCCTCCTATATACATTTTCTACACCCAATTTCTATGCCAGCTATACTATATAGTTGTCCTATTAAACTTGGTGGAATTATGTGAAAGCATAGAAAACTTATAAATACGAGGTTTGGGGACGTTTGCGTTGAAGACAAAAAAGTTTTTATCACTAAAAGAACATTTTCGACCGATGGTTCCTATGGCCGCTATATGCTATAGTCATCCGATCTGGCCGGTTCCGACAAATGTGCTGCGTATTTGTACCAAAAGACTTTGTGCAAAGTTGGGTTAAGATATCTTTAAAACTGACGGAGGAGATAGCATAGAAACAGATGGACAGACGGACGGACAGAGGGACATGGCTATATCAACTCAGCTCGTCATGCTGATCAAGAATATGTATATTTTATGTGGTCGGAGATGCTTTCTTCCATGCGTTACAAACATCTCGACAATTTTAATATGCCCTCTACAAGGGTATAAAAACAGAGTTCCAAAATTATGAATCTCAAATCCAACATTTGTAAAAATATTCATTCAGACCTGGTGTCTCTAAGATGTAAGCTGTTTTCAATAAGCTAAAAAATTGAAAAATATCCAATACCGATGGTTTCTATGGCAGCTATAGCTGCCATATATATATATAAAAATAATATTCCTTATTTCAATAATGTAATTTTAATTATCAAATTCATTAGCTGACATTCACAACTTTTGAGAACTGCTTGGTGTAAGCTAATAAGCATTATATCTTCACGGAGCTGTTCATCTATACTATCTCTTAGATTAGAAAGATCAAACTTAAGTGTCGAAAAGGCTCGTTCAACTCATACCTGAGTTTCTGGAACAGCAAGTATAGTTAAGACAATATTTTTGTAAGTTCTCGTGCTTTTGACCTTTCCAAAATGTTAAAGCATTTGTCGATGTATGTTCTCTTGGACAATTTTCGAAGGAATCTATAACATCATTTACAGATTTTATATTTGATATATGATCTTTATTGCTTTCTATTCCTGTAATAAACTTCTCTTCAACGCCATCAGACGTAGATTCTTTAAAGTTGGATTTTGAAAACTCTTATTAAGAATTTCTTTTCTTCTTCTGAAGCTCCAGCATGTGTTGCTTTGCAAATTTTTTTGTTCAGAAGTTAACAAAGTTGGGAATGTCGGGTCCAAGAACACTGCAGCCAATACTGGTACTGAGCTCCTAATAGAAGAACGTTTATCGAGGCGCTTAGATAGTAATAAACAATAATTTGCTGAAGATTTTAAGATTTTAGTCTAGTTGCTCGACATGAAAAGCAAGCGTAATAAAAATCACTTGTTAGTAGTAGTTCAAGATCAGAGCCTTTTCTCGAACAACAAAAATACCGCTATACAAGTCGCTCATCATCCCAGTCCTGCAATACGGCGCAGAAGCATGGACAATGACAACAGCGGATGAGGAAGCGATTGGCGTGTTCGAGCGAAAAATCCTTCGGAGGATCTATGGACCATTAAAAGTTGGCGATGGATACCGCATTCGAATGAATCACGAACTGTATGAGCTCTATAGGGACATCAGTCTAGTCAAGCGCATAAAGCAACAGCGGCTGCGCTGGTTAGGACATGTAATCCGGATGGATGAAGCAGCTCCAGTAAAAATGAACGTACAAAGCGAAGGCGGCTGACTTTGGAGAACAAGACAGGAGGAGTCGCCCACCACTAAGATGGGATGATCAAGTGCGGAAAGACATTTCCAACCTTGGTGTGAACCACTGGTGCCAGCTCGCAAAATGCAGAAGCGAGGGGAGGGCATTCATAGCAGAGGCCGAGACCGTCAAGCGGTTGTGATGCAACATCGGGCCAATAAAGAAAAAGAAGAAAAATACAAAAATCTTAAAGAGTTAGTTAACTTTCGCACATTTTGTAGGTTGAGTTCCATCGCGTCACACAGTCTAGCACTGGTTTTTTCAATTTTTCTATATCAATAGATGTCATATATTGTGAGTACGAAGTTTCTTACATGTGCGAACTCTTTCTACTAATATCAAACTGAACTTCCTTAAAAAAATTATTAAAAAAAACAAACTGTAATTATATTGAGGTAACTAGGTCATCGTCCAAATCAAGAAATGCTTTTGATTCACATAAGCAACTTTCATCAACATTACATTCTTCATAGTTGCATTCCTTTTCTGCTCTGCAGTTGTCATTTTAAAGTTCTCCGGCTGCAACCATATTCAATCCATTATCGACGGTGATAGTATAAATCTGACCTGGAGAAATGTCGTAGGATTGGACAACTTCTTGAATGATAGCAGTCAGATTACAAGAAATTTCCATGTTTCCCTGTGTGTGCCGTTGAAAAAACTACTTATTATTGTGAACCGAACCTAATTTTTCGAAAAAGTGGTCCGGTTCGGGTTCAGGTTCGAGGAGTCGAAAATATTAGGGGTTCGGCTTATGGTCCGGTTCTTCGGACCCAAAAAACCCGAACCGAATCGGTTCTAATGGGTTCCATGACAGCCCTACTGCCCTAAGTTGGATAGTCCAAACAAAATACATTTCTCTGGACTCCCATTTTTTCAGAGTAACTGCCATTTTTAGGCGCTTAGATATTGAAATCCTACAGGTTACTTGTTGGTTTTCTGCACGAAACGTGCAGCTTTCACATAAAGATCGGATGAACGATACTCAAGTTATGAGCAAAAAACGGCCAGTAAACACCCACAACCCCCCTCCCATCACCATAGCATTCTATTGAACGGCAATCTTAGTGAGAGAGAGAGAAAGAGAGAGAGAGAGTGAAACTTAGAGATGAGCAAGTATAACTCGTGAGCAAAAGCGAGCTGCGACGTTAAGGGTACAGAGTATGTTATAGTCGGGCTTGACCGACTTTCTTTCTTGTTTTAAAGTTATATTTATGTTAATAATCAATACTTTTTCCTTTATTATTTAAAACTTAATTTTAGGCGATTTGGTATAGAATTGAACATTCTCGTTCTATTCGCTTTTTAAGGTGTCGCACCGTCTCATACTGTGTTCCGTTTATGAAAACACGAGCAGACAGAATCCCCAAAAGATTTTCGATGGGATTTAGGTACGGACTCATTGCGGTTCACTTCAATACAGGAATTTCTTTGTCATTAAAAAGTCTTTGGTGACCTGTGCCGTGTGGATTGAAGCATTGTCCTGTTGGTAAGTCAAATCATCGCCGTAAGAACTGCCAGCAAATGCTATTAACTCACTGTCCACAAGCTCTACATACATCCTGGCATTCATACGGGTGGATATGAAGCATATAGGACTCTTTCCTTTACAGCAGAACGCGGCCCATACCATCGATGTGCCGCCACCAAAACCTCTCTTGCAGCAGAATAGCCGATCCTGGCGCAAATGTAGCCAATATTTTTTACAGTTGTCTGGGCCATCTAAATTAAATTTTTTCGTCGCTAAAGAAGATGTTGTGCCGCTCCTTATCCCAGAATCGGTATTTAGGTTTAGGTACCATTGAGCTATGTTTAAAGAATCGATTTTTATGTAGAATTTGAACGATTCCACTCCTTGTTATTTGGAGTCCTATGTGAGCCCTTATTTGACCGCTGCTCATCGAATCCTCCACTGCTAGACGTCGAATCTGGCGTTTGCATAGTTCGTCGATGTAGGTTTTTCGTCAGCTGCGTCGAGTTGTGTTGGGTTTTTCAGAAACTTGGAAATACAGTTTCTATGCCGGTTGAGTCTGGTTACTATATCAGATATCTTGGAGCCGCTTTCGTGCATGCCCATGATAATTCCCTGCTCGTGACCGGACAAACTGGTACCACGAGGCATTATAGCCTGACAACAATAAATATTATATACAATTCTAGCATAGTACCCGTCGCGCTTCGCTGCGTCTCATTATATCGTTATCGTTATCTCTGTATAACTATATATCCAGCAACTGCAAACCCAGTGTGGGGGTGGACCACTTGGCCCTCACACCGCGTAAGGCGGCAAGTGAAGATTCACTTCATCGTAATGGTGAAGTGGACATGGAATCGGAGCACAGTGGTCTAGAATCGTTTTGCCTTGGACAAAATTCTGTAACTTTTAAACCGCTCAAAATTGGGAATTCATTTATATAAAATTTCGTAAAATATGTTTCCTTTCAAGTTCTTGTAAGCCACATTAATAAAACTAGGGTGCTGATTTTTGGTCAGAATCTGTATAAGGTAATGCTCAGCTGATTTTTCAAAACTACCATTCAATCGGTCAAGATTTAGCTACATTTCTTATATTATTGAAAAATTTCACATCTGGTGTTACATTTATTGCACCTGAAATCCACAAAAATTAGTGTAGGGTTTCAAATTGTTATCAAACTTAATTTTTTTAGTTGTTTCCAGATTTCAACCAAGTTTTGAGCCAATCGGACATCCTTTAGATATAGCTCCAATACAAAATCAACATTTTTTCATAATTTGTATAGAAAAATTCGAATTTTTTGTAAATACTTTTGAAAATCATTATTTTTATTTTTGTATATTGGGTTTTAAATTATTTCTTTAGTTGTTTCCATATTTCTACCAAGTTTAAAGCCAATCGGACATTCTTTAGATATATGTAGCTCAAATACAAAATTTAAATTTTTTCATACATTTTCAAGAGAAATATAAAAATGAAGATATTCGTTAAGCAGCATGCATGTTACGACGATTACACAGAGCAAACGAGTCGTGAGCGGTTCTTCACTTGTGAAATTGATTCGTATACCTTTCGAACATCAAGTTGCATACGTTACAACGACGATACGAGCCAGCGCTCGGGGTACAAGGTTCAAGTTTCTGAAGACACTTGAGGGCCGAAACTCTTAGGCACTGACAGCGAATGAGAAGGCACTCAAGAAGAAGCACGAGTACAAAGTGCGGCGCTACAACCGGCTGTCTAAGGACAGCGCGGAGCAAGCACCGAAACTCTCCATCTACATCTAAGGCAGTCAAAACACCCACGAACGACAGGACCGCCGAGACCGCCCACAAAGTCGACCACACTCTCCTAAAAGGAGGGACCCGGCGGAAAGGGTAACAAGGTCAAGCGGCAAAGATCGGATGACTCGCTCAAGGCTCCAGAAAATAAGCGAATAAGACCTGAATATTTTCTGGCTTGTTTAAGCTCCAAGCCGGAACTTCAGGTGACCATTATCAATCGAAACGACCCGGAAGGGAAGTTTTCACCCGAAAATTGGCTCGTCCTGGAGAAAGTCATCATGATGCCATGACGCGCAGCGAGGATCCATTCCTAGCTGAGATTGATGGCATCAAACGGTATAAGGGAGTTTAGATCGTGGCTTGTGCCAACGAGAAGTCCATGAGATTTCTCACCGACACAATACACGGTGTTGGCGACCTCTGGCCTGGAGCAAAGATTGAAGTCGTACCTACGGACCAAGTTCCTGAACGTTCGATCATGAAAGTATGGATCCCACCTCCAATTCTGGAGGACCGAACCATACTCAACATGATCAAAGGTCAGAACAAGGAGAACGGAACTGACGACTGGACAATTGTGAGAGGGTTGGCACGCGTCAAAGGAAACGGCAAGGATCTCTGGATCAGTATTGGTCGGGAATCAAAGAAGCAAGGCCAGCTTAAGCTGGGAATGGGCTGCCTCCAGGCAATACTTCTGATCTAGGATGTTAGGTCGGCAGCAGAACAATCTTAAGGTGGTCCAGATTAATCTGCATCACTCTATGGTACCCTCTGTTGACCTTCTACGATTCATGAAGGAGGAGAGGGTTGACGTGGCCCTCGTCGAGGAACCCTGGATCCAAGGTGAAAAGGTTCGTGGACTGAGTGCTCGTGGATACCATATCCTCCTCCCTAGGGACGTAGGTAAGCCAAGAACATGTATCGTGGTAAGAACCGGACTTGATGTGCTCTTCTCTTCTCGTTACAGTGACAGGGACCTCACAGTAGTGGCGATTGAGGGAAGGAACGGGAGGAACCTATACCTTGCCTCGGCCTATCTTCCATATGAGGAAAAAGACCTCATTCGGCATGCGCAGATTGAGGGCATCGAAGTAATCCTGAGATGTGACGCGAATTCCCACCACTCCATATGGGGTAGCACGGACATAAATGCCAAGTTGATTCATCATATGGTCAAACTTTTTCTTTCCGTATAATCTATCATCATCACACTTTATCTTGTCACTTAACATAAAAAATTATTCCCGCTTGGTTACAAATGCAATCGTTTGTAGTAAAGTCTCCAGAGATTTACAAATTTTCCCTGGATGTATCGTTGAATAAATTAATAAATTGGTGAACCGAACCTCATTTTTCGATAAAGTGGTCCGGTTCGGGTTCAGGTTCAAGGAGTCAAAAATATAGAGCACCTGGTTCATGGTCCGGTTCGCGTACCCCAAAAACGCGAACCGTTCCGGACCGGTTTGCATGCAGAATTTTCCGGGAATTTTCACGCCTGGGACCGGACTATCCGACAATTAAAAATCACATTTCAAATTATTTCGTATTCTATCCTTACAAACCGAGTTTTAAGCCAATCGGATGAAAAATGGTTTTTTACATGCAGAATTGTCCGGGCATTTTCACACCCTGTGGGTGGATTTTTGGACATTGCAAAATCACATTTCAAATTATTTCATATTCTATTCTTACAAATCGAGTTTCAAGCCCATCGGATGAAAAATAGTTTCTTGCATGCACAATTTTCCGGCAATTTTGCTCTTGGGCGGATTTTCCAAAATCGGAAAAACACGTGTCGAATTATTTCGCGTAGTATGCTTACAAACCAAATTTCAAGTCAATCGGACAAACCAAGCAATACCCAATGCACGAAAACATTTTCGAAATAACGGTACCACGAAAGAGATAGAATGGCGCAACTTCGGTCGCATGGCAGACACAAAGTATAACAAAATAATTGTGCTTTCGTCAAACTTTGAAAAATGTAATTATAACATAAAAAAACACAGAAGCAATTCAAAAAAATATTTTTTTTTCTACGAAGAAAAGTTATTGGTGGAGAAAATCTATGAATAAATATCGAAGCTGGCACCAATTGAATGCAGAAATGTGCGTTACTTGAGATTTTTTTTGAAACAAATTTTCTTATGTTGTTTTTGATTATTTCCTCTGATTTGACTCAGAGGATCGCTCACTTCTAATATTGACCAAAAGAAGAAAAAGACAAAATCATTTTTAGGACTTCATGAAACTTTTATCCTCAATCTTTCATCTCTAGGTTTCACTGGTGAATGTTTTGTGCCGTTTTGCCATTACTTTTCCCCTCGTTATTTTTCCAATTTGGAACGAAAAATGAAAAAAACTTCAAGGAATCGAAAGGCATTTTTCTATTTGCCATTTAAAAGTTCTCTATAATTTACAGAATGTACTCCAGTCGCAACTGGAGCTGGAAGGCTGGCTGCTATCAACGTGTTTTACATACACCCGCTGCTGGGACAGCACACTAAGATCATTGTCCACAATGTCCAGTTGCTGTTCCAAATGGTGTTTCAAGTTGCGCACACGAAGAGTTCCCATGGAGATGGGCAGGCGATTGTACTCGTCTATCAGTTGCCTTCGACGTAGCCGGGCAGCCTCGACTAGAGCCAGACGTTGGGTCTCCGACAGCAGCATTTGTTCCGGCTGCAGCTGAGGCTGCTGCTCGGGCATTGGCTGCTGCTGCGCAACGGGCTCGGGCGTATCGGGTATAGCAGCCCGCTCGCTACGGTGGGAAGAAGCTTGCGAGCGGGCGCTGGTTGGATCTTCTGGCTCCACTTGGGCATCGGTAATCTCTGGTATGGCCACCTGCATCACTCGAGGCGTTTGCGCCCTGGTCTTGGGCTCTGCCACCACAATGGGCGGATGTCGGCGCAGCTGCTTCTGCGTCCAGCTGCCCAAGGCGTCCAATGCCCCAGGCACAATGCCAGCAACGCCACCTAGCGGCCGGTGCAGTGTGTACTGACCCGGCTGATAGCTGCCGCGTTGCTCGATTTTGCCCAGCTCAAAGTTGGATGCAGTGCGCCGCAAACCAAGATTCAGCACGGCAGCCGGACGTGCCGTACAATCGTCACCTTCGCTGCAGTGACCCAGCGGCCTGGAACATTTGAGCAGCGCCGCATTAAGATACTGCTCATCGGAAATGTCCTCCGTTTGAATTTGCTTTTCTGAGGATGCACAGGCGGTCAGCGCCTTGCCCGCAGCAGGTCCGGATGGCTGCCGCGCATGACAAACCGTGCGCCTGTCCAAGCCCAGAGCTCGAGGCGGTGGCCCGCAGCGCCTGGCCAGCGAGGCAGCTGTGGGCTGCTCATAGTTGTGCGGTCTCAGTGGAGGGCGATCATTCCGGTCTGGGAGTGATGATGGCAGCTGCCCTCGTAGCACCAGTCGGTTCTCACGCAAGAAGTTGCGCTCTGTGCGCTTGGCGGGCATACTAAAGAGTCCACCCAGTGTTGGGGAGCACCGCTTGAGGAACATGGATGCTGCAGAATTGGAGAATGTATGTATGAATATTACAAAAAAACCAGAGAAATATAAACCAGAAAAGTACTGAATTGTGTTTTAGTAGCTAGAAAACTCAACTGAAAAAATGTGGATTCTGACGCAGTTCTCAGCGCCTCCTATGACGGTGCAAGTGGTCTGTCTGCCAAATAGGGCAACTCAAACTTCCAAATCTTCAAAGCTGTCAAATGGTAGCTGTTGCAGCTCTTCGAACAGCTTGGTCTGAGTCTGTGGATAATTGGCCAGTGCATATAGCAGAAATAGGGTGGCTGCCGTGGTGGAGTAAACACCCTACAAAGGGTAGTGAAATTGGGAAATTGAGCTGAAAAAATTTACAGAAAACCCACCGCAAACACAAATGTGTTGATCTCATCGTGTATCTCCTGACAACTTATCGACTGACCCTTCGTCTGAGCCATTAACAGGGTGTCCAGCAGGTTTCTTGTCATGCTCGTGTAAACTGCTGGTGCGTTTTTCAATTATCGTCCTTTGAGAAACAAAATCGTAGACCAATAAAGGATTGATCATGCGCTTGAACAATAGCTCACTGCTCGCATGGAAAGCCTTTACAATGGGCGAATGCTCCACGATTTGTGTGTTAAGTTAACTGCCCATTGAGATGTCTGCAGAGAATGGCTATACTATATAAACAGTGGGTCTTTAAATGGCCACTCTTACCCACAATCGCATCCAGCAGGGAGGCAAACAAATAGTAAGTCACCTCAATGGCTTCATCGTTTGTACCCTCCAGTCTGTGTATCAAACGATCCACATGTCTAGCCACTGGAGCAGCAAGTACGCAACAGCTTTGGCTGAAATGCAGGGGACAATTGGCCTATGAGCGGCTCCAACAGCAGAAAAGTCTGGGCTTTGCGCAGTGCGGGATCATGCAAAGCCTAGCGAGTCTCCTCTGCGCTATGGAGGAATACCCAAAGCTGGGGACCCAGCCACAGGCTATAGGTGGCACAAAATCGTTGGCGTAGCTCGATAAGTATACAAAAAATGACTGCAAAGCAAAATACTTTCACCCTGTCTCTGCCTCCAATTATGACATACTCACATTCCGGCTTCAGTTTACCAATCATTTGTGCATTGCCCAGTAGCGGCAGTCTGCAGCCCACACAGAGCAGGGGACATTTTTGATCAGTGAACACAGCAATAGACGAAGACTACACATCAACCACAGATGCATTTGGAATGAAGAGCAACTGCGAGCCTTGCCCGACACAAATCGACTGAATGAAAAGCCGATCGCAATCATATGGGGTTAGGCTAATCTCCGCGAGCAAGTGAGCAATCGTAAATGTGCAGACATCTTAAGCCGTCAGTTGGTGATCGGACTGAGTGCTATGATGTGTCCGAGAGCATTCAATAATGCGCAGTGCAATAACGCCCAAGAGTGTAGGCGACGAGACTTTATGCGAATTCGGAAGTTTTTTCAAGAATAATGAGAAAAACGAAAAATGCTCTAAGAAAAACAAACAACGAAACCAAATTTAGTAACCCAAAAAGTGGAAAAATTAAATGGGATCCTAAAAAATAACAATTTTGAGAATAACAAAATTAGGGAAAAAAAATCTGAGTTCCAAAGTTTGGAATCCAAACTAAGGAATCTCGAATTCAGCATTTGTATTTTTGTAAATTTTGTACTCTCCAATAAATATTCATTCAGATCTGGTGTCTCTAAGATGTAAGCTGTTTTCAATAAGCTAAAAAATGGAAAAATATCCAAGACCGATGGTTCCTATGGCAGCTATAAGATATAGTCAGCCAATTTTTACCCAATTTCGCTTATCTGTTTAAAAGCATATAATATTAGTAAGCGACGAGTTTGGGGACACTATCATTGAAAACAAAAAAGTTTTTCTCACTAAGACCCATTTTCCGACCGATGCACTGTGGGAGAATTGGTACATTTAGGTGGAATTAATTCAAATTTCAAATTTGAAATGGCGCCAATTTTTTTTTAATTAATAGTCATTACATCCCTGAGTCTAACGGTACTTAAAGCTTTTATGCGCTATCGATATTCGATCAGCTATGAGCTTACAATCATGGCCTATGTGAAAGAACGTGCATTGAAATGCTCTTGAGCCTATTAAGAAGCAGCAGAAAAGCTATTAACTAAAACATAAAACATTAAAGCTGATATAAATTTTGATTTTAATTAAAGTTAAAACGTATTTATGCGCTTTATAAAGTATTTGTGAGTTCGTTGAGTATGTGTTTTAGTTGAATAAAGTGATGTATTTGCGAGTGTATGGACTTCTGGAAAATATTTCTCTTTTTAATGTTTCGTGGCTTAGAACCAGTGACTGCAGCCAGCTGCAGCCGTGATTTTTGTTTTAATTTATATGTGCATCTATAGTGATACTACAATAAATAAACATAAGCTGCCTTTACCTGCCCTAACTCGTAAAAAAAATTTCAGGTACAATGATAAAAAAATCGATTTATTCATATATTTGTACTCTTTGTGCTCAAACTAGTAAACCGATTCGAAAACAATGGTTCACTTGTGGTACAATGGTATCTTGTTTGTCTTAATCTAAAGCAAGGCTGCATTCCGGTCCGGAACCGAACACTTGAGAACCGGTTCGAGAACCGCACCATGAACCAAGCACTCTATATTTTTGATTCCTAGAACCTGAACACGAACCGGACCACTTTATCGAAAAATTAAGTTCGGTTCACCAATTTAATTAATTTATTCAACGATACATATTGGAAATCTCGGGAGATTTTACTATAAACGATTGCATAACTAAGCGTGAATAATTTTTGATGTAAAGTGACAAGATAAAGGATAATGATGATAGATTACACGGAAAGAAACCGTTTGACGATATGATGAATCAATTTGACTTTGAACGGACAGTATTGATCACAATTGCTACCAAGTGGTTTATATTACGCTTGGTTTTCACGCCGCGCAATTGTTTTAAAATCTTCAGCAAATCATTGATTATAACCAGAGGTCGCAAAAATCGGTCCCCCGTTTGCCTTTGTCAGAAAACGACAGCTTTCGTGTGACCACATTGGAAAGAGGTACCGAAATAACCTTTAACTCCGCTCTCTGCTTCCATTTGGTTGTGAGAGGAGAGAAACACATTTTTTTGATTTTTTTCCGCTTAGGTCTTTTTGGGACCGTTTGGCCTAATTCCCGAATTCAAAAGGTCTTCTTCATATGTATGCATCGGTGTTTAAGGCTCGGATAACGATATGAATGTATGCGACGAACTATACGCGCTCTCTCGTTCTCTCTCGCATAGACTCTCTGTCTCTGCTTATGTTAAACTCTGGCGCAACTCTTGAGTCTGCAACCTTTTCAAATAACATTTTGAGAGTTTGGTCTTCGAGAAGCACGCAATTTAAGACCAATTGACTGAGTTGGGCCTGATATTCGGTTGCTGTCAGACCGATCAGTGCTGTGTGGTCAACCACAGCCACTTAACAGTGAGCGAACACATAACAGAACACATTCGTTTGCGGGGAGCCCAGGCCCCTTTTATATTATATTTGGGTTTTCGGTCACTGACGTGAGCAGAGCGAACTGAAAAAAGGGTTGAGAGTTATTTACGAGCTATGATTATAACTATCTAAGTGCCCCGACAAACATTCTTCTACTATGAGTTCAGTACCAGTATTGGCTGCAGTATTCTCAGACCCGAGATTTCATATTTTGCTTACAAAAAACAGTTGCAAAGCAACTGAATCTAATTTTGAAGAAGAGTAGCTTATGAAAGCAATAGAAAGCAATACAAAATATCAAATATAAAAGCTGTGAATGATTATAGATTTACATAAATACATTACATACATCGACAAATGTTTTAATATTTTGGAAAGGTCATTAAAACGAAGACTTAAAAAATATTACTTTTACTATACTAGCTGTTCCCGCAAATCAGGTATCAGTTGAAGGAGCATTTTCAACACTTGTGTTTTCAACAGTTGTGAAGTAACGAGAAGTAACGTAAAATTTTCATATACAAATTTTGACAGGAGAAAAGACGTACAATTTTTTGTATGAGATTTTTACTTTACTTCCTTTCCTCATGTTATAATATAATGCAAAAACTTAGTTAATTGCAATCCTATAGTTTCTTATGGATTTTTTGCCTAATTTTTTAACTCTTTGTAACCTTATACGATGTTTACAATGCGGTCGTACGACCTATTTTGTTATGTTTTGCCTGAGACTGGTCGTCCGGCCATACAAAATTATGGCAGTTGACTTTAAATTTGGGACGGTCGTAGACTTACGACCGAAAAAAAGCAGTGGTGCCAGACCGTATTAATCTTAAAAATGTGGCAGCCTTGTGCAATTTTTATTGATAGCTATCGGAAAATGCACCCGCGTGCATTCGAACAAATTCTTTGAATTGGACAGGAGTTACCTTGGGCAAGTCAGCCTCCCAAAAGCACCCAAAACTTTACTTCAAATGAAAAATACAATAGATTAGCTAATAATTCATTTAAATGGGAGTTATTGTTGTTACATGCATCCACAAAGCTGTTAGAATTGGCTCTTATTAATAAAATTCTAATTGGTAGTCACCTAGCTGGTGGCTAATGTAATGCAGTCCCAGATTTCGGTTTACAGCCCTGGGAACTCTTCGTAACCGTTGTCACCGCCTTCGGCTTAATCTCCACGTATTTGGCTGTGAGCAGTACCGGCTCATGCTCCTCATCCAACTCGATGGTCCCAAGGCATAAACATGAAGGCCAGCTCCTGTAACGATTTTAATGTCCACCATTTTGCTGCCCCGTTGGAATTTAATCATCTCGTCCGAACATCCGCACATCTTTGTTGCGACTGATCATAGGGTGCTTGGTTCAGCCAAAGGATTGCACCATGGTGTGGAGTGTGTTCTGAATCGCGTTGATTGACATGTTATTTTCCATTTTGTAGACAAATGTTCCAAATTTAACACCGAAATTCAAATTTAATTTAAAGTAGACAAAAAACAGTTGAGTGACGTTTGCGACTGTTCGCTCAATCTAAACACCTAAAAGGTCGTAGCCCCAGAAAAAGTCGTACGACCGCAGTGTAAACTCGGTATTAGAACGATTTTAGAGACCAAAAATCAATGCAATTTATAGACATTTTTATTACGAAAACACGTATTAAAATATGAAAATGTGTTTTTAATAAATTTAAGATTGGCTTACATACGTTCAATTTGATTGTTTCTCTATGAAAATTTGATAAAACATGGTGTTTTTAAGTAATGTTAAGTTTTTGGTCTCTGTGGACTTTTCAGGTTTGTAGATGGATGGTTCGTAATTTCTAGACATATTTAGTAAACAGCGACACTTAAGTTTAGTTTAAGTTTAAGAAGCCTATTAAATAGAGCAAAAAATCGACTAGAGAATATGAGGATATGATAACATCCAACCCGAAAATGCTAAAACTTAACAGACATTAATTTGAAATAGCTAAACAATGTCCAACCAATGTTCGAACCGGCTCGGCTCAAAGCCCAACGGTTTATTAACATACATAAAAACATATATGTATGTACACACGTAAAACAATTACAATACATGAAGAATACAGATATATAATAAACATATGTATACATTCATACGTATGCGTAATTTATATTACATACACATAGACCACAATACTTCCGATCAGAGATATTAATTTGTTATATACTACAAATTCAATGTAAACACCTATGTATACTGCACAATGTACTCAACGCTTTATTTTTCATCTTATACATATACATATGCGCCAATCTAACCAAACCGGTGCATGCTACTGCAGAAACATGTCAGCGGAATACAAACAGAAGTGTGTGCCGCACGCAGCGTTACCAATTTAACTATTGTTCCCACCAGATATAGCTATTTTGTAAGCTTGAAAGCCGGAATCTATTCAGTTTTGACCGAGCTTGCAATTCTAGCTAATTATTGAACATTGTTTAGCTATTTCAAATTAATGTCTGTTAAGTTTTAGCATTTTCAACAGTCGGTATTTGGTGGGAAAAATAGTTAAATTGGCAACACTTGCCACGCGCCAAAAAATGGGCGCACAGAAGAATCGAAACAGAAAGAGATAGAAAACACACAAGCTAGAACAATAAAAATGCGCATTTCATTTCGTTTGAGAAGTTTTGACTGAGAAGGTGTGAAGCAATGACGACCATTTTAATATTTACGAAATTTGCATACAATGAAAGCACTGATAAATCAGAATGTCACGAATGCAAACTAAATATGACAGACTGGCATGCAGCAAATTTAATAAGACACCTTCAAAAGAAGATAAAGGCATTTTTGATCAAATCATTGTAAAAACAAGAAAGAAAGTCGGTCAGGCCCGACTATAACATACTCTGTACCCTTAACGTCGCAGCTCGCATTTGCTCACGAGTTATACTCGCTCATCTCTAAGTTTCACTCTCTCTCTCTCTCTCACTAAGATTGCCGTTCAATAGAATGCTGTGGTGATGGGTGGGGGGGTGGGGGTGTTTACTGGCCGTTTTTTGCTCATAACTTGAGTATCGTTCATCCGATCTTTATCATTCCTTCAGCAAATCGATAAATAATTTTGTGTACAAGGTATCTCTAAAAGGTACGAACGATCTATCTTCAAAACTGTAGGAGATATGACGTTTTTTCCAAATTGCGGGGGCTGGAGGGGGCGTGGCAAAAATTGAAAATAAACTTGATCTGCCTGCAAGTATAAGAAATATATGCCCCATACATGTCAAACCTTTATCTCTTACCATCTCTGAGATCTCTTCGTTCATACGGACGGACGGACAGACGGACGGACGGACGGACGGACAGACGGACAGACGGACATGGCTATATCGAACCGGCTGTTGATGCTGATCAAGAATATATATACTTTATAGGGTCGGAAACGATTCCTTCTCCCTGTTACATACTTTTGCACAAACTTAATATACTCTGTGTACCTTTGCTACAGAGTATAAAAAGTTCAAAGTGTGGCGAATAAACACCAATCGATGCTCAATTTTGTGAGTAAAAGACTGATTAAAGTGCATACGAGAAAGCACAATCAATCGGACTGAAGAAATATACACTAACAAAGAAGGAAGTCCATATCCAGCAAACGAGCGCCAATCTCACGTCAATTATAATCTACGTCTTACAGTCTTACAATGTATAATATTTATGCGTCAGGTGTATACCTATTGTATTGTATGCTGATTTATAATCAACAAAAAGATGGTTGGTTTTAATATTTCTCTCAGGGGTATACAAATAGAAGCTATCCCGTGATTTTTGAGTGTGTGTTTTTGTACCCGTTACTCGTAGAGTAAAAAGGGTATACTAAAGTCGTGCAAATGTATGTAACAGGCAGAGGGATCATTTCCGATCATATAAAGTATATATATTCTGGATCAGCATCAACAGCCGAGTCGATATAGCCTGACCGTCCGTCCGTCTGTCTGAATGAACACCTTGATCTCAGAGACTAGAAGAGCTAGAGCAACCAAATTTGAAATGTAGAATCTTATTGTCTGCACGCAGATCAAGTTAATTTCAAATTTTTGCCACGCCCCCACAATAACATTTTTTGAATAACTGTTCAAACTTGAACATGTTATTCGACTCGGCGCACATGTAGCATTATATATCATTTTCCCACCACTTGAACAGGTCATCCGGTACGCACCACTTAATATGCATCGTGTGAGGCAATATGTATTCCTTTCACGAACGCATTCTAATATTTACATACACGCAGTTATCTTACAAATACTGCCTTAGTTAAGAATATAAGAATAGAAAGTAAGGGATGAGAAATTTAGAAATAAAAGCAGGATCGCTCGACAAGAGCGAGTCAGTACGAATCAAAAACTACAACCGTGCTCATTGAATATATAATTCTATACAACAACTCTCACAATAATTAAGATATCGATCTCAAATTTAAAACTTACATTTATATTTGCATATCTATAATCCTTGAAATGTTCATCAAGATCGGATGATAAATAGCCGAGTTAAAAAATGATGTACATTTGTCGGAATCGGCCGGATCGAATGACTATAGAACAGCTCAGCAACAACAACAGAAACGAGAGCGTAAGTTAAAGTCGGCTCTAACCGACTTCGATATACCCGTTACTCATGGAAAGAAATGTTTAATAGCCTTCCTGTGTGCCTGAGGTGGGACAGTAGAAAAGTATGCAACATTTTTTTTACTCGGCTATTTATCATCCGATATTGATAAAAATTTCAGGGCTTATATGTAGATATTGCGAATATAAATATATAAGTCTTAAATTTGAGATCGATATGCGTGGCAAAAATTTGAAATAAACTTGATCTGCGTGCAGACAATAGGAGTCTACCTTTCAAATTTAGTTGATCTTGCTCTTCTAGTCTATGAGATCTAGGTAGTCATACAGACATTTTGTGAAGTATGATTTGTGCCACTGAAATTTATCACAGTTTCTTCACGAATGTCCCACTGTACATTCGTCGCACTAACTGTTAAACCACGTGTTCTATGCACACTCCTTCTTCGCTCTCTACTTCTCCCTTTTTTCTGGCAAGCTGCCTCACTACCGATTGAACTGTCGAAAAAGACGCGTCGCTTAGGCCCAATTTCTCAAAAGTTGCGGTTAGGTACCGCCCGGTCAAATTTGCCGGCCGGAATTACCAGAGGTTAAGTCTTTTGGTTTTCTCAGCGAGACTTACCGGCAGGTTCACCCGATAGCGATTAATTGCTATCGCTGCAAAAGTGTGACCTGACACTGTAGACGAAACAGCTGTTTGTTTTGGTATTTTTTAATGCTATTGTTGTCGCTGGTTGTTATTTTTCAAAATAGTTAAATAAAATTGCATGCGATGATGAATCACTGTGAAACACCGAAAAGACCAAGAGCGAAGAACTTTTCTGCGGCTGAGGAACATTCGCTTGTTGATTTTTAGAGTCAAACAAATCCATTTTTGGATGCGGAGACCTGGAAGCAGAAGGCCTGGGCTTGGCGATCAGTATGCCGCGATGCCGGAGTTCATCGCCCTTGGAAAGACTTACGGGATAAGTACGAGAATTTAAAAAAACGATCGCGAAAATAATTCGCAATTAAGAAGCTGGAGACTTCTGGAACTGCGGCGGCTTTCCCAGCCCCGCTGGAGTCTTGTCTATTTCCAAAAAATTCGTGGCATGATCCTAAGCTCAGCCACAGGATTGGAAAATGTGGTTGAAAATTATGGTACGTTTTTATTTATGATATGTAAGCTTTAAAAATATTTAATTGGCTTCTTAAATTTTAGCACAAATCAATCAGTCAGTGCCTGTTTGTGATGGCACGGATAGCACGGTTTGCTGAATGAAGTCTGACTCAACAGAAGTCGCCCGCAATGATAAGGAAGAAGCCACTTGCATAAGAGCGCAGCGCCACCATAAGTTTGCTCTCTGACAACAATCCACGATTCCTGTTAACAATCCAAATCATAATAATAAATTGAATCACAACTGAAGTTAAGGTTTTACCTGTTACTTAGCGAAGATATTTGCTCTAATCCCAGCAAGATTTATTTGACATGCTGAGTTTATTACCACCATGTTGGCCATTGTGGTAATACCGTTCCTGGTGCTGGCGGTGCACACGGATCAGCGGTTAGATCACTATCGGTATACCACATCGCATGAGGCAATTGGTGGTGCCATTGACCAGGTGGGTCCTTCGATTTTGCAGACGGCGGGCAGTAAGTTTACCTGCTTTGCTTTATGCCGGCGTGGCGCTCAAAACATGTGCCATGAATGCGGCGGCTGCTATTCTGCTGAACAGAAAGTTCCATATTTCCGCGCCTGTGTCTTCTTGTCTTACCGCCTGAATCTTCCATTTCCATTATTTTCCAAATTTGTTTATTCATAAACATTTTGTTTTGGCAATTGACAAAGTAAACAATACAAATTTTGGGCACAGCTGTTTGTCGATCGATAAAAATATCGATAATTCTATCGAAACTTGCCGGCAGGTTAAAATTTGACCCCATCATGAGGCAGCGGTTAACTTTGCCGCTCGGTTCTCGCCAAAGACAGCATGAGACACGCGAATTCGGCCAACCTGCCGGTAAGTTTGACTAACCGGACATTGAGAAATTGGGCCTAAGTCAAGCAAATTATTAATAAAACCCTTTAAACATCTACAAAAACTATTATATTAATTATTAAAACTAAGACAATCTTTCCTTTTAAAACGGAATATACATGATTATTTGCGACGCAGTTTATTATGAGACTGACTGGCGCCAATTGCCGAAAAAAAAATCTCGGAGCAATGGGAGCAAGGGCTTGCCCACCGCTTTTATAGAATATAGCTTCCATGGGAAAATTCGGTCGAAAAAGAAGTTGTAGTGGGAAAAACATTTTTGTTTTCAATGGTAGCGTCTTTATACCTTCCAGTTGTGAATACTATAAGTTTTCACACAATTTTGGGGAGTTTGGTCAAAATCGGATGAATATATCGTATAGCTGCCATATAACAAACTGGCAAGCAAATGCTCAAAGTAGTGGCGCCATCAAGCTGCAAGAGTATATTGCTATATAGCTTTCCTCTATTTTTATACACTTAAAAATTGTATTCTAATTTTGCCATAGAGTTTGCAATGCATAGAAGGAATCATCTCCGACCACATAAAGTATATATATTCTTGATCAGCATGACAAGCTGAATCGATTAAGCTTTGTCCGTCCGTCTGTCTGTTTCTACGCGACTAGTCCCCCGGTTTTGAAGCTATTGAGCTGAAATTTTGCACCGAGTCTTCTTTTAGCTGCTAATATGTCGGAACCGACCGGATCGGATGACTACTTCTTGTAGCTGCCATAGAAACGATCGTTCGAAAAATGGGTTTTTGTGAGAATGAATGGGTTTTTTGAATGTTAGCGTTCTTAAATTCGGTCATTATTAAAATTTAATGTTTTCAAACAGATCTGCGAAGTTTGGTCGAAATCGCTTACCTTTGGAGCGAGCTTTTTCAAGTGTATTAAAACTTCGGCACAGACGAAGTTAGCTTTCTTTTCTCGTTTTAGGTTGAAATCTACTGTGCTATTGTATTCATTACGTTATGTATTACGCCACTTATACTGTACCTGACGGTAAATTGAACCCACGATTATGGGTTGAACCACTCACAGAATTGGTTGAATTTACCGACAAAATTTTTTCTATGTTTGGACAGAAATGTTACCTGCTCCTTGTTACATGCATTTGCACAAACCTAATATACTCTATGTTCTTTAGTACAGAGTATAAAGACAAAAACAAACAAGTAAGAGTGCTGCAGTCGAGTGCCGCGACTGCAAAATTCCCTCTACCTAGTAATGTTGTTCCTATGGCTTTGATTTCTTAAGTTAATATTGAGATAACTTCTTCGACTGAATCTATTTTCGAATGGCTTGACATGCTTTTCATAATTTTGAATTTACTGTTTTTGCAAGTCTTGCTTTGCATTTTAAAACAATATAAATATATTTCAAATGACAGACTAAATCGATGGCTAAATCGACTCGGCTGACTCGGTCGGAAATGCTTCCTTCTGGCTGTTACATACTAGTGTTGGGTAAAGGTTGTTTATTTCACTGAACATGTTCACTTGTTCTTTTTTCAAATGAGTCAATTCACTCAAATTGCTCAGTTGTTCAGTTGCTCAGTTGTTCAGTTGTTCATTTCTTCTGTTGTTCAGCTGTTCAATTGTTCAGTTGCTCAGTTGATCAGCTGTTCACTTGCTCGTTAACTAACCCCAAGGCATGGTGACGATTAGCTATCATTCGAACAAATTGTAATCCTTTGTTGCTGTTCCCACTGCTGCATTTTGGCTGTTTGTCAGCCACCTCACTTTTTCATCAAAGATTGTTAATAAAAAAATACTTCTTACTGACACACCAGCATGTTGCTTAAAACTGCTAAAATGATGTATTGAATAAAAAGAAACGCAAAGAAAATAATAGCTGAGCAGTTAAATAACTAAGTGAACAGTCAGTCACTGATCAGATCACACTAAACCAGTAACTGAACATAGCAGCGAACAATTTACTGAACAAGAGGGACAGAACAACTGACTTACCAAGAACAATTGAACAACTCACTCTGAACAATCCCCTCTGAACAACTGACTGAGCGAGAACAACTGAACATCTTTAACTGAACAACAATGAACAATTGAAAAAAGAACATGTAACCATTGTTAGGTTAAGAGAACAACTCAATGTTGAACAACCCAACACTATTACATACAAATGTATGTATATTACATAAATGCACAACTTCTTGATGCCCTTTTACCCATTTTTAATGGGTACAGGGTATACTAATTACCTAGTCTTAAAACACTTCCATTGAAAACAAAAAGTTTTTCTCACCAAGACCCATTTTCCGACCGATCGGTTCTAAGGCAGCTGTAAGATAGTCATCTGATCCGGGTTCCCACATACTAGGAGTGCGCGTTAAAAAGTAGAGTCTGTGCAAAATTTTTGCTGCAAAGCCCTAAGGTTATGAGAAAAAAGACGAAGAAAGCTCAATCTTCTCATCTCGTCGCCCTAATGGATATTATATGTAGTTTATGGGGTCGGAAAAAAACATTTCTGTGCTTTGCAAACGTGTATGTATGTTTTAACGACCTTTATGATAATTAAACCTTCAAGTTTTTGCCGGCTCTAGGTCTCGCTTTGTTTGAACATAACTTTAAAACAGACAAACTTTAAAATTAATATTCACTTTGGATATTCAATGATATTTCAAGGACATTGCATAAAAGTAACCCAACATTGGGCCAGATCAGTTTAAAAATTGAAAATTTCAAAGTTATAGTTGGTATTCTGCACCCCTTTCCTTATAGGCTAATCACAATGAGCACATCTAACATCCAACATCCTGAGTCATAAATATTTACCAAGGCGGAATTTTTTACATTCGTTGCATGTTCCTATTAGATACCGAGCCTCCTAACATATTGACAAAACAAAAGCGTAAAAATGTTGGCTTAGCAAATGGTAATTAAGCATTTAAACTTAGGATGTTGGATGTTATATGTCAGCTGTGCTCAGTGCGATTAGCTTATTATAGGTCTACACCAGTAAACTTTTTTCGGTTAATAGAAGGGGGGCATTGGAACGACACATTTAGGAACCGGTCCGCGAATCAAACCTTCAACTTTTTTGGTTGAGGTTTGCAGCCTTAGTTGAAAAAGTAGAGCGAAAGTTAAAGTCAGTCCTGCTTGACTTCGATATACCCGTTACTAAGGGAATGAAGATTTTCAGCCATGCTTCCAAAATCACTTTCGTTAAACTCTTGCGATTTCGAACCGGTTTTTGTACCAAATTTTGACTCAAAATCGCAAAATTTTTGCGAAAGCGAAACTGGGAGCACGGCTGTTTAACTAATACATATCTTTTTTTTTTTTGGGTACTTACTTACTCACAGTTTAAAGAGCTGGAAAAACTTTGACAAAGGATTCAACGAAAAGTAATTAAGATTGTTGTCAAAAATGTCCAAAGGTTATCGTCAAATTCCACCTAGTCACATAAAAACAATGAAAGCTGATGTTTGATTTGCAATATGGTTTATTCAATAATATATAAGTTTCGATTTGTTTAGTTTTTCTGTTTTTTTTTTTTTCAAATATGCAGACACAAAAAACTCTTTAATATATATTTAATATCTCATTGTTATTATCGGTATTTTTGGTTGCAGTTATATTTATTAGCTATGCTCGAGCATGCTTCTCACACAGTTTGCATCAACATTTACAACGTTTTTAGTTTTTGGTAATTTTTCTTCCGTCTTTTTAATTAAAGCTACAAAAACTCTGGGACTTACTTCACGTATGTATTTGTGGGTTTGTTTTCTTTTGTTGTCCTCGAAGAATTTCAACAATTAATTTGTCAGTTGAACATACTTACATGGGTTAATATACTCGATTTTGAATTGAATGAGAGAACACTACTTTGCAAAAGTAATTTGGTTTGCGTCGAGTGTATTCAATGTTGCGTTGGTTTTGTTTATAAATAATCAAATATGAATGGTAGATAAGTTCTACAATCATTCTTTGTTTACAAGTTAAGCAATTGGCAACGTTTTCAAAACTATTTACTTATGTACCTCTCATCGAATGCTTTGCATGCAATTTGTGGGAAGGGGGCGGGGGCGTTTGTGTATTACTATGTAATATTATGTAACATTTTGTTTCACCTTATCGCAACTCCTCATCAATTACACTTAATTCATTAGAACTTATTAGTTTACTAAAGCGTTTTGTTTTTGTTTTTATTTTTTGCCTACTTTTTGGTGTTTTGTTTCTGGTTTTTCTGTCTTTGTTTCGGTTGCTCTATTTGGTTAATTGGTGTATTTGCTCGTTCACGGTGTCCTGGGACTGTTACTTCGATTTCCGTTTTTCATTGTTTCGATTGTATATAAGTTCTTCGTATACTCCGACAGGTAGGAAAAAGGGAGACGGCATAATAAGCTGGATTGTCTCTTTGTAGAAGGAATTAGTTTAAGCGCTTTTTATATTTATATATGTAAATTGTTATCTCATTTCCACGAACTTAATAACTAACGGAAGCGAGAGTGATTCCCTTAACTTTGCTTCGGTTCGGTTCGCACATTCTAACAACTAGAATTAGAAGTAATTTTCAGTTTCCCCCTTTTTTTACTTATTGGCAGTTTTTGCTGAAATGTGCGTTTTTTTTAGTTGTAGCGTTTTCCAAGCTTTTCGAAGTTTTTCGGTGGAATAAAATATTCTAGTTCAGGGTATCCAATTGAAATTGAACGAACCCAGCACAATGCGGCCTAGCATTGTAATGCAAAAAAAATATGTTTTTGACTTAACGCTTGCCTCCAACGCACCAATTGGCATGTTAGAGATTAATTTGAGCTGGATAGTCAAAATCGATTTTATATCCTTCATATATCCTATCCTATATCACCTACACTATTTTTGGGCACACTTTTGTGATCACTTTGTCTTGTGGAAAATAAAGAAATATAACCACTTTCGTTGTCAACTTAGTCAAATTTGGGAATCGAACCCATGCACAGTGGGAGATTTGGTACATTTAGGTGGAATTAATTCAAATTTTTAATGGCGCCTATTTTTTTTTTTTAATTAATAGTCAATACATCCCTGAGTCTAGCGGTACTTAAAGCTTTTATGTGCAATCAATATTCGATTAGCTATGAGCTTCCAAACATGGCGTATGTGAAAGAGCGTGCATTGAAATGCTTTTGTGCCTATTAAGAAGCAGCAGAAGGCCATAAAAAAACATAAAACATTAAAGCTGATATAATTTTTAATTTTAACTAAAGTTAAAATGTATATGGGGCTTAGTGACCTGTTTTTGATTTTAGTCAAAGTTACAGCTTACTAGCTCGAGGTCTATGGTTGAGTATAAATCTTTAAAATCAACACAAATCAACAGATATTATTTACAACATTTTGGAATAGCAATTGGGTATGTGCGTACAAAAATCGCTGTTTCGAGAATAACCAAATTCTCTCATCAGTGGACGTGCTTTGCTGTTCACACTTCAAACAACCATCCAGTTAGTATTTAAGCCTCTTTCAATCGGCGAATAAAGACATAGGAATTCCTAATGTAAATTCGCAGTCCGAATTTCGGCTATGGTTTTTTTTTTTGAATGTGTTTGTTTTTCAATTTGTAATAATTAATTCTGTTGCTTATGGCTGCTGCTAGGTGGTTGGGCTATCCGTCCAATGATCCTTCTTAGCAGGGCCACGAGTTTTTTGTAAATACACAATGTAAAATGTATTTATGCGCTTAAAAAAAGATTTGTGACTTCGTTGAGAATGTGTTTTAGTTGAATAAAGTGATGTATTTGCGAGTGCATCGATTTATGGAAAAAATTGCACTTTTTATTGTTTCGTGGCTTAGATCTTGAGACTGCAGCCAGGTGCAGCTGTGATTTTTGTTTTAATTTATATGTGCGTCTATAGTGATACTAAAAAAACAAACATTAGCAGCTGTCACCCGCAATAACTCTTAAAAAAAATTTCAGGTACACTGTTAAAAAAATCTATTTGTTCATATATTTTTGCTCTGTGTGCTCAAACTAGTAAGCCGATTCGAAAACATTGGTTCATGCGATGAAGGAAAAATTCAATAACCTTTCGATTGGTATCTTGCTTGACTTAATCTAAAGTTCCTGAATTGTAATATGGCTTAAAATGTAAGTGCTCGTACCGAAAAAATTAAAAAAATATATATATTTAAAAAATCTTCGCATTAAATATATTTCTAATTGATTTTCTAGTTCAGCACTCAAAACTACACTAAAAAAAGTTTTAGTGTCATTACAAAATTCAAAACTAAAAAAAAAAATGTTAAAATTAAAAATTGAATTTTTATTAAAAAAAATTCAATTTTTAATTAAAAATTTAAGTCAAAATATATATTTTTTTATTTTATTCTATTTCGAAAATTTCATACCAGTGATTTCATTCTTTTCAATCTAAAATTTGAATTAATTCCACCTTAATATACGAAATCTCCCACTGTGGCACGGCCTTCTACTAGACATGAATGCAATGGCATTAATTTCGCATGTCTAAGATGTGACTTCTATTTTTCATCTCTCGCTCCTTAACTTATGTTCATGTGATCTCAAAAAGGGATTTCAGTTAGAAAGGTTTGGTCCAAGCATAAAAGGCTTGAATTGAATTGAGTCCTCCAAGACGAGATTTAATTTCTAACCACATGACGGAACTGATGTTAGAATAAAATGATTGAAATTATTACTCTTTTTATTTTTTTGTGTACACGCTATGGGTCTTCCGTTGACCTAAACCATGAAGTACCTATGTGGTGCATTATTCTCCTTTTAAGAACGTTTATAAACTAAGGCTTCCGGTCTAGAATCGGACATCTTAGAACTGGTTTGTTTTAGGTTAATTGGCTCTCTTGAGCCGGACCTCTAACCGAACCTTATCTCAAAAGGCCTCCCGAACCTCAACCATCTTTTTGGAAGAGGTTCGACACAAAAATTATCTCTCATCATTCTTCTTTCGACTTAAAGAAGAATTAATTTGAAGCCACAATAGTTATGTTAGAGTTATAGTTATGTACACCGCGCTTTAGCATTAGTTTTTCAATGAAAAAAATGCAAAAAAAAAATTCTAAAAATTTATAAACTAATTTGAGGACACAAAATTAGTTTGAGTCGTGGTAGAGAATGCATTCTCCCTCTCCTTTTCTTAACCTGTCAGTGTATACAATCATTCGGCATGCCGAAGTTGGCTTACTTTTATGACTTAAGTTACTTTTAAGCGTTTCTCAATTTGTGGATTCGTTTCTCTTTTGATTTCATCTTGTGGTGTTTTGTGCTTTTGGCATCCATCGTTAATTAATCCATGCATCAGTTTGCAGTTCCATACATCTAGGTTAAACTAAAGTCAAAAAACGTGTGCGTCTCACCTTCTCTTTCATCTTTTAAAAAATCTTGCCATTATTCATCACCTTCTCAAGGAGGCGGCTACTAAGTCGCCGCTGAAGCCAGGCTTCAACATTTTCAATTTGAATAAACGTTCTTATTGTAGGCTAACTATATATGTACGAATGTTTAAGTAAATACTATATAATGATAACATCATGCACACGTCATGCCCTTTTCAATTGATTATGTCCTAACGGAGACCAGGATCTATGGTGTTTGGTAAAGGGTTGAAGCATGCAAGTTGGTCGGATTGGGGGTTGGGCAGGGGGAGGGGGGGGGGGGGGCGAGTACGGAGTACTGAGTTCAAGTCTTATGGGTTAGTGCATTTGCTGTATGTAAAGTAAGTTCTATAGAGGGTTAATACAATTGTTGAACACGTTAATGTTTATTGTTATATCGTTGCGTTTGGTGTTAAAAATGATTTTAAGAGGGGGATTGCCATTTGGGAATAAGGCTTTACTTAGGTTAAATATAATTATTGTATATTGTGCAAGGGAAATGATTGACTTAGGGACTCAAACCGAACCGATGATTATTTTCTCATAGTAAAAAAAATTGGCAATCCCAATCCACAAATATCACCTGCAGAATCAATAAACCGTAAAAATAGAAGTCCATTTAAAATACATTCTTATCTCTAATGTCAAATTAAAGTTTTCTTCCCGCTTACAGTTTGCAATAAAAAGAAGGCAGCATCCATGACTTTATAAATATGTATATACTTTTTCGTGGGAGCAAACCGGTCGGGAATCAAACCTCATGGTGTTTTCTGTCTGTCCAAATTAGTCCGGTCCAAAATGCTTTTCCGAGGAAATTTAACAGTTTGAGATCTTTTCAGTCTACGCAAAGCTTTTGCTCTCGCTCTATTTCTATTCAGCATCTTTAATAACTCTTGTATCACTAACTACACAAGGGAAATACGCCCTTTAAGCTAAAATTGCCAATGATGGGGCATTTTACAACACAGATTCAGCACACAAAAATAATCTAGAACCACTACCAACCCTTCGTCAACAGCTCAAAATTAAACTTCCCTTCGTTTCAACTATTTGGTATTCCCGTGATCAAAGGCATTCCGGCAGGAAAAACTTATTTGGTAAACCTGGGCTCAAACTTTGTTAGAAAATCGAAGAAAACATGAAAGAGTTGATCTCGACGGTTAAAGTCAGTATGCATTTCTTCGATATCGCATTAAGCAGTGACAAGTAATTCCTCCCACAGGTACTAGAGATTGATATGACAGTGTAATTCTTTGGGGAACCGCCAATCGTAGTAGACTTAGAAGGAAACACGAATCATTGGCCGTGTTCAGCAGAACAACTTATTTCCTGATCAAGTATAAATTTGCAATATTCTTCCTAATGAACTTGAGTAATGCGGCAACAAAATAGCCAATTTGAGGTATGATGATTCAGGAGCAGGTACCAAAGAATAAGTACGCTACTTTAAAGTGATACTGCCCCCTACAAAAGCAGAAACTATTCGAATCATAATTTTTGTCTGATACCTGCTCAAGGATCAATTATTCTGCTGAACACGCCCAATATATATCTCCTCGGTGCTTCAGATTTGGCAGGTTTATGAGGCGTAGCCTGCCAGTATAAGATGGTAGTTGGCGATGAGGATGCAAACATATACACTTTCTATAATGTCTTTATACCTGTCGTACCGGGTAGACCAAACGCATGAGCTATATTCAAGGATTGGCGAGCACAAGTTAAGTAAATAAAAGTTTGGCAATGTATGGACCATCGAATTCCTTTGGCCAGCGTTGAAACCAGGGAATTAAACCGGAACCAGAACCGAAACCGATATTTTACATATTTTGTGTAACGATATGCAAGTAACGATATTTTTGGAACCGAAAAGTCGGAAAAGAACCTAAATATTGTACCGGTACAGTTTCGGTTCTGAGTGCAACAAATAGACTGTAAAGCTGGCACTTAATTTTGGGCAACTTTTACTCAATTTGGTTAGATCGTAAGCTTCAAAGAAAGGCTTAGCAAAACTTTTGTATTGTGAAATAGAAAAACTCGAGATCATTCTCTTTGAAAATATTGCATCCTATATTCTTAGACCCTCATTATAATATCATGATAACGTTTGAACAGAAAAATACTTGTGTAATCAATTTCTGTTCAAGTGAAGCTTTATGAGAAAAGCAGCTCTGACACAAATTCTTGAGCTAAAAGTGGAGGCTAAGTAGATTCATACATGTATATGTACGAAAAGAAAGAGGACAATACAAATACGAGATTTGTACAAAAAGTATCGCGAACATATGTTTGATTTTCGATTTTTTGGTGGCGTTACGTTGATACTCATCTCCCTCAAATGTTTTGTAAATTTTTGCCAGCTATTTTTTGCTTCCACGAGTTTTGGATCATCTTCGATTTTGGACTATTTCCAAAAATTAAATCATTGCTTGTGCGCGAATTTTTACCCAAAAACAACGGTGCAATGTGATTTTTTTCGGTTTCCAAAACGGGAGGCCCATGGAAAGGACGACGCTACGGCACGATTGAGGCGATCAAGGTGGCATCGAAGGTGGAGTTAAGCAAGGTCACATAAAATGTTTTTAAGCGCTTTAAGGATTGGAAGGCACGTTGGCATATCCGAGACATAAATATTATGTCTTCGCTAAGAAACCGGACGCAAAACCAGTGACCAATCTTTCTTTATATTTTACCGGTACATACCTGTACGTACTGGTATACCAAAATAAATATCCAGGTACCGATTTGGAACCGAATCCCGAAATAATGTAAGAACCAAAACAAAACCTTTTACCGAAACATAAGTTTCGCTACGTACCAGAACGGGAACCAGTACCGAAATACGATTCGGTTTGAATCCCAGACTAAAACACCTTTAGATTTGTATTTACATTTTCGACATGGTCATTAAAGCAATGTTGATTTGACCAATAGAGTAAGTAAACCAGTGAGGTCTATTTCGACGAAATGCCATGTACTTTGAATGGAAGAGTTAGGGGGAGTATATGTAAAGTTTGAAATGGGCAATGTCGGCATTATTAGTAGCAGTGTCGGTTTTATAATAAAAGAGAAAAAGGAAAGGTTTTAGCGGAAACTATGGGATAGAGTATACAAGTTTCGAGCGGAAGTGAAAAACGCTTTAATAAAAGTCCAATCAGCTGATATTCATATTTAAACGGATCTTTGTCCCATTAACATGAAGTAGATTCCATTTATCCATGTCCTTTACACAATTTTGGCTTATCTTTAAGGAACACAACTTTTGTTACAAATTCGGGGTCAGCATGCGCTGTTAATTAACATAAGGCTATTAAACATTTCTTCCCTTGAGTAGCGTGTATATAGATGTAAGGCAGGTCCGATTTTAACTTACGTTCTCGTTTGTAAAAAACAAAGAAGTTCCTAAATTGTAATGGACGTTGTAAGATACCCGGTTGTATCGATTTAAACACTATTTTCCCAATAAGAAATAAAATACATATAACTGCTCTACATTAAACTATTTTGTGCGGTAGGTAAGCTTCTAGTTAGTTTCTTGATTTCAACAGTGATATTTGGGTAATAGGGGGTTCAGTTTGATTGCCTTTTTCACGTTGGCCGTTTCGCTTGAGATTTGAATTCCCTGGTGTGTTTAAAACTATGAACTTAGAAGGAACTCAACTTAATTTAACACATGCGTAAACGAAACCAAAACAAAAAGAAATATAAACTCAAAAGTGAACTTTCAGATCGCATATAAAATGTTTTTTTTTTTTATTTAGGTGTATAAATACAAAATATAATTTGTGTTTTGCGGTTTTTTTGTTTTTTCTTTTTTGCAAGTCAAGATCAGTTGTAACAATTTAAAGCACTTAAGAAAGCATAATTAAAAAAAAATAATAATTAAAATTGGATACATACAATCAGTTTAAATAGATTACTAAAAAATTTGTTTTGTTTGTGGTTAATAAGGCGCATCAATTTGTTGTTGTCTAATGTTAAAAAATCATTTGTATATCATTTGTTTTGTTTGCAATTTTCTTCTTCTGATTGAAAAGGTACTGTGCTTACATATATTGCATATCGAGAACACTCACTCACACACTCACATGAACACTCACACAATCACTCGCACGCACACTCACACACACACACGCTTTTACATATATAGAGTAGTATGACTACAATTAAAAAAAAATGTACAAAAAAACGTTCTAAGTGCTAAATACAATTTGCCATAAACATAATGATCATTTGAAATGTCTAACACAATCAATAATATACATAAACAAATAGATAAATTTTATAAATTATTAATAAAAAAAATATGAATAAAGCAAAATACATTCAACTGGCGCAAGGTGTGCGTGGGGTGGCTAAGCTCCCCCATCTTCGTTCTGTTTCTATCAATCGCTTTGATGGGGGGGATGGTGGGGGTGAGACTAAACCATGTTTTATCTGCTTAACAGCTACAACATAAATATGCGGATTTTGGGACTTACAACATAAAGCGAGACGTTTACATAAAAAAAAAACTAAACATTACACACATAAAATATACGGGGAAGGGGGTTGCTGGTTGGGGTGCGGGTGCGGGTGGTGGAGTTTGTCAAGATTTAAAAATTCATTTGTCATGTTTTGCGCGGCGGTGTCGGTGGCGGCGGCAGCGCGGGCTGCCTTAAGCTGTTGCTGCTGCTGTTGTTGCTGCTGCTGCCGATGTGATTGCTGCTGTGGCCGATGTTGTTGCTGATCATGTCTTTGGGAATGTTTTTGTATTTTGCTGAAAGATGATGGGACTGGTCAGCAACTTGAGTATACCGGGCCTTGGTGGTCGACCGGGCGGTGGGGCCACCAAGTCCAGCTGTTGCTTACCTGCTGCTGGGGGAGCAGCTGCTGTAGCCGCCTGCTCATCACCGCGATAAAAGTTCGATTTACGCATATGACCGCCACCGATGCCGGCCATGAGAATATTATTGATATTGCCATTGCTGCCATTGCAGTTCTGGCCACTCCCGACGCCGCTACCGCCGCCGCAGTTGTTGTTGTTGTTATTGTTGCTGCTGCCACTGCTGGGAGGCGGTGGCAACGGCGGCTGCTGTTTGGATAACAGCTGCAGCTGCTGCTTGCTGCCGGCAATCGTTGCTGCTGTTGTGGTGCAGGCCGCCACCTCCCGCTCCCCGACTGTGCCTATGGGTGGCGTTATGGGTGCCTTATTACTTGGTACTAAACTTATACTAGAAATTGCTGGTGGTAATGGAGATCTTTGTGAATCGTTGCCAATTTCGCCTGTGTACCTAGAATAATGCAATGATCAGCCGATTAGTTTAGGGTTCTAAATATATCGTTGGCCACCAGCAACTCACTTGATATTGGTATATTCGCGGCCCACTTGCAGGCTCTGCTCTTCGGCCCGTTTGCGTGCTATCAGTGTCTGGATGTAGTGCTGCACCGCATAATAGACAAACTTGTACTGTGCCTCGGTCTGTACCAGACCCGATCGTTGGGAGCGTACCATTTGGATTGTGCGTTGTATATCGATTTCTGTGTCCAAACCTGAGTGAGATTAAAGGCATTACAATTCAGTTCCAATGCAGCCAAAGGCCTTGCTAAACTTACCATTCCGCACAATCTGATCCAGAATCATGTCAATCACAATAAATGTACCGGTTCGTCCAATTCCAGCCGAACAGTGCACACAAATCGGACCCTATAAAGATACAAGCAGATATTTTAGTTTAAGTTTAATCAAGTGAAAGATCAGCTCATAGGTCGGAGGGGTTCCCTTACCCTTAAGTATCTCTAAGTGAGTAACCCATTATAAGGAGACTTTGGTCATTTTATCTCCTACCCTTGTAAATACCTATGCTGGATCGATCCAACAGAGCTGAGCTTACAAAAAGCTCTGAGCTGTCGCACAACTTACCGGTTTCTCGCCCGCCTGGGCCAGATTGCTTTGCTTGGTGTTAACATCCTGCAGAAAGTTGAGCACACAGCCAGGATCGGCGGGCACCCCATGATCGGGCCACACTTGGAAATGATAATGATAGATGCGACGTTCTGGTTTGTCCCGCCACGAG
Source organism: Lordiphosa magnipectinata (assembly GCA_037044535.1). NCBI lineage: Eukaryota > Metazoa > Arthropoda > Insecta > Diptera > Drosophilidae > Lordiphosa > Lordiphosa magnipectinata. The sequence continues at coordinate 229,501 of JBAMBO010000579.1, forward strand.
ACAAGGAATTCGCGCAACGTATAATCGCTGGTCGAGTTCTCCGAGATGCATTGAATTTTGGCCGGGCCAAATTGCTTGCACTGACCCTCATCTGGCCAGTACTTGGCGCATTTTTCCTTGCCGCGCTCGTACTCCTTGGTGGTCATGACAATCACTCGTGTGTTTTCCTGCCAGATCATGTTCCAGAAATCGGCTACAGTGTTCACCTGCTGCGTAAACAAACATCCCTGGGTGGCAATGTACGTTTTGAAGATTTCCCTTTCGCGTTCCCGTTCTCGTTCCGCAGCCGTGATGGGGCCAACACCATAGGGGGATGCCTCACCGCTGTGCTTCTTGAGGAGACCCGCCAAGCAGCCGGAGGTGGCGGCGGCCGCACTGGCCGTAATATTGGTGGGAGTGCCTGGACCGGTGGCACAGCCACTGCTGGTGCCGTTGGTGGACAGGGATTCGCTCCGTTTGTGCTTGCTAAGGGAATCCGATTTGCGGTTGCAGGTGGCACAGTTGCTGTAGGGCAAGGTGGCCGATTTGACGGCACATTGGACGCAGGTCTTGTTCAGCAACTGGCAGTTGGAGCAGTTGCGCTGCGTCTGGGCAGCAGTGCAGGCCGGGCACGAGGACACCGAGCTGTTCAGGCTCTCTGAAGAGCTGCTCATGTTATACAGATCGCCATCGGTGGGCAGGCGTATATAGTTGGCATTAATGTACTCGGACCCGGCCACACTGTGCTCCACATCCAGCAGTTTGACACGCGTGTGGTCGTCTGTACGGGGCAAGAATGAGTTAAGTTGGGAGCTTAATTTCTGCAAGATTTGTGTGGCTCACTTACATGGCAATATGTTGCGGTAGCGATTCTTGAGGCGGTTCTCCGTTTTGTAGCCCTCGTTGCGTGAAAATGTGTCCCGACTGTCCTGCTGCAGTGACTCAAACTCCTCCCAAAATCCACCCTTCACCAGTTGCTCTACTCGGGCATTAATGCCCGCTGCAGTTATTCGTGTGGCATTGAAGGGCTGACGCAAATGCACCACGGTACCGCACGTCTCCACCATGGGATTACGCTTGTAGTGCTCAATCAGTTCCGATAGAGTGGCGAACGATTCACCACCGCCCACGTCGTACTTCTTATCCTGCAAAGAGGGAGGGGAAACGATTGTAATTCGCAATTTAACTAATTAAGCGCACGCTACACAAACAAAAAAAACTTGGCTAATAAAACCACAAACGTGACTGCCATGTCTGAATGCTCCCAATGTAAATGGCACAATTTGGTTAAGCCCGTTAAAAGGGAGCACGGAGGCGGGGGAGCGCAGCTCAAAAAAAAAAGTACAGTGCAGTTTGTAAGGGGATTTACCCAGTTAAGTAAGTGTCTCTGTTACGCCACATTTCTCTTACATTTCTAACTACAAAATGTAACATTGAAATGTTAGAGTAAGGGAAACACTTTCCTAACACACTGCTTTTCTTGGGTAAAAATCAAGCAGCCTTATTCTCAACTGCTATACAGGCACAGTGAAACCTGCTAAAATTGAACCGCCTATATTGAAAACTTTTATTGAAATGAAAATGTATTTCAGTCGTTACCTCACCTTTAAACAAGTAAGATAGTCTGGCAAGCCCGACTGTAATATACTCTGTAACTGGAGTAGCAGCACTGCTGCTGCGCTGCGGCAGCGAACTTTATTTTGACATAGCTTGAGTATCGTTCAACCGATCTTTATCATTTATAGTTTAAATAATTTTGCAGCTCGACAAATTTTTGTACTCTGTACCAAAGGTACATAAAGTATTTTAAGTTTGTGCACTAGTATATAACAGCCAGAAGGAATCATCTCCGACCTTAAAAGTATATATATTCTTGATCAGCATCAACAGCCGAGCCAATATAGCCATCCGTCCGTCCGTCTGTCTGTCTGTATGAACTAAGAGATATCAGAGATGGTAAGAGATAGAGGTTTGACAAGTATTGGACATATATTTCTTATGCTTGCAGGCAGATCAAGTTTATTTTCCATTTTTGCTACGTGGCCTGCCGCACCGGAAAATTTGGAAAAAACGCCATATGTCCCATATGGTTTATCTTCTAGAGACATTGAGTAGTCAAGATTTTTTATCGATTTGCCGAAGAAATGATAAAGATTGGATGAACTATACTCAAGTTATGACCAAAAGTTACAAGTAAGTTATAATGAAATCAGATTGCAAAAAATTTTATTTTTTTATTATTTACTAGCGTTGAATATTCTGCTGCCTCGACCATATTCCATAGGATCAGAGACATCGCTTTGGTTCATTTAAGTCTTTTAGAAAATCAAAGACAACTTATTCTCGGACTTAACTTGGAATATAAATCATTACCACTCAACGAACAACAAATGGAGTGGCATGTTAGCGCATTCCACCATCGGACACCTTTGTAGCTACACGTCTTAATGTCTAATTGCGCTCCGTTGAAGCACTTTGAGAATATTTGTACTTAACATTTTTAAGAAAGTTTTGTTTTTATTTCGGGCAACTTTTTTTTTGAACAGATTTCACTCTGTGTGGTCTTGTGCAACGAGGAGCGCGGGTTAAGCCACTTTCTGAATACAGCATGCTTCGTGTCTTAAAATCGCTTTCGGCATTTTCGAGCGGGCTTTAGGTCTCATCTGCACATTCGCCTTTTAATTTTAGAGATACGATAATTTTAGAGATCGGAGAGCAAGTGCTCAAATAAATGCTGCAGAAATATTGCATCGAAAATTAAACTTCATACAGAACATTAGCTAATCGCAACAATGTTAGCAATTATAGTTTTAAAAATATAATAACTAAGTTCGGTAAAGCCTGTTTATTAGAATAAAGCTCTAAAGAAATAATATAGACAAATATCCGTCCGATATTTGGAAAAAAAAACCCCCTTATCAAGCGTGTCTGCGATTCAAAGAGTGAAGCAAGGGCGTAATTTAAATACAATCAAAATCATAATTAGGGTATTTACCAGCCCTCGTAAAAACGTAAATCAAAAAGCGTTAACTCCAAAAGTTTACGACACAACAACAAAACACATAGGAAAAAAATGACCAACTTTTTGTTGCTCTGGGGCATGTTTATAAAATCGTTCGTAAAAGTTTTAAAGTGGAAAAACTTGAAGTGTTCAAAGTATCGGCTAAAAGTACTTAGTATCGTACTTATCTGATATAGAAATTTAGATACATGTTTTTCCGTGTAGCCGTTGGCTGAGTGGATAGGATTGTCGCCTTGTATTTTTTGATATTCCGGCTCAAATCCCGGTAAAGGATGGTGGATCTATAACTCTTTTTTTTTTTTAAAAAGCCCAAAACTATGGCCAAGGTCAGAAAAGATGTTAATCACATATCGATAATAAGAGGAAATAAAAAAATAGAAGGTCAGCTCCATGGTTCAAACACACGTCTTACCGTCTATGAGTTATGCATTCAAGTGCTCTACGCCACTGAGGTGTCCGAAATTAGTTGTAAATAGTAAGTATTGAATCTCGATTAATAGCAAAATTCACAGCCTGTCAAAAACAACTGATTTACGCCAAAAATAACGAGGGTAAACAGAAGGCGTGCTCAATAGCTGCGTAGCGTAAATTTACACAATTACGCTTTTACGCGGGCTGGTGAATACCCTAATTGATTTGGAAAATTTCTACGGAAATCAGAAGCGGAGAACAAGAGAGTTTGAACACTTCAATAATACACATTTCAGAAAGGTGGTTCTTTTGGCCAATCAGAGTATTTAATAATCAACGAAAAACAACAAGGCACATATTGTAGCTGCTCATGTGTAGATTTAAGGGTTATCGGTATAGCTATTTTAAAAATCTCCCTTTCCTCTCATTAGCACACTTTGATATCACTCCTGATAATTTTCTTTCGTACTTGTGAATCCTTATTTAAAACTCGCAGCGGAAAGTATGCAGAGACTGAAGTTCTCAAGTATATAACATTCCTTTTTTAGAACACCAATAGAACAATGAGATTCAAGTCTAAGTACGACGAGTGTTTTATACTCCAGAGAAAGGGTTGTCACAAGGTGAATAAATAAAAATTCAGTTGAATCAGTCAATTAAGAGTAGGCTTACTATCAGATGGTTGCCGCGTGAGTTGAGCGTCAAACATGTGAAGCAGTATTTGGAGATTATTAAACGCCATAAAAAGTACTTTCAGCGCAGTTTCGTAACGTTGTACACTGAAACAGTCAAAGCTGTTTTTTTGTTTTGAAGAAGGCTTAGATGAGTCTGTGAGACACGGAGTGGATTTTTCGAATTTTTTTAGGGACTTGGCTCTTCCAAGACAATTACATCATTACTGCTCTTACAATTACATCAAATATGAAAGTCGTTGAAGCCCAGATTGTGATATACTCTGTACCTGCCAAAGTTTTTTTATGACTGCTGACTTAAGTGAAGTGCTGTCTATCGCCATGACTAGAGTAAGTGTGCGCGTGTTTCATGAATATGTGGAATGGGGCATTTCTCTATCTTTAGATAGCCACGAAAGAGTTTAGTAATTTTGGCCAAAAGGTTGATCCAAACTCCGACCGATAACTGACTAAAACATGATTGCAAATATAATATTTGAAATCGTGTTGAATTTGGCAGTAAAGAAACATTCCAATTAAGAAAGTACAAGTTTCTAGAGTTGACTGTACTTTCATGTCCGGACACAATTGCATAGAAATTACAAACGGGTTTTTCGCAAGTGATTTTAAATTAATGATTTTGTAGTTTTGTGATGTGTTTAAAGTGCAGTATTATGAAAAATACAAAGTTGCAAATCTGAACGAGGCGCTGGCACAGCTTAAACTACTGTTAACTGTGGCAGACTATGTTAGGTAAGCAGTTCACTGCTAAGCATTACGCATACGCCGCATGGACCGAGCCTAAAAGGTCAAGCTGCGGTGGGGCTATATACAAATTTAACATTGAGATTAAATAATATCACCAGATATCGATTAACAATCAGAAATATTGCTTTAATATGCACAAATATACATACAGATATACGTTTGTATGTAAGAGTAGTTTTGCAGCAGCAGCAGCAGCAACTGCAGTATAAACTCAAGGTCAAGCGTTGAGGAACTTGATGACTGCAAGCAAATCGATTGATTGCATTGGATTGAATTGGGATGGTTGAATGATGGTACATACCTGCCACCTAATCATGACATGGGTTACTTTGTCATCCGTTCGAACAGAAAGAACAAAATCGCCAGGTTTACTTTGAGATTCCCGCACAAGAAATGAACCGTTCTTGCCACGCTCCAATATCAATTTTTCTGCTTCCTTGCCAGAAAGATTGCCGTGAAACCATCTGGAAAAAATAAAAAAAAAAACTGCAATTAGTTACGTATTTTTCGTTTTTGAGGGGTGGGTTGGAGCAGAAATGCTAACCAAAATATTAATTCATTGAGTGACTGACCGACTGACTATCGAGACTTTAGACTACGTGCGCGCTCGAAATGCAATTACAAACTACACGGTCGTCTATATGAGAAGCGCGCAAAAGCGCAAAATACTCGCCAACAACAACAACAATAACAAAACGATGCCTACAGCGAGTAGGAACCAGGCAATGCAGTGCAAATATCCAATCGTTTGTAAGTAAATATACATACGTACATACGTATGTATGCATGTATGCATGTGGATGCGTATGTGCCAAAACAACAACAACACGAAGAAAACAGTCAAATGCAAGGCAACAACACGCATACGACGTGTGGAAAAGTGCAAGTTTGTTGCTGCTGCTGGCTGCTTGGACTTATAAGTCGACCCGTCAACTGGCCAGGCCAGACAGACATAGGCATGCTGACACATGTGCACTGACACACACACACATATGTACATACGTATATAGTTGAGCTGCAGTTGACATAGAAAACTTAAAAGCTAAATTAAAATCAAACTGTTGCCTGACACTGCTTACCAATTGCAAGCAGTACTATATTAAAGCAGTGCTGAACTGTTATACACTTTCAAATGAGAATTATAACAGTCGAGCTGGTTTTCATTTCGTTAGGTCTAGTAAATAGCATTAGTCAATATTAACAGTTTAATGATATTTATGTTAATCCAATTAAGCGTGGGTCACAAAGGCATTATACTACGTCTTATATTCGAATTGCGTTGAAAAATGAATGAAGTGAGTCATTTAATTAAGAATGAAGAAGTTAATAAATAGCCCCTTTCCACTGGCATCATTCTTTTCATTTCCATTTCTTAAAACTTTGCCGTTTCCATTGACAAATTGTCATCTTTTTGACATTCACAATGCCAAGTTGACAAAAACAGTCTTGTTTGATTTAACAGGCGCCACTTTTAAACTCAAAAAAAAAGACACCAGTCAGGAAAGCAATTCTAAATACACAACAGCAAAGATAATACACAACTTTATTGACAAATTTATATTTTAATCAAAATTGAGTCTGCTTTTTAAATTTAATTCTTCCAAAATTCAAAAATTTCAAACAAAAATGGAAATGAGGGTTAAAATAGGTTAGAAATTATGTTTAAATAAATATAAAAACTGATTCCAGTACCAACTATTTATAAATATGGGATCGTTCCATTAGTCCTAATACTACATTTCATCATCATATCTTCTATAGTTTGAAAGATAGAGATGGCATTCAACCACGATTTGGAAATTCTTTGAGATAAGCTGTTGTACCATATTCCATAGAATCGGGCATCGATATCCAACTCCATCGAACAACCTCCTACCCATCTGCTTGTCTAGGGAATTAAACTCAAAACCTTTTGCGCTGAACGATCACAAATAAAATGGTGTCTTATCGCACAGCACAATCGCACACTTTTGAAGTTGCACGAAGGAAGGTAGGTTACTTTGAGAGCGAAATAATCGCATGTGTTAAAACATGTTTTTATTTTTAAACTACAATTTCTTTCACCAAGATTTAATTTAATTAGTGAGTTTAGCTGGCTCTAGATCCGAAAAAGTTGCGAAAATTGTAAACCAAAAAGAGCTGGTTGTCTATACAGCACTGTTTCATCATTCTCCCGAACGAGTCTTCAGTAAGCTTTTCGCTGAAGTAAGCATGATTGCGAACTGCCTCTCCATACAATCATTGCTTAGATCAGTTGGGAACTGCAAAAAGCAATGACAGCAAAAATAGACAACCAATGAGTGATTTCATCTTTTTGGTGGTAGTGCTTAAGCTAGGAGGCTGAACTTTCTAAGTGCAAAAGCTTTAACTTTTGAGCGTGCTTTGAAGTGCCCGTTAATTTTAATTTAATGTATATAAAGCATCTTAATATTGATAACCACTTCAAATTTGACAGCGCTTTTACTCCCAGAGCAGATAAAATTAAAATTTTGTAACGTACCGTTAATTCGCGCAAAGGCGTCAATCTGTTTCTGCGAGATGCTTGTATTGAATTCAATTGTGCTCATTTGAAGCATTTTTTCAAACATTTGTAAACAAGATTTAAGACAAAGATTTGTACATATTTTGAGTTCACCTCAACTTAATTTCTGAACAGGTTTTTTCCCATCGTGTAGTATAAACATACATAATATGTATTACATATGTATAATTACTAGGGTCTCGTTTTTTTTCCTAACTTGGTGCGCTTACATTCTAGAACAAATATCAGTACAAAATTTCAGCTCCCTAGATTAAATTACTTGACCTGGGCGTTGATGAATCAGTCAGTCAATCGAACTTAAGCTGATGCTAGTGCACTATAGGGAGAACAGAAAAGGGCGGCTTTACACTGAGAAAATGAAAGACCGAAAAAATATGAAGGTAAAAGTGCTCAAAATAACATTTTAAAAGCTTCAAATCATAGATGGGAAAAAAATAAAGGAAACCGCTAAATAAATATGTGTAAATGAGGTCAAACATGCTGGTCATATTTTTGCTAGCAGTGTAACTCGTAAGCAATACCCTGTACCCAAGGCACATATTCAAACTACGGTAAGCAATCGGCTAAAAGCACTAATAGTCTAACGCATCATACAATAACTAAAGGTAGCGCAATCGGAAATGGCTTTTCGCATGCACGCGAAATAATCTGAAAACACACAAAAACCAGGGCCACTGTCGTTGTTTTTATCTATGACTGATATCGATAGAAGTTACGCGCTGTACCAGGAAATCGAAACCGATCATGTCAGTTCGATAAAAAAGATTGCAATCTTGAATCATCGAGCCAAGACCGGCTGAGAACATCGAAGCTCTCTAGTTATTTGATAATGAGGCCAACGTGACAAAGCCGATTTCAAACTACATATATGTCTTACCATCTATGAGATCTGTGCGTTCATCAACTCTGCTGTTGATGCTGATCAAGAATATATATGTTTATAAGTTTATAAGGTCGGAGATGCTTTCTTCTGGCTGTTACATACATTTGCACAAACTTAGGGCCGATTTCTCATATTTTACATTAACCTATATGTCACATAAACTTACAATTAACAGAGTAAATTGTGAACTTATCTGACACATTGCAGCTATCCGGAAGGAGAAATCGGCCCTTAATATACTTTATTTATCTTTGAAGTTGCCTCGCACATATAGAAAGTGCCTTTGCATTATCTGGCCATTCCTTCCATTTGTGGTTAAGTGAATCATCACTCAAGTCAGTTTAATATTCGATTGTTTGCCAACGCTAGCAAACTGCCAAAACTTAAAGTGTTAGCTTGGGTCTAGTTTGTGGTCTACCTGCTTCCTAGTACCATTGAAAGGGCTTTGAAATAGGTTTACTGATGCTACTAAATGCCACCTACTTTAAGCATTAAGAGTTAATGATCAAACGAATCTACATTTTTGAATCACTCTTATTTGCTTAAGGGTATTCCAGAATCGTTTAATGATTTTTGGATATTGCGTTTTTGTTTTGTATTCCACTTTGTGCCTTTGCTCGACTATTATTTAGCATAAATAACACTAACTTAAAAAACTTGCTTTGAATTCCATATGATGATCAACTGATCTACTGCTATGGTTTTCAGTAGGCGCTGCTTTGCCTTAGCTCTGCTTAGAGTTCGTCGCCACCTACTGTACGAGTGAGTATAATAAGTAACTGTGCTGTCACCCTCCTACCCCACCATGGTTTTGACCACTTCTAGAGGTGCAACCACAATCGATGAATTTAGCTTGTCCTTAAGCCGGTTTTAATTTTAGTTTTGTTTTGTCTGATTTTTTGGGGTCAGAGATATCATTAAACATGTGATCAAGACTCATGCGTTATGTATGGCGGGTGGCGGGCGACAGACGTCAGCGGGTGGGCAAGTCTTCCGTGTGTATGTGTGTGCTTAGATGGAGGACGGGGTAGACAATGAGCAGCATTACAACATCATGCATTTCAATGTTTCTACACATTCAAGGTGGCTCTCGCCGCAGCTCGTCAAATGATAAGAGAGTGACAAGCAAAGTTATTTTTAGCATAAAAATTTCCTTCCACTTGTAACTTAGACCGGAAGTGGCAATAGTTACACTCTTGAACTGCTTGGTCAAAGCAGTGCCTCTGGATGAAACTGGTGCCGCTGATGCTGGTGAATCAGGCGAACTGTTGTATGTATGTGTATGGAAAGGTTTCGCCTTATTTGCATAAGACAATTCACAGATTTTGGGAGCGTCTATTAGCACATTTCTCATTGTTGATTTTTATGATTGTTCAATTTTGAACCCAGTAGCAACATTTTGTTTTTACTTTTCAAGTTCTTGACAAGTTAACTGCGTATGGAAGAGCTGAAAGATGGGGCATGTTTGATTGACTTGATCGATTATCAACCGGAATCCTGAAGTTTTCGTTTTTGTCGATTTTTAAAATTAGCAACATTTATGGGTTGTGTGTGCTTAACTCAATTTAAATCGGGCAAAGCGAATAAACAACAAAATGTTGAAGAAAAATATAATTTGCGTACGAAATGTGTACAATATGATTACATATTGAAGTCAGTGAAATTTCACAATCCACTTTTACAGTTACAGTATCCTCCCTGGAACACCATTCATGAAAACAAAGCGCCGAACTTCCCTAAGGTCAACAAAACTGGCGCGAAACAAATGATTAACAACACATTTGTCACAGGTTTATAAGTACAACATCATTTTGTGTGCCAACGCACCTGGAACTGAGGCGGCTTGGCTCTGACTGCCTGCTTGCCTCCAATTAATGGCAGTTAATGTAAGGGCAGATGAACTAACAGACTTAAATTTGGAAAAAACCTTTGTATACCCTTTCCATGTGTTAACAATTGTTTTTTTTCTTACCTTTTTTTTTTTATTCTTTTCCACGGAGTTAGGGGATTGACCCCGCTTCGGAACATCTAATGAAAAGTTTTTACCTTTAACACAAACGTCACCTTTACCATCTAATGGCATCAGCTATAAAGTACGTAGATAAGACTATTCAAATTTTTGCCCTCAGCTTAGATAATATTCTAAGGAGAACTGAACTGTTTAAGAAGTAAAGCTTAGTACTCAGACAAACGAAACCGTGTGCTAGCGGAATGGACAGGTAATTATGATGGGGGGTAGCGTACGGTGCAGTGAGACTGTTCAATGCCAAAACACCACCCTTCATCAAAATACCACCAAATGTGAAACGGTCACACTGCGCTGATTTGCTTAGATTTAAATTTTGTTTGTTCTTTTTTAATATTCAGGAATATTTGGAGGATATACGGAACGCAGAAATAATCGGGAATGCGTTGGATTCAAATTACGCCATTCGATGATTTTTGTCGAGCTTTTGCTCCTGACATGCCGACAGGTAAATGTCGGCAAAATTACAAACTATTTTTTCTGTTTCTGAGCACCGGAATTGAATCAGTTGTCTCAGTCTGTCAAGTAAGCTCCTGTGCCTGTCAAGTTAACGGCGCAATGAGCTTTCCGACGCTTTCCGAGTTTGACCGAGCGTAAGAGGCCTGTCGGAATTTACGAAAGCTTTCCGACACTCTTTTTATACCCGTTACTCGTAGAGTAAAAGGGTATACTAAAGTCGTGCAAATGTATGTAACAGGCAGAAGGAATCATTTCCGACCATTTAAAGTATATATATTCTTGATCAGCATCAACAGCCGAGTCGATATAGCCATGTCCGTCTGTCCGTCTGACCGTCTGTCCGTCTGTCCGTCCGTCCGTCTGTCTGTATGAACACCTAGATCTCAGAGACTAGAAGAGCTAGAGCAACTAATTTTGAAATGTAGACTCCTATTGTCTGCACGCAGATCAAGTTTATTTCAAATTTTTGCCACGCCCACCCCCTCCCCCACAATAAAAAATGTTGAATAACTCCCACAATTTTTGAGATATCGCTCTCAAATTTAAAACTTACATTTATATTCGCAACATCTATAAGCCCAGAAATTTTCATCAAGATCGGATGATAAATAGCCGAGTTAAAAAATGTTGCATACTTTTCGGCTGTCCCACCTTAGGCACACAGGAAGGCTATTAAACATTTGTTTTCATGAGTAACGGGTATATCGAAGTCGGCTAGAGCCGACTTTAACTTACGCTCTCGTTTTTTAAATGGCGTTGACACCCGTCGGAATCGATTTAGTTTGTCTAAGTACTAAGCTTAAGAAAGAAAATGAGAAGAGGGGGAGAAGGCAAAAATTAAATGCATTTCATTTCGTTTGAATCGGAATAACGGGTTGGGATGTGAGGGCGCAACGGGCCATTATATGCCCATCGCTGGAATAGGACGTAGAAGTAAGGCTTTTGGAGTGCACCAATCAAACTATCAACCTCATATTTTTCGAAAAAAAGTTCGGTAAAATGGCATAAGTCACTTTAAGAAATTATATTATTTTGTGAGTATTTTCCACAAAAAAATCATCCGAAATCTATCAGGTAGGGGAACTAAAAAACTAAAATTTGTGGTAGAAGTCTTGCCAACGTATCTATAAACAGAAAGATGTGTAATATCCATACAAGTTAATGTCAGACGTGCATTCTCGATGTGGACCCACGATTTTAAATTATGTGCTGTCTATGTTATCATTTGTTCGGGCGACTTCAGTTTTTTTAGTTTGGTTCTCATTTTGTGTCGGTGTGTAGTTGTGTTTGTTTTTGACAATTCTTTCTTCTTTTCTTTCTTTAGCTGCTTGTGTTCTTTCCTTGGCAAAAGACTAATGACGGCGGGAAAGTGATTCCTCGGACACGAACATTTCGACCTCACATAATATATATATTTGTTTTACACATTGTGGCATTTTGTTGTTTTACGTTACGCAACTTTGTGATTTTAATGTCTTTGATCTCACATATTTTTATACTCTGTACCAAAGGTACACAGAGTGTATTAAGCTTGTGCAAAAGTATGTAACAGGGAGAAACATTTCCGACCCTCTAAAGTATATACATTCTTTATCAGCATCAACAGCCGATACGAGCCGTCTGTATGAACGCACAGTTCTCAGAGATGGTAAGAGATAGAGATTTGACATGTATGGGACATAAGCTTCTTATACTTGCTTGTTCGCCCCCGCAATTTGGAAAAAAACAGTTTTGTAGATAAATGATTCGTACCTTCTAGAGATATTTACTAATCCACATTATTTATTTTGATTTGCCAAAGGAATAATAAAGATTGGATTAACGATACTCAAATTATGATCAAAAAAAGTTCGCTGTCGCAACGCAGCAGCAGCGCTGTATTCAACTGCTACTTCAGGTACAGAGTATACTACAGTCGGGATAGGCCGACTTTCTTACTTGTTTTATATAGCGATTTTGGCAACTGGGATGTTTGGAATGGGATAAATGGATTAAAGAATAAAAGAATGTAAAAAAATGTGGAAAAGAAAGAGAAACAATAAGGGGGAAAATCTGTTTTACAAGAGATAAAGAGAAAAAAGGAGAGAAAGAGAAAAAAGGAGAGAAAGAGAAAAATTAAGCAGGAACTTCACAAAAAGTAACCAATTATATTTAAGATAGAAGTATTGCAAGCGACCTAGTTGAAGCCAGTTCTTCTTATCAAAGTTTAGCTTTTAGCCCTTCAATATTAAGAAATTGTTAAGGCTACTCACAAGCTCTGTCATAAGACAAATTTAAGACACAAGTCTAAAAAGTGGAAGTGTACGACTTAAGTCTTTAAGAGGGCGAGTGATCTAATCAAATTATGACCATCAAAATTCGACCATTAACGGCAAAGTTAGGACAGTTTCGGTTTTGTTTACCATTTTTATATTTAGATATAGTACTCAAACTGTTCTAGCTTTGGTTTGTTAATTAAGTAATTAATCCAAAGAGCATCTATTAGTCGACCCTTTGCTCCCCCTTCCACCAAAAAAAAAAAATTAAAAATCTCATTAATTTCTTGTTGAGTTTTGAATGAATTTGCACAAATTAAACCATATTTACTTTTGGTTTTGTTTATTTTTTTATAGCAAAATAACAAGTCAATTTAGTTGTGCAATGGAAAAAACGGAAATATGCAAAATAGAAAACGCATTACGAGAAATACGAATGCAGTTGGGTGAGTAGACTGAGTCCCAGTTCCAATGCCAGTGCCAACCACAAACTCAGTTGTATTTGATTTAAAAATAAAAAATATTTTTTTTTTATGAACAATATTGAAAACAAAAACAAAACACAAAAACGTGCAATTTACTATTGACAGATCTGCTATAGAGTAGCAAAGCCAGAGGGCGAGAGTGAGAAGTTGACCTAATGGCGACGGCAAAGCGCGTGACACACAAAGCAGGCCCCGGAAATGTTTAAGAGAACGGAAAGTTATTGACAACGGCAAGGCGGATGAATTGAATCCAGTGGGCAGAGGGCTGAAGCGGAGGAATTTATTGCCCACATTAAATGAAATGAAAGATGGGTGATGCGACTTTTCAAGAAGAATTGCAAGAATCTTGCGGCAAACAAACACCAGATAAGCTTTGATTACATTCCACATTCAGGTATATTATCTGCTTTTTATCTCAACTGTTTTATATGGAAAAACTCGGGCCAACAAGCTAAACATTTGGCAAGCTGGTGTGGGGGCGATTTGTTTACGTGTCTGGACCAGATTCCATAAAAGTATGTTCATTCATTATTAGAATTTGCAATTTACGATTCTCCTTAAGGGTTGTTGTTGTGCCTGTCAATTATTAAGTGTTATTGTTGTTTTTGACTGATGCTTTGCGTAAATATTTACTCATTTTGCGTGGCAATTTTGAACACATGACATTTCTATCATTTTGTTTTTTTTTCGTCTAACTGAGCTTGTGATTGGTCTATTAGTAGGATTGTGGTTGTTGCTGTTGTTGCTACTTAGTAATTGGATAAATGGGACAGATACACTTAAGAGTCGAAATGTGGGCAGTAGGGTTAATTTGATGCTTTATGTTGTGTATTAAAGGTAAATGTCTTTTTATAGTAAAGCAAAGATCTGCTTACCATAGACTATACAGACACTCTAAACGTGAGCTTATACCGTACTTAACTACCCATCAGTTCGGATCATTACTGAGATCAGTACTGTAAAAAAATGTCGCCAAGTTCAATCCACCAGATGGACCTCTTCAAGTGTGTTGTCAAGTGCATCCTGATCATTGTCCCTTACTCCATTTATATTTAATGTTATTCCTACACTAGACATGTACATAGGTAATTCGTAATAAGGTTTTGTATTCAATATTATCTTTAAGGCTACGTGACGTCCGTAGCCTTAAAGCCTCATTTCATGAATTTATCCAATTTCTAATGGTCATGCTGGATTCACCCAGGTATTGGTGTAATTGATTCTGCTAATACTAAAGGGCATTTTCGGCTAAGGCTTCTTAAAGTCCTATTCTCAGATGACAAACTAATGTCGGCACAATACGTTACATGAAAAGAAACGCAAAATTCTTTCAAATTCATGATCAAGCGCGTTCGTTCTCAAATTATTCGGTCTACTTTTTTTTAATCCTCGCAGAGGGTATATATTAAAATTATCCAATGTTTGTATATATATTTGTGTAAGCATCTCCGACCACATAACGTATATATATTCTTGATCTATGCTATATCTCCTCCGTCAGTTTTAAAGCTATCTTGACCAAACTTAGCATGAAGTCAGAACCGGCCGGATCGGATGACTTTAGCATATAGCTGCTATAGGAACGATCGGTCGAAAACTAGTTTTAGTGAGAAAAACTTTTATGTTTTCAATGCAAGCTCGAATTTGTAAGTTCTTTATGCTTTTTTATAATTCCACTAAGCTTGATGGAAATCGGACAACTATATGGTATAGCTGCCTTAGAAAAAATAGATCTGAAAAAAGTCTTAGTACTTAGAAATCGTAAATCTACGAAGAAAATAAGATATTGGTAAAAAAAAAAACATGGATAAATACCGAAACTGGGACCAATTGAGTGCAGTTATCAACATCATAAATGTGGTATTTTTTGGGATTTAGAAAAAAAATTGATTTTAGTAAACAGAAATTCCTCAAATTTGACTGTTTGTTACTTCACTCTACTTAATCCATCTAAGTATTTATCCATAGTTTTTCCTCACCATCTTCTAGTTCAAGTAGAAATGGGTCTTTTTGACTGTAAACTAGTGTAATTTATCGCGCTACCTCTAGTTATTATTATACTGTGAGCACAAGGCGTAACCATGATCAAATTAAAATGGTTAAAATCAGCTGTTTTCTTTGAAATTATAGCGTAGTTTAACGTCTCAAATTTCCAATTGCTGCTTTTTTAGATCTCAGTATTATTTAATCCGCTAAGTTACAATGCAACCACATTTGAGTTCAGCGAGAAAAACTCCTCTGCAAACCCCAAATTATTTTCTTTTTTCAATTAAATTTGCTAATCTAAAGCCTACTTTTATGGGTGAATAAATTTAGGATATTTAACTCTTCGATCATACAATAATCGCTCTATTCATTCCCCCGCACGACTATAACATAATAATTAATTTAATTTGCACGCTACTTTAGCACGCGCCATTAAAGAAACGCGCGCGTTTTTTTTGAAGCGTTTCCCAGGCGTTTATAAACGCGCTTGCACTTACTTAAAGCCATGCAGCTGGACATTTATGTTGGCCAATAGTTGCAGGGTGCTGGTGGAACATTCGCCAAATGTGGGAAACTGGGGTGGCGTGGCTGACCAGGAAGTAGGTGTGGCGGGATAAGAAGCAGCTCCAGGACTCAGACGATGCAATGATTCCGTAGAAGTGGATGTAGAAGGAGCTGAAGAAACAGGACGGCGAGGGCAGTTACTGCTGCTACTGTTGTTGTTGTTGTTGTGGTGTGCCACACCCTTAATGATCAGGGCCAACTCATCGTTGCTCATGCAATTGTTGCACTCGCGTTTTGCGGGCGTTTTGGTGGCCTTTGTCTTTCTGGAGTGTTTGTTGTGCGGCGTCTTGCGTCCATCTCCGCCGTAGTGGGCTTGAATGGCGCGTTCGTATTCAAAGTTGCGTTGTATATAGTTAATGTTATTATTATTGTTATTGTTGTAGACTTGTTTCTCTTGCAATTTGTGTTGCACCACATTGCCCAGCGAACTGGACAACTTCTCGAGGCATTTGTTGAACAGCATTTTGAGTGGTTTCGTGATTCAGATTTAGATAAACTGGCACTTTTCTATTTAGTTTTCCGGCTCTGCCCGCACTTGTTTAAATAACAAAACAAAATAATAAACAAACAAAATAAGTATTTTTTTTTTTTTTTGTAATAATTTCCACTTGATCTGGTTCTTAGCTTAGTTGTAGTTTGATGTTTGTTGCTGTTGTTGCTCAGTCTAATTCTATTAGCTTAGTCTTAAAAATTTTTATTGCACAATTTTTTTCAAAGCCAACAACAATTTGTTTTCATACAACTTGATCTTGGTGGTTTTGGTGGTTATCGTTGGCTTGATGGCAGCTCTGGCTGCTTCTTCGTCCAGACGCGTTTGTGCCGCAATCAAATGCTCAAAAACAAATGTGGATGAAGGCATAATACGGATGGGCGGCAACTAAACGGCGCGTTTTTTGTTTGTGTTTGAAGAAAGCCCAAGATGGGAACTGCTTGCTTTCGCGTAGCGCGCGTGCGTGCTGCTCGATTGAAACGCAACTTGAGAATGAAGCTGAAGCTGCCGACTCTGAAGCTTTTAGCCCGTGTTAGCTCTGCTGATATTCTCGTCGTTCTCGCTGCTTAATGATCGTCGTCGTCGTCGTTGTTGTTGTTGTTTTGTCTCTGCTGCTCACATTCAGTCTCTGGCGCTTGGTTGTGGCTTTTGAGGGGTTGTTCTAAGCGCTCAGACTGTCTGCTGCTTACTGAATGAATCTGGACTGACTTTGTCCCGGGGTTTTTGTTTTAAATCAACCAAAGTAGGCCTTCCCGCCCCCTGCTCACCACACACTAACCCATCATCAGTTCTCTTAATCATTATCTGTGTTTTACAACTTGTTGATTTTTCGGTACGTGGGCGGCACTGTCAATCGGCACCAGCGCCAGCCCATTTGACAGAACACTTTTACTTTTGCTCATGAATCACCTGAAAGAATTTCCAACAAATTTGCCAAGTATGGGCATTAGCGCCTCCTGACACCGGAAATGAAATGGAGACCGAGCTACTAGAGGAGTGAGAGCGAAACAGATGACACCTATATTGGATACTCCTTCTCGTTCTCGTTCTCTTACAGCGCACCGGCGGCATAGACGTCAGAGTCTTGGGACGTGCCTCGCATATTTGGCTAAGCATATTTCTCTGGTTTTTTGGACGACGTGCGACAGCCTTAAGCTCCAAGCCGGGCGTGGAACTCACTTTGGGGGCTTATGGATGACAAATTATTTTGTCTGCCATCGTTTCGTCATCGGTTTTTCGTTGGAACAGCATAACGCAAAATGTTTTCAAAGTCAACAACATAAATCGTAATTAAGAAAAGTGTTGGAGGAGGTGGTGGAGGGAAATTCCTCTTGGAGGGAATGGAGAGACATTTATACATTTGTATGTACGTATGTATGAACATTCTCTTTAATGTTAAAAAGTCTCACGATCGTTTTGCAATAAATCGGGGATTTTTCTGCTAGAATATTTATTTACCCATGGAAAAGTATTTATGCAGATTTTCTATTTAAGTGATCAAATGTACTTGTTGCGGAGCCATTACAAGAAAACCCCAACACAAAGAGTACAACATTTTTAAGAATAGGTACAAATGCTATCTCTGACCGTGTGAAATCAGTTGCAGTTTTATCATATGAAATGACTGTTTACACTTAGACACCGTTAGATTTTCTTTTTATACTCTGTAAATGTATGTATATATATTACTGATCAGCATCAACAGCCGAGTATATATAGCCATGTCCGTCTGTTCGTCTGTCCGTATAAACAAACAGAACTCAGAGATAATAAGAGCTAGAGGTTGGAAGTGTATGTACCCCTTCTTTTCCCGCAATTTTGAAACAACGTAATAACTCGAAACGTAATACAACGTAATAAAGATCGGATGAATGATAGTCAAGCTATGAGCAAACGAAAGATCTCTGCTTCTTTTTTATACTTATTCGAAAATTTTCAGTTAAATATTGTAGCAGTTTTGAGACAATATCGAACAGATATCAAATTCAAATAGACGCTGGGCAGAAGGTCCAATTTTGTTTTTTTTTTATATTTTAACCGATACGAAAATTTTGGTTGGCTGAATTCAAATCAATTGTCAGTTTTCCCCCAGCATGTCAGGTTTACGAGATATTTGCCAAAACGTGTGTTGAGCGGGGTTTGTTCACATTTGTAGGTCCTTTGGCTATATTAACATACAGTAACATTTTTAAACCAAATTTGTTTTATTGTAAGGTGCATTGAATAATAATAAAACCAAACAAGAATTTTTGTATATGTTTATAATATACCAATTTATTGATTTTAATATGGAAAATATGGATATTTTTGATAAAATCGTTTTTTTTTTGCCAAGTTTTAATAATTTTTTCAAAATTGCTGACATTAAAGATGTCAGATTATCAAAGTAGGTAGTCATTTGTCTCCTCTAAATTCCCACATGTTCAGTTTTCGATATCATCTCGCATTTAAAAGTTATAGACCAAAAACTACAAAAATGTACGACTATTTATTACATTTTTAAAATAATATTATCCTCTAAAGTCTATTTTAATCAACCAAAATCAATGTAAAATAACTTTTTAATGTCCACTCTTATGTTTCACAATAGCTACTTTGTTATTCTCAAACTACAAGAAATTTTAATGGTAAATATTATGCAAAAAAAATTGAACATTTTTATAGTTTTTGGGCTATAATTTTAAAAGCGCGGTGATATCGAAAAACTGAAAAATTAATAAATTACAGGTGACAAAGGACTATCAACTAGTTATTTTTGAGAGTTTTTTTTGTTATCAGAACATTTTTTAGAATAATTTAAACTTGGAAAAAAACCGAGACTATCAAAAAATTACCATATTTTCCCTTCTAAAATCCAACAATTTGTATCTTATGCACAAAATCAAAACTTCGCGTTTGCTTTTACTGTAACGACATTCAATTCAGCATATATTAAAACAAATTTTAAAAGGTTACTTTATGTGGCCACTGTGTTATAGGAATTCAAAGTTCAAACCCCTCGGTTCAAAACCTGTTTGCAGGCTCTGCTGATAACTCCGCTTTTATCCGATCTTTACGAAAAATTTATAGATTATAGATATGAGAAATATAAATGTGAGATTAAAATTTGGTTGATATCTTAAAAGTTGGAGTTATTCAACATATCTTATTGAGAGGGCGGGAGGCGGCGCACAGTGGCCGGTTTCGCTGATTTAGCGTCGCAAAAATTAATACAGTGTACTTTACATTAAATTATTATCTTTGCCGACTGCTGCTGAAATTTTCATTTACTCATCATTAGATGAGTCTCAGGTCATCGACGCCACACGCGCCTATAGATATGGTCAGTATTTACATTATCATTGGGGCTTGACTGCTAAAGATATAAAAGCAAAGTTCCAAATAGTTTACGAGATATGGAATTGTATTTCCTACTCAGAAGCTGATAAGTTCAAAGTGGAATAAAAAAGAAAACGGCCGCTAATCAATCCAAGCCCAGACAAGATTTTTATACTACCATCACAACCTTTCAGAATTTTTTGGTGGGGGGCGGTTACCTTTTTTTGCTCATAACTTGTGTATCGTTCGTCCGATCTTTATCATTCCTTTAGCAAATCGATAAATAATTACTAGATATCTGTACAAGGTACGAACAATCTATCATCAAAACTGTGGGAGATATGACGTTTTTTTGCAAACTGCGGGGGCGGGAGGGGGCGTGGCAAAAATTGAAAATAAACTTGATATGCCTGCAAGTATAAGAAATATATGTCCCATACATGTCAAATCTCTATCTCTTACCATCTTTGAGATCTGTGCGTTCATACAGACGGACAGACAGACAGACAGACGGACATGGCTATATCGACTCGGCTGTTAATGCTGATCAAGAATATATATACTTTATAGGGTCGGAAATGATTTCTTCCCCCTTTTACATACTTTTGCAAAAACTTAATGTACTCTGTGTACCTTTGGTACAGAGTATAAAAAAGAAAAACAAAACAAAAAAATTAGAAATTGAAAAAATTACAGTTGTTACAGTACGGTGGTAAAAAAGCTGCCTCCATGGATGACACATTAGAAAAAAATAGAAAAACAGATTCTTAATAACTAGGAATGTCGCTATAGCCAGAAATAGGAATAAAACGAGAGCGTAAGATAAAGTCGGCTCTAACCGACTTCGATATACCCGTTACTCGTGGAAAGAAATGTTTAATAAACTTCATGTGGGTCTCAGGTGGGACAGCCGAAAAGTATGCCACATTTTTTTAAATCGGCTATTTATCATCCGATCTTGATGAAAATTTCAGGGCTTACGTTTTAAATTTGAGATCGATATCTTAAAAATTGTGGGAGTTATTTAACAATTTTTATTGTGAAAGCGGGGGTGGGCGTGGCAAAAATTTGAAACAAACTTGATCTGCGTGCAGACAATAGGAGTCTACATTTCAAATTTGGTTGTTCCAGCTATTCTAGTCTCTGAGATCTAGGTGTTCATACAGACAGACGGACAGACAGACGGACGGACAGACGGTCAGACGGACATGGCTATATCGACTCGGCTGTTGATGCTGATCAAGAATATATATACTTTATATATACTATATATGAAATGATTCCTTCTGCCTGTTACATACATTTGCACGACTTTAGTATACCCTTTTACTCTACGAGTAACGGTTATGAAAATAATATTTTATTTTCGCAAAATGGCGGCTGGTTGAAAAAACCGTAATTTTTTTCGCCTTATTTTAAAAATAGTTAAAATCAAAATTTTTACATAATCGTAGTTTGGGCCATAAAGGCCCACGGCAAAAGTCAATCGGTTCATTAGAACTTGAGATAGCATCTCATGAGATAGCATGTGCTGGAATCGTAGTTTAACAGGACTGTAAATTGATGCGCCGTTACCAACGTGCGTGTAACTTTAAAAAAAACACTTGTTTACACCATTTTCGATCCCGACCAAAAAATTTGTTGTGGGGCCGTTTTCGAGAAATCGCGAAAAATATTGTTTTTTTGATTGGGAAGAAAAGTAGCTTTTGAAAAATGTGAATATCTTTGGTATCGTTTTGTTCATTATGAAAAGGAAACGTTTTCTTGGATGGCAATTGAATGCTCTATTATTCATTCATACACCCCTTTCTTATCTGGCGCTTGACTTTGAAGCAATAATGGCTTTTATCGGCAACCTTGCATTAAATTTATCACTTTAAAAAAGGCAAATTTTAAGTACGATTTTCACCACACGATTTTCTTGTTGTCATCATAGAGGTCACATTGCTCACATTGCGCACAAAAGTGAGCGTTGAACGAGTTCGTGAGCACTGAGCCAGATCCACAATACAATATCAACAACAATCAAAAAAGAAAGTTCGAAAAGAATGAATTAGCCAAAAATTATAATTCGAGATCGCCGTGTGGCCATGCAGTGGAATGCCGATATGATCCCTAAGCTTATTGAAGCCGTCGAGGAGTCGGAATGCCTCTGGAATATGACCAGCGTCAATTATAAAAATCGTGAAGCCAAGGAGTCTAGCTGGAGCAGCGTTGCCAATCAGCTTGCCAGCATTATTCCTTGATAGCGAACAATATGCTGCCGACTCAGGTCAGGATTATTAATATAAATAAATTATTTATTATTGGCATATATTAGTAATATCAAATACTACTACTATATATATACATTTGTACATGTACATGTATGTATGTATACATATACATATAATATCAAATACTACTACTATATATATACATATGTATGTATATCAAATAAATAAACATAATCAATTACCTTTAAGTACTCGTCTTTCAATACTTCATAAATTGCATCGCATGTTTCCAGATATTGTTGAATTTGACATTCTAAACTTTTAAATTTGTGCAGAATACTTTGCAACTCTGTACTCAACTTGGGAAACATGCCTTCTTCCATTCGAGTCAAATTAATTTTGTCGACCCAGAAAGAGCGCTTTGGCTTCGGTTCATCATCATCTTCATCTTCGTCCAGCACCCATAACGCAATAACAGCACACGCCACTAGCACTGTCGCCTTTCGCGCATTCATTTCTTGCAGCTAAAAATTTAATTTAATTACAATTAAAAAAAATACACGAAAGTACTAAAAATTACGCATATTTACCTTTATACAAATTTTTAAGTCGAAAAAAAAAACAAAGTTATCGCAATGTGACAGGAAAACGAACATGTGCGATATGCTTGGCACAGAAAAAATAGTTCAAATGAGCTAATTTTGAGCTAACTCATTGGATCAGCTGTTCAATTAATTGTGGTCACAAACGTGCCAGCCTCGGTCACAGAACCACTGTGACGCCAAATGAGTACTTGTGTTCACATACAATCACACGATTTCGGTGACAAGGCATGGGCCGGTCACATTGCGCTGTGCCACTGAAATGTGACACTCTGTGCCCCAATGTAAGCGGAGCATAACACTGTGACACATTTTTGAACTCAAAAAAGTTGATAGCGTTGAGACCAAAAAATTTTGAAAGGGTATGATGGTAGTATAAAAACCCTGTCTGGGTTTGGTCTGATTAGCTGCCGTTTTCTTTTTATTGCACTTTGAACTTTTTCGCTTCAGAGTAGGATTTACGATTCTATATATCGTTAGCTATTTGGAATTTTGCTTTTATATCTTTAGCAAAGTTGTATCTCTTGGTTTGGCCTACAAAGCATTTCTTTGCAGCAAATAAAAAAAATTTCATCTTCATACTCAAAATTACAAAAGTTTCTCAAAAAAACCAAGTTTTTACCACTTTTTACAAGTTTTTTAACTTCATCTTGGAACCCGTTACAAATTTGGACAAGTAATACGATACAAAGTTGTAGCTTAGACCAAAACAAACAAACCGTTAGAACGAACCAACTTCAAACTAATACAAAACAATCGAAATTTTTGACTGTGTCAGCCAATTGGTACCAAAAATTGCCGTTTTTCGAGTTTTTGTTCCAATTCTACATGCTTAAGGGCCCGTAACTATATGAAGGACCAATCGAATGAAGTTGGTATGTTCCAATCGTTTGTTTATTTAAGTCAAAATCGTTACAGTTTTCAAGACAAAGTTGAAAAACAGTACAAAATGAGGAAAACATGATGACTTTACGGAATTTTTGTCATTTTGAGTATATAGATGTGACTTTTTTTACTTGCTACTTAGAAATGTTTTGTAAGCCAAGCCAAGAGCAACAACGACACTTTAAAGTTCAGCGAAAACTTTGAAGTTCAATAAAAAAAAAACGGCAGCTAACCAGACCAAACCCAGCGAATATTTATGTACTACCATCATACCCTTTCGGAATTTTTTAGTCTCGACTCTATCAACTTTTTAGTGTTGCACAGTGTAATTAAAGCTGGATAAACAATCGATGCCACTATCTATACATCGATATATTTTTTTATTATCCCCATGAAGAGAGTATATTAAAATTACCTAGATGTTTGTAACGCATAAAAGGAAGCACCTAAAGTATATATATTCTTGATCAGCATGACGAGCTGAGTTTATTTGTCCGTCCTCTGTCCGTCTGTTTCTAAGTTTGCAACGCAAACGTCCCCAAATCTCGTATTTATAAGTTTTCTATGCTTTCACATAATTCCACCAAGCTTTATTAAAATCGGACCACTATATAGTATAACCGCCATACAAAATATAGTTCTAAAAAAACCTCTTAGTCGGAAAGTCTTGTTTTCAATGCTATCTCTCCCAAACTTGTTACTGATCAATATTATATACTATCACACAATTCTGCCAAGTTGGACCCAAATCGGATCACTATAGCATATAGCTGCCATAGGAACGATCGGTCGAAAAAGTAGTTCTAGTCAGAAACAACTTTTTAGTTTTCAATGGTAGCGTCTTTAAGCTTTCCAGCTATATAGTCGGTTTCCACACAAGTTTGGGAAG
Organism: Lordiphosa magnipectinata; assembly: GCA_037044535.1. Lineage (NCBI taxonomy): Eukaryota > Metazoa > Arthropoda > Insecta > Diptera > Drosophilidae > Lordiphosa > Lordiphosa magnipectinata. The sequence goes on from JBAMBO010000579.1 coordinate 253,952, forward strand.
TTTGGTCAAAATCTGATGAATATATCGTATAGCTGCCATATAAAAAACTGCCAAGCAAATGGTCAAGTAGTGGCGCCATCTATCTATTGCTGAGTTTGGGAAATAACTCAGCTAAGAATGTTCGACGAAAATCATTTAAAACCTTAATTTATATAAATTTTGCAAGCTACAAGGACAACTTCGGTCGTGCCGAAGTTAGCTTTCCTCAATTATCGATGTGTGGCTCGCCATCGAACCAATTAATTGATATTGATGAGCACTAAAGACTATAGCCGATTTACTTGCTTTTATGTGCTTAACACGGACTGTGGTATTTTCCATTTGTGTTAGCCACCTTAGTGAAATGATTCTTAATATTGCTGGGCTTCTTTATTAAAGTCACAAGAGGTCTTTTACAGCAGCACGTTGCCCAGAGTTGTCATGCATTCAAAGCTTAGAGAACTTAAAACAAAAAACAGCTGAGCAAAAGGTACTAAGCAAAGAGCAGGACCGGCCAGCTCATAGCCACCGATGGCCGAAGTCACTCGTGTTTTTCGAGAACTTATGAATCTAAAAGTCCTTCTGTTCTTTCAGGAAAAATGCCTAATGAAGAAGCACAGCAATATAAAGAATCATTTACTAAGGTGGCTCAAAAAAATTGGAAAATGCCACAGTGGAACCGGCTGTCCATCAGAACAAAAGATAGTCTTATAAGAAAATATGCCTTGAGGAAAGTTGACGAGCAACGAAACAACTGAACAACTGAGCAGTTCGAGTGAAAGGAACAACCATTGACCCTAAAGGATGATGAAGTTCCAGTAAAAAAGGTGAACAGTTGGAAATTTAAAGACTTTGGGAAGCGACTGTTGGTCACTACATGCCGCGCCTCACACCGTTAAGCGGTTGTGATATTGATGTATCGGTCCAATAAAGAAGAAATATATGAAAATCAATTGACAAAGCTTTAAAAGAATGTTTAGTTAATAGAGTTGGCAGCAAAGTAACGGAGATATGGTAGTAAAAGTCAATATTGTGTCACATTACAATTTGTAGTCTGTTAACTTGTCATATTGTCAATGCTCTGAAAATAATTTCTCACCTAAAATATCTCCCCCCCTTTAGTATCATACTTAGTTGCCATTCTGATATACATAGCATTATACTTTCGTGGAACAAGGTGCAAGAAATCTTCAGTATATGCGAAGAAAATGATTAACAAGGTTGCTATAGTGGGATTGGAAATACATGTTGTTTGCTACCTAAAATAGGCTACCAATTCTTCGCCTGATTTCGCACTTGCTTGATTTTCCATTATACTTTAGTTTTTAGTGCAGCCAGCCCAACCCTTTTCATAGTCTCCCCTACAAAAAGCTTAAAACGATGACCTTGGCTATCCCGAAAACAGTGCCGACACCGAAACCGAGCGACCGCATTTGGTCACAACGAAAACAACAACAGACCTGATGATGATGAAGATAATAATGATGGGGGAGAGCCTCAAATGATCATACACAAAAACAAAATAAACATAATTTATTGTTATTTATAAACTTTGTGTACGCAAAATGAAGCCATTTAATATGCCAAGCGGCAAACTATGCGTCCGCAAATCCAATTCCAAGTCCAGCATTGAGCTGAGCTTAACTGAGCCGAGAAGCGTGCCAGGGGAGACGATTTCTCTGTTCAATCGGTGGGGATTGAAATGTTTCAGTTTGATCTATTGCCGAGTTTTATAATAAATCAAAAGCAGCTGTTGTATTTGGTTTATGGCCCGATTTCATGGACCGCCTCTCCAACCGTAAATGAGGTATTTGAAATAAGACTGTTTCCAGGGTGCCAAGCACGGATGAGTAGTTAGATTAGTCACAGCACACTATCTGTCCTAGACACGGTCACAATGTTGGTGTTAGTCACAACGCAGAAGGCTTATGAGACAGAATTTATATTTAGTACATGGAAAAAATTTCTACAATACTAGAGATTAACTAGGCTGGTGCATCGTTGGAAATGGAGACGCACGTTAACATTCCACAGCAACAAAAGGGATCTTTTTTTGCCAGTTCGATGGCCCTTAAAATGGGATTTTTGTTGGTTTGTGTTAAAGTTTGCTTTGGTTTTAATTTTGTTTTTGTTTTAGCGAGGGATTTACCCTGAATGTATAATTACCATTAACGGACAGTCCGAGACTGACTGCGGTCTCCATACGTAACTGACGGATCGTGCCGAGAGCTTTAAATTGTGTTCAGAACAATTGAGGATACAATTTATATGACGCTCTAACTGTGTTCAGAGTTTCGAAAACACGCATTTGTACGGGGTGGAGCGTGGGGGGAGGCAGTTGTCGGTCGTGATGGCAATCCAAATTGTTTTTTGGGTTTTGTGAACGTTCTATATTGGATAAACATTCGTCAGTTAAAAGCCTGGCACAAGAGTCAAACAACCGAAGCTAAAACATGAAATCTTAAAACAATGGCAAGTGCAACCAAAAAACATACACTAACTAGATGCAACAAATTGTGAATTATGTTTTGTTTATGGCGTAAGTTAAAGTCGGCCCTGCCCGACTTCGATATGCCCGTTACTCAGGGTAAGAAATGTTTAATCCGATGTGTTCCAGAAATCTCTAGAGATTTTGGGGTCAGTTGTTTTTGAAAACAACCAATCCAAATGTCGGTGTTCCACAAATGGAGATTTCATTTTTCGGAGTTAGCTTTGGAGTTGCATGCAAAGCAGTTGACAAAAACAGCTGACTGGTAGTTTTTGCGTTTGGGCTGCCACGACAGGGTTGTAGGCTTCAAAATAGTTTAAATTAATGTAGGATTCAAATTTTATTTGGTAATTCCAAAGCCAAATGCTGCAAGTGGTTGTGTGTGTTTTAAGACAACAGTACTCAATTCTATCGGGAAAAATTGAAGAGAACGCTGACCCGCCAAAAAACTATTTTGTATTGACAGCCCTATTGCTTACAAGTGAGTGGAGTGCACAAATATAAATTCAAAAATGCCCGTGGCTGCATTAATTGTTTGGATATTGCTGGGAGAAGGCCGTTGGCGAGGGAGACATAACCGTAACAAGAGTTTCAGAAATGATGCAATCCACTTTTAATTTCTGATGAAGCGTAAGCTACTTTTCTGGCGCGATATGTGACTGTTATTCCATATGGCATTACTGACTCTCCCTCCGGAGTTCTATGTTTCCCCCATTAAAACAACCATAAATTTCAAAAGACAAAAAAATTTAAAAAGCGCAGTTAAAAATTTCACTACTGATAACTTGTCTTGATTCGATACTTCATTGAATTAATCTTTTAAATCATATTTTAATAAACTGCTAATTTATCCACATAATCTTGTTAAATTTATACTTAATTTAAGCGAACAAACTTTTAATTTTGAAAAGAAAATTAAAACTACGAAAATGATATTGTCACATTTGGAATAAGTTGGAAGGTTTGCTTATTGTTGCTTTCTGCTGCCCTCTGACTTTTGCATTGTTTTGGTGGACAATATTTTAAAATTCATTTTTATTATTGAAATCCCATCAAATCTTTAATAATATTAATGCAATTCGATCAGTAAGCATTCAAGCTTTGTTTCTCATTATCATATTTGACTCAAATCTCTTTATTAGCAAAACATAGACCACATGTCGCCACAAAATTAGCAACATTTGAAAACAACCAAAAGAGGTTTTATGGAACACCGACAATTGCTTTTGGGTTGTTAGAGGTTTGTAGAAAACGGCCGATTATCCGATCTTTATCAAAATTTCAGGGATTATTGATATTGCGAATATAAATGTAAGTTTTAAATTTGAGATCGTAAATCGATCGATAAATTTGAGTAGTTATTCAACATTTTTTATTGTGGGGGCAGGGGTGGGCGTTGCAAAAATTTGAAACAAACTCTATCTGCGTGCAGACAATAGGAGTCTGCATTTCAAATTTGGTTGCTCTAGCTCTTCTCTGAGATTTAGATCAGGGCTATATCGACTCGGCTGTTGATGCTGCTCAAGAATAAATATAAAATTTATATGAGCGGAAATGATTCCTTCTACCTGTTACATACATTTGTGCGACTTTAGTATACCCTTTTTACTATACGAGTAACGGGTTTAAAAAAAAACATAGATCTTTAATAGTTATGTAAATTACTGGTAGCTTGTAAGATAGGCTATATGTATTATTTATTTAAATAAATCACATGTGACTAATGCACTAAATTATAAGAAATTGTTGTAGTATTAGGAAGAGCAAATAAACTAAACTAAACTAAAGTTATTCAAATAAAAGAGATAAAATTGAAAATGGATATCAAATGAAATTTTGAGGTCATAGACATGGGCATGGTATCTTTCATGGCGGCTTTTTGTGAAACACTGGTATAGGAAGAAATCGTGTTCTTTATTTTGGGTTGTTGTGACAGAACTACACAGCTTAGACATACTGCCTTGATTACTACAAATTATCGCATCGAACGATAAGAATTAGCGGAGACGTACATTCACCCAGGGATCCTATTTATAGACAAAGCCAGCTCCATAGATAGGGGCATACTCGGCGGGCGCATTAGAGGAGAACCAACTAGGTGTATATGGATTCAAGGTCACAACAGGGCAGTCTATTAGGGTTAATGACGTACCATCCATATTCAAGGGAGAGGCAAAGGTTAGGCATGGTTAGGTCAGCGACAAGTCACTCTCCCACTTAGGCCATATGGGCCTGTTGCGATTCCATATATTATTATTGGGCATAGCAAAAAGACTTCTCCGCCACAGGTGGCGCAGGTGCCGGCTAGCATCGAAATGCTTTATATTGGACAAATAGCATAAAATGGTTGGCGACTCGTCCGCTTCGACTTGGTCATCCCTTATGAAATTCTTCAATTGATTTTTGTTTTGTATTTTGGTCTTGTTTGAATCAACTTATTTTTTGTGTGCTTATTAATGTGTGCTTCGTTCTTGTAAGCACCTTTAAGAATTATGAATCTCGTTTTATATCGTCCCGTTCAAATTTATCACCTTATTTAAATGTACGAGTTGGCAGGGATATGCTCATTCTCAGAGCTCATTTTCGGTTGCTGAGTAATAAGATCTGTAAGAATGTTCTGAGAATATTCTATATAATAAGATAGGCTCTGAAAATGTTTTGTAAAGACTACCACGTTGTTGCGATTGGACTAAAGAGACCACAAGCCAATCGTTGGACCCTTGGTCTGGTTCCCGCTATAGTTCTTACCACTGCAGGAATGAATTTTGTATTGAAAATTGTAAACCTTATGTTGTTAAAAGTAAACAAGGAACTGTTGCTTCCTATATGCAGATACTGAAGAGCCAATGAGGACAAGAAACTTCAATTTTGGCGACAACGATAACCATATTAGAGTGCTTCAACTAATATGGAAAAATGCTAAAAACATTTTAAGCTCATTGTAATAGATTCGACAGTAACGTCAGCGAGCGTCTGTTATCCAGCATAGGAAAGCTTGATCACAATTAAAACAAACAGCTAAATTCCCTATACCATGTATAATTATCAGGTCTTAATACCGGAACCGGAACCGTTAACCGAAATAAACCGTTTCAAATCACGTACCGGAACCGGAACCGATACAAATTTTTTTTTGAATACCGAAAACCGTTTACCGTTATTTTTGGAACCGATCGCACCGGAACAAAACCGAAACGTTGGTACCGGTACTGTTTCGGTTTTTATACTCTGTACCAAAGGTACACAGAGTACATTAAGTTTGTGCAAAAGCTTGTAACAGGGAGAAGGAATCATTTCTGAACCTATAAAGTAGATATATTCTTGATCAGCATCAACAGCCGAGTCGGTATAGCCATGTCCGTCCGTCTGTCCGTATGAACAAACAGATCTCAGAGATGGAAAGAGATAGAGGTTGGACAAATTCATCCTCTCTAGCAAAATCGCACTTAAATGTGTTTGAATCCATGAAAACATTCTTAACTGGTGTTCAGAATCCTCCACAAAGTTCCCAGAACTGTATGCGATTTCAAAAGTCGTGCTTTCTGTTACAGCTACGCAGGTTAGCGTGGAACGCCTATTCTCTGGCTTAAAATTAATCAAGAATCCGCTAAGCAGTTGTACGGACTCAACCACATTGAATGCAATTATGTTACTGCGATCAAATCACACATTCTTGTGATTCTTGAGATGGCATTCTCTGTATTAGTTAAAAACGAGAGCGTAAGTTAAAGTCGGCTCTAACCGACTTCGATATACCCGTTACTCATGGAAACAAATGTTTAATAGCCTTACTGTATGCCTGAGGTGGGTCAGCCGAAAAGTATGCAACATTTTTTAACTCGTCTCTCTCTCTCGCTCTCTCTCTCTCACTAAGATTGCTGCTGAACGCAATGCTTAGGTTATGAGTGGGGTGGGTGGTGGGTGTTAACTGATCGTTTTTTGCTCATAACTTGAGTATCGTTCATCCGATCTTTATCATTCCTTCAGCAAATCGATAAATAATTTTAAGAACTAGATATCTCTAGAAAGTACGAACCATCTATCATCAAAACTGTAGGAGATATGACGTTTTTTCCAAATTGCGGGGGCGTGAGGGGGCGTGGCAAAAATTGAAAATAAACTTGATCTGCGTGCAGACAATAGGAGTCTACATTTCAAATTTGGTTGCTCTAGCTCTTCTAGTCTCTGAGATCTAGGTGTTCATACAGACGGACGGACGGACGGACAGACGGACAGACGGACAGACGGACATGGCTATATCGACTCGGCTGTTGATGCTGATCAAGAATATATATACTTTATATGGTCGGAAATGATTCCTTCTGCCTGTTACATACATTTGCACGACTTTAGTAGACCCTTTTACTCTACGAGTAACGGGTATAAAGACATCAATGTATAAAATTCGAAGGTAAATTCGAAAACTTATAAAATATAATATAATATTTATGAGTATATAATCTAATCATAAGTTCTCACATGTCCCCTACGTAAAAAAAACACGAAATATGAAATTGTCTATAAATGTAATGTTACTTTAAATGAGAAACCGTCCATTTCGAGTTGAATTTTGATTCGTTTTATTACACTGGAATTAAATGATTTAAAACTATCTCAGAATTTAATTTTTCCAATATTAAAAAAAGTAGTACCTATGTATACCGGTACGTACCGTTATACCGAAATAAAAATCCGGGTACCGTATCGAAACCAAAAACCGAAATTAATTGAAAACGGAAACAGAACCTTTAACCGAAACATTTATTTCGGTGCGTACCGGAACCGGAACCGAAATTTGTTTCGGGATTAAGCCCTGATAATTATACTTGAGCATGTTTCAAAGAAATAGTACGCTCCTATGAAGTGACACCGATTCCATTAGCTGTAATTGAGTATCGAAGGGTTGCCGCATTCATTCAAGAATGCAGTTTCAATAGGGATGGAAAACAATTTCAGAGAATTAAATAATGATTTCAAATTCGTGCATTTATTTCTTGTAATATTTGAGAAGAAATAGTAAATCAATGGTTCTTCCAAATTACTATCTTAGCTTTCCAACGCAAATTCTCAGAGTTCTTTTCCCAATAATCAAGCGAGCTTAATACAGTCGGTATTTTAAGCCCCTGTTGAGATGGTTTTATTGAGAACAGATTTTGAACAGCCAAGAATTGTCAGAGATGGATTATAAGCAGACCCATTTTTGTTGTAGATAAAAGATTCGTGGGAACCAAACACTAATCTTGGGTACTTTGCTGTAGGACCTACGCTTAAAAGGTATCGCAGTGACTGAAATCTGGTTAATTGGAGTAGATTTTCTCTAAATGAATATGCATTAATTACATTTACTCAATTTCTGTAGAATATAATTAGAGATCACTCGTGATTTAGCAGAAATTTTGATTTTATATAAGCTGCGAGTAACTTGCACTTAAGCATCACTTTTGGGGCGGGGGAAGCACAGCGACAATTCGCGATTTCATTATTTAGAGCTAGATCAACTCACAGTTAAGTCAAGTCCACTTGACAACTTGATCAGTTGTGCTCCACATACTCGAGATAAGTGATAAAATTCCTCTGGCCTGAAGGCATCACCCCAAATGGGTACGAAGCAAGTAAGCCAGTCAGTCAACAAATGGTGGATGTGACTGATGACACGCATAAGTAGGCGTCGTTACCAAGTGTAAACACTTTAAGTGTCTGCATCAAAATATATGCACAATTAATTTTATTTACGTATGATTCCTCTATAGGCTATACGAACGGACGTTTATTATTGCCGCGAGATCGAGCGATACAGATACGGATACAGCTACAGGTACAGCTTGCGCTCAACGTGCACGGCATAATTTATAACAAAATCATTTTGTAGGCTTGTCTTAATGGCGAAAATGGAAAACATTTAGCATTTCAAGCAGTTTAAAATGTGCTCCCCCCGCCAACCCTACCAGAACACCCCTTTCCGCTCCCTCCGCCTGCAATTATCCAGCATGCCAGCGCAAAACAGATTGAAAGCTTAATTGATGATCGTCCAGATTTGTTTTTGCTGTCAGAAACAGAACTTTGCGTTAATCGCCAAGTAGAAGAAAGTAAAGCAATTTACAATTATCATCTTTAATTGCAATAATTAAATGTGTGTGTGTATTTTATATTTGTTTTTAACAACTGCATAACATCCATAACATTACTAATGGCAGTTAGAGCAAAGTTCAAGAACATCCAATCGAAAATTCCACTTTCTTTTCACACAAGTCACGCGCAATCAGTAAACAATATCGAACTTACATAAATCCCACATTTTTATTTTCAATTAGAGCACTTTCTAGGTATTTTAAAACTTAATTAAATTGGTTAATGAATACCACTCCAGTCCTTTCAAGTTCAAAACTATTTGTGAATTGCTTGTGATACCCCGATATACTTCAACTGAGCTGTTCCGTCTAGCAGACACATCACTTATGGGTAAGGAAATGGTAGCGTTTAGTAGACTACGACGACTGTATCTACCGGACGATTGTCTGTTCTTCTCATGCCACGCCACTTTCCGTACCGCTTATGTTCATTCTAATTTGCAGCTTTACGCACACTATTATTAAGGAGTGTTTCAGTGATCCAGAGAAAACGTTGCAATATTTCGCCTCCAAACAGCGTACGATTACGTAAGATATGTAAGTTTCAGGTAAAGCGATGAAAACTTGGATGAGCTTAGAATTCAGTCTATAACCACTAAGACTTTGACGTCGAGCGCAAAGAAAATATGTAGAAAATCAGCCAAAACTTTGTTTTGTTGTTTTGTGCCTTTACTGTAAGTTTGAAAATATCTGGGTTCAGGTTCTTTACCAGTTCAGAAGGATCGTTAGACCTTGGTTCAAACTAAAGTTCTTAAAGATAAGTGAATGTATGTTTGTATATTTTGGACGAACCATACCGAACAAAAACCAGACCAAAAAAGCAGACGAAAACGGTTCGGTTCGATTCAATTCATCAAAAACAAAGATATTTTACTGGCGGATTTGTATTGTTTTTGGATTTAACCAGTGCAGTACTTTCTAATTCGCTTTTTAACGTTTGTAAAGAGTTGAATACGCGTTCTTCGCGCTCATTTCTAGACCAACCGAAATGGAGTCTAACCAATATGCACAGTTTTCTCATGCTCCTAATGCATGAGCCAGTAGCTATGCGAAGCTTGAATTCGTTTAAAAAACAACTGAAATTAAGCACATTCGATGACAAAAGTAGCGTGGTACCGCTTTTTCTGGAACAGTGAACAGTGGTATCATTTCATGAACCCAAATTAAAAGCCCTCTGTTTAATCTTCATGAATTTATCGCTAATGTGTTAATAACATTTTATTATCAATTTGGATATTATATTTTATATCGTTTTAAAAACTTTCGGGATTATGTTATTAGACCACTTTGGGCTCATTTTAGGAATCATTTTCTGGCTTGTTCTCGATTCCAAAATCGATTGAACGGAATTGGTAAAAGTTCTGTCACATCAAGACGGCCGAATGAAGTTAATGGAAGTTTTAGGCTAAAAATCGATTGATAAAATCCGTTTTTTAGTCAGAAAAATGTTCCAATTCGGACTCCGCAATAGTTGATAAAAATTGAAATGGCTAGGATTTATAGCTCTAGTAACATGCCTTTTTTTGAATGAAACAGTGGTGTTGCTTACAAAAATATTGGGCTTGCTAGATCGAGTCCAAGCGAACTGTGCTGGGGTTTTTCATTTATATTCAGATGTAAAGTTATTTAGATATGGGAACAAAAATAAGTCATTGGACCCCAAGTAAAGAGTGAATAATCCATCAATTTGTTATTTAAAGTGCTAAAAAACTCACTTGAGTAAGCCGACTTGAAAAAGCTGGCATTGATATATATTCTTGATCAGCATCAACAAACGAGTCGATATAGCCTTGTCCGGCTGTCCGCCTGTCCGTCCGTCCGTCCGTCCGTCTGTCTGTAAGAACACCCAAATCTCAGAGAACAGAAGAGCCAGAGCAACGAAATTTAAAACAATAAAAAATGTTGTTTGTTGTTTTTTCGGCTGCAGGCCTACTATCGACCAAAATTGCCACCTCTACCGTTTAGAAAACTGTCATCTCCAAGTGCTTGCCAAGTTTACAGATCGTTTGACAAAAATGCCGAACGCATTCAAAAAAAAATGTGATGCAGGACCCGGAGTTTTAGGCTCGGCTTCGGTATGATGAAACTGATACCTCTTACAATTGACATGCGCGTTCATTCAAGTACATTCAGGGACTTCATCAGACAGATGATATTGATAAAATATATTATAATTACATATATATGGCCCTGTTTCGAATTCCGAGCAGGGTTTCGTGCAAACGTTGGCATGTAGAATTTAAATTGATCAATATTATATGAAAGGTAACCAGCAAATCTACGGTTCCTAGATTAGGTTTGGGAAAAATCGGAATTGTTTAAGCAGTTGAAACCGATTGCTCATTGCCAAGTATATACAATTCGTCAAAAAGAGACTACCTGCTTTATCAACCACAGATATTCTTCTAACCTTCCATACAAATTTGTAAATTTTATCTTAGAAAAGACAACGTTTGCACGGAAATCGACTCGAAATTCGGAATAGGTCCGATAATTACATAAATAATAAGAAAAGCTTTTTCAGCTTTTTTTGTTGAAAAGATCAGTTTTTTTTCCGTGGTCACACTTAAGTGGACATTTCTAGCCTTCTCTACCCTTGTACCCAATTTCAAAAAGTGAACTTAATGCAAAAACAAAACATAAACATTTTGTATTTTGAATTCGGGTTTGATAGAAGTTAAAAAAGAAAGTGATTTACTTATTTATTACTACGAACCGCTTCGCTGTCGGAGACAATTTTTTCCCGACCGAACCTGAACCGGGGCATAGAAAAAAAAACAAGTAAGAAAGTCGGCCAAGCCCGACTGTAATATACTCTGTAACTGGAGTAGCAGCTAAAAGCAAGTAACTTTCTTTTGGTCATAGCTCTTTATCATTCCTTCGGCAAATCAATAAATAATATTGCTCTAACCGACTTCGATTTACCCGTTACTCATGGAAGTAAATGTTTAATAACCTTCCCGTGTGCCTGAGGTGGGACAGCCGAAAAGTATGCAACATTTACTTAACTGGGCTATTTATCATCCGATCTTGATGAAAATTTCAGCTATATATCGACTCGGCTGTTGATGCTGATCAAGAATATATATACTTTATACAGTCGGAAATGATTCCTTCTGCCTGTTACATACATTTGCACGACTTTAGTATATTTCTAGCTGCTCTAATTAATAACATTGCCATTTTCCAATTCATATGCGTGGTAAATGCAAACGTAGAGGTTTTTTATTGGTGTTTTTCCGTTTCAATATTTATGTACGCTAGATTGGGCCTCAAAACGGCAAAATGGAAAAAAGTAGGTCTCGGCATTCCCAAAGCTTATATTTGTTGTATAACACTGTGACACATTTTTGAACTCAAAAAAGTTGATAGCCTCGAGACTAAAAAATTATAAAAGGGAGTGATGGTAGTATAAAAACCCTTGTCTTGTACAAAGTTGTTGCTCTTGGCTTGGCCTACAAAACATTTCCTTGTAGCAAATCAACAAAATTATACCTTCATACTCAAAATTACAGAAGTTGCACAAAAAAGCCAAGTTTTGACCACTTTTCTTCAGTTTTTCAACTTCATCTTGAAACCCGTTTCAAATTTGGACAAGTAATACAGCACAAAGTTGTAGCTTAGACCAAAATAAACAGACCTTTAGAACGAACCAACTTCATTTAGTTACTCTTTCAAATAGCTATAGGCTCACAAGCACGTACAACTGTCTTAAAAACTCGAAAAAACGAACATTTTCGATAAAAAGTAAGATAAGTACATTTTTTTAATTACAGTTTTATAGTTATGTTTTCCTACTATTTTCTTGATCTAATACAAAATAATCGAAATTTTTGATTTCGGTACCAAAAATTGTCATTTTTCGAGTTTTTGTTCTAATTCTACATGCTTAAGGGCCTGTAACTATATGAAGGACCAATCGAATGAAGTTGGTATGTTCCAACCGTTTGTTTATTTAAGTCTTAGCTACATTTTTGTCCTGCATTGCTTAGTCAAATTCGTTACAGTTTTCAAGACAAAGTTGAAAAACAGTACAAAATGAGGGAAAAATTATGATATTACGAAATTTTTGTAATTTTGGGTATATAGATGTGACTATTTTGACTTGCTAATTAGAAATGTTTTGTAAGCCAAGCCAAAAGCAACAACTTCCTCTAAGACGTCAAACCGAAATTCTAAATAGTTTACGAGATATGGAGTTGCAAAACCCAATCAGAAGCTGAAAACTTTAAAGTTCAATAAAAAGAAAACGGCAGCTAACCAGACCAAACCCAGCGAATGTTCTTGTAATACCATCATAAACTTTCAGAATTTTTTAGTATCGACTCGATCAACATTTTTGTGTTGCACAGTGTAATTAATAATTGTGAAAATCCAAAAATTTTATTTTAAATGGGTGCGACGATGCCTTAACGTCATACGTCACGTTCACCAATACAAATTTTTACAACGAAGTTATTAGTTCATTTCAATTGCTGTCATCTTTTGAAATTCAAAGAGGCAACTACATATGTGGAAATATGGCCGAAGAGACTGCTATTCTTTTGGTCGGCTTGTTAAGCCCAATTTTTGATAACACGCGTTCCTTAAGGTTTGGCTGTTCATGCTGATCAAGAATAAGAAATAAATAAAGGATTGGCTACTGGATATCGCATACATAAAAAAACAAATCCAGTAAATTAACATAGTGCTCTCTTTTTGATTTTGTATGAGTTATTCACAAAAACTTTTGAGCCTTTTCGCGCCTGCTAAAACTTGACTTTTATTATTTTTGTTTCTTTTTTACGCATACTGTACAAAAAGCATCAGATAGTGGGGTGAGACCATGACCTTAAAAATTTCATATTCATTCTAATGAACACATATGAAATAAATTGGCGACTAAGAAAATGAAGCACTTAAAATTGGAGGCAATTAAATAAAATTGCATTAAAAAGAAATATAAATGAATATACAAAACTAAGAAATGCCCATTAAAGAATGCGAAATCAAATGCCCTACCAATTTTGTCTTTACTTCACGTCGTAAATGTAACCCACCTAGCATTTGGAAGATAATTTTAACAATTATCACCTTGATGAGTCTTATTCGAGCCGTTTTGATGTTAAAAAAGAGATTAATTTCATAAACGATTTAAGGAAGAATCGAAAATGAGTCATGTCTTTGCTCAAAATGTGATTCATTAATAAAAAACGGCTCAAAAAAGAGTTGAAAATTACTCTAAAAATTGCTCGAAAATTAGTCTAAACTGATCAGAAAACGGGGTATAAACGACTCTTCATGAGGAGTCGCGGCTAGAAAATGGTATCTTCTCCCAACAAAAATATCATTTATAATCAGAAAAAAAGCTTATTTATAACGAATGTGATGAGAAATTTCATAAAATGCAGGCTGGGTAATGTTATGATTTATGAGAAAACCAATATGCCTTGTGAATTATGCGGAGAAATACAAAAATCTGTTATCTGTTAATTTAAGCTCGAATATTATATTGAAAATATCAAGACTCTGAACTTCTAAATATGTATGAATGAAATGTTTAAGGTTTTTTAAATTTACATACCATTTTTTTGAGTTAGCGAAAAACAAAAAAATTGTATTTCTGAACCTAGGTTCAGCGACCTTCTGAAGCCGCTCCGTGAACCAGAACCCAAAAAGTTTTTAGGAAGTTTTGCAGACCTAATTTTCAGTATGCAAATTTTTGTCTTAAAACTGTTTCGTTTAAAAAATTCTACATAGCTCCAAACGGTTTAAAATCAAGTACAAAACTATTGACTTTTATCAGAGTGGCCCAATGGGAGTTTCGCGATACGAAAAGTAAATAGTCAAGCGTCAACTTATTTTTTTTCAGATATGCCAGAAGCACATTCCAATTTCACCATGGTTGCTGTAGGAGGGACGACTCAAGCTTATAATGGATCCAGAATTTAAATCAGAACTAACCAGGAAATAGAATTATGTATCGGTACCAAATAATTTTATTCAATTTCCCTGCATTTGAGGCAAAAGTTAAATTGACTGCATTAACGCTGGCCCATTCACTCCCAATCATTCCTCCCAAATGTAGATGTAGCACTGACGTCAGTTATTGCCGTTCAGTATTTCAAGTATTACACAAGATTTTAATTCTAAAAATATACCCAACTTTTTATTTTAAAATAACCGCATACAACTCGACCCACAGAACGTCACGAACGCTGGACTGAACGGGAAGAGCATTGAATTGAATTTTAAATTAAGGTACTGGGAGGGTGGCAGGGCGGTTGGCCGCAAACGTCAGACACATTTAATACACTTAACACAGTTTTAAAACTCTGAGAATTCAAGTTTCGAGTTTTTTTTATATAAAGCTTAAGATTAAAGACTTAGGTGCTCAACGGTCAAAGTCAGTGGGCGTGGCTGGCTAATGAGCAGAAGGTGGCTGACCGTTAGGATGCGGAAAATGAAATAAGACACGATGACACTTCGCTGTCGCTTGACAGCTCAGTCAGGAGAAGACACAAGGAGGAACGTAATAAAAATCTTGATGAGGGTTTGTGAGGTAGACAAAAAAAATATTAATAAGCCAAGAAATACAATAAATAACAAAAATATTTTGCGCGTGTGGGTTGTAAAAAGGCAATACCAGCAATAACAACACAAAGGCAGCTCACATATGGAAACCTACAGGTGTGCGACTGTGTGTGTGTGTGTCGAGTGAGTGACTGACTCGAGAGTGGGAGCCAAGTTAAATGGAATTAGAAATTATTCACGCAAAATTTCATTTTAATTTAAAATGAGACTCAAAACATAAACAACTGTCAAATGTTTATTTACACTAAAGAATTTCTACGAAATTTGGAATTTAAATGAAAGATAAATTGACATACTAGTTCTGTTGCATATCAACTCACTTTGCTAATATGCTAATATGATTTAATTAAATTTCTTTGAGAAGCAGAGTTAATTCTGCTTTTTATTGTTAAGGCCAAATTTAGTCCCAAGATAATTTTAGATCGCAAACTTTCTGAGAAATTGAAAAGGGAAGAACGGTTGAGAAACGGCTGGAGCTATTCTATTTACAAAAAAATAATTGTAGATTTTACGCAGCCGTCAGCAGTGAAGTTAGTAGCCATAAAAAACAACTCACATTTTGCTGTTCGGATTATGCGTTTAATTGTAGGTCCTACTCTCTTCATGGAGTGAGAGGAGCTTGACTTAAGAGTATATTTTTCTTTAAGTTGAAGTTGGATTGGGGAACTAAATAGCCTCTTGTGTCAAAAATGTTTTTCTACCACCTTGCACGAAGCATCATTTAATAGCCGAGCGTATAGCCCTAACGCATAGCTTATTGCTAAGCGTAGTGCAACCACAACTTCATATGTGTTCTCTCTTCTCTTTCTCTGCTATGCCTCTAGAAAATTCAAATTCAAATATGTGTTTGCGTCGTCTTCAATGTAGATTTTGTTGTTGGGGGACATATGATTTCGTGTGTATCAGACAACCCAATAAAAGGTTTTCTTATTCTATTTCTTGAGGTTGTTGTTGCTTTAGAAATATTTTTCGGACGTTAGCTGGCTCTGATTTTAACTATCTCTAACAATTTTGCTGGTCTTAGAGAACAGTTCGAATACCCTCCCTAGGACTGGCGGCTCAGCCCGTGGAAAGTCAGATACAAGGGAAAGAGAGATTCCCGAAAATCGTACGGGAACCTACATTTTCTTGCGTTTTCAATAAAAAATAAATATCCTTCAGCCTTTTTAGGCTAAAATAGCAGCTGTTAAACTATGGAAATTAACATTTTCGACTGCCCTCGAACCGTTTAAGAATATAGAAGTAACTGACAGTTTAGAAATTAATCGTGTTCCGAAATCAGGAAGCTTCTCAATTAATCTGATTTTGAATCGAAATATTCTAATAAACTCATTTCTTCAAAAAATGTCCAAAAAAAAAAGCAACATTATTATGAAATTTAAAAGATTGAAAGTTGGTAGTAAGGTCTGTTGATGATAAGAGTAGGATCCCTTGAAATAGATATATAGACAATGCGATTTTGTTTATTGTGTGTAAAGTTTTATGGATGTTTTTTTTGTGGTGGTTAAATAGCTCAGCTTCTGTGTCTGTGCGAGGGCTTTTAAGATCAACAATGTCAAAGATCGAGTGTGGTGCAGACATTTTTTTAACATTTACTCAACTAGTCGCCTTTACCAGATTTTGGCGACAGCTGTGAAATAACTAGCCATGAAAAAACATAAACTGTAGGTCCCTTTCTCTTGTGCGAAAATTAGAAGCACGCAAGCTAAGATATTGGGAAAATATCGGCTTGGCAATTTTGTATTTTGTGTCTGTGTAAAGCCAAATATTATTTTTTTTATTTTTTATTATATATACTTCAATAAATGATTAAATTAGATAAATTTCCCCTTTGTCCCCCAGAATCTCTCAAACTATAAAAATTAAACCGAAGACAGTGCTCACCTAAAACATGAATCCCAAAATTAAACTTTGATATAGTATAGTTTTTTGGAGTGGAATTACATTTTGAATTTTTGATTCAATCTTTAAACAGTTTCTCAATATAGTGTATAGTTTTATAAACATTTTGATTCTTATTAATAATTTTAAAAATCGGTCACTAAGCGCCGGGCCAGACCATATCTTACGTAATTTTAAATCAAACTCTTGCCTGATATAAGCACGTGGGAATTATTCTCGGCGCATTGCCTTTGAGCAAACAAGGTACATTATATTGTCTACCTTGGTTCCAAGGATAGTTCAGAATAAACTGAAGAGTTTCTGACTCCTTATCTTGGTCTCTATATAAGTGGAAAATTCTCTGGTGCTCACCAAGAACTCTTATACTTATTCGCAACATAAAGTCTTCTATATCTCTTTCTTTTGATTCCCTTCCTGCCATTAAACACCAAAAATTTCTAAATTGGCGTGGTACATATTCAAATTTATTTTTAAGATTCTGGACGTGCTCTAATTTAAAACTCGACGCGAAACTAAATCAACATTAGATTATACAATTTTGAATTTTGAGCTTAAAAACATATAAAGTGTTAAGCTATTTACCATTCTTCGTCGTTAATATGAATTCAATTGAATACAAGTAATAATATTTTGGGACTAACCTGCCATGGACGGCTATATTTTTCGTGCATCTTAAAACTTTTTACAATTAGGGGAAAGAGTTTAAGCGCAAAGTTCATGGTTCATGGAGCAAGTGAAAAATAATTTTCGAAATATTTTGGGAATTCAAAATATGGCACAGTGAAAAGGAAATGAAATCGTATGATCGATTAACATATGGCATCCTTATAAAAGACACATAAACCACTATACCATAAAGACAACAATCCGGCACCAAAGAATAATCTCCAAATATAACCAGAGTTACTTAATCTTTTGTTGTACTTTGTCGGAAGCAATTATCAAAACTTCTTCTCCTTCTGTGCAAAGTGGCTAAAAGTTTCTTGGAAATCATAACTTTTATCAATTCCAAACGATCAAACTCTGAATCGAAACCTGGATTGACAATTTTGATCCGCGAATCGATGTGTGACCAGAGAGACTTTGGCGTTACTGGAAGGCACAAGGCTGCCATTTCGAATAAGTTGTTCTCCGATTCGTAGCAATCGAGTGACCAAATAAAAAGAAGAAAAAGTTTTGAAAAATATTCATTCGTTTTCATTTTATGACCAAAAAACAGTGTACCAAAACAATTGCGAGTACTAGGTATATATAAAATAGTTTAAATGGGGTGGAAATGCAAAAGTCAGCAAGCCCTGACTGCGAATAGAGAGCTTTAAGGCTCCTTGATTGAATGTGATCAACAAATTGACAGAAACTCTACCGATTTCTCTGCTGCTGCTGCCGAACTTTATAGGCTAATCTCACTGAGCACATCTAACATCCAACATCCTGAGTTTCAATGCATAATTACCATTTGGTAAGCTAACATTTTTAAGCTTTTGTTTTATCAAAATGATAAGAGCGTCGACGTCTAATAGGAAAGTGCTACGAAGGTAAAAAAGATGTTAGATGTGCTCAGTATGATTAGCCTATTAGATGAGTTTTCCCTAGCGATGAGTGTGACATGGCGAATAGTCCCCTATAAAAGGTAAATATATATGTATTACATTTTCAATTATTTTTGCTACATAATAATTTTAAATCCGAAATAATAGCGGTTATTTTGTTTTGGTTATGGTTAACCAAGATAAAATCCATTTCGGTTACGGTCACTTAAAAAAATGTATTTTGGTTACGGTATCGGTTTGAGTCCGTACACATGATTTTCAGTTTACTTCTGAAACTTTGTTGGATTTGGGCTAGTTGATTGAAAATTCATACACACAAAATAACATAACATAAACATTATTCATTCAGTATGTTTTCTCAGTATCGAATAACATTTCATGTCTCACAGCTTCTCAAGTGGCCTTCACTGCCGCAACCAGTTCGCTTAAATCAGCAAATTGCACAGATTTTATGTTATGTAAACAAAATTTACCCAAACCAAAACTGGGTCATCTAACAGCAGCCTTTTTGTATAACAATAACAATATCAACAGTACCTAATTTTCAGCCTCTTGTTGTTTGTTTACAAATGAATTGATGTCTATCTAAGCAAAATGATGGGCTTACCTTTCCGTGGTGGGCTCGGCGCAAATCAGTGGCTGTTTCAATTCAATGGCTTGGCCATTTTTCTCCTTCAGCTCACCATTCTCCATATAATATTGTACCAGTTCCGGCAGTGTGGCAAATTTTTCACCTGCAAGCATACAAAATCTTTGAATACAGGTGCCAAGGACATAAGCCTAAAAAGTATGTCCACTTACCACCATAGAGATCAAAGAAGTCGCCATTGTTTTGAATTTTAATATGTGTCACCTCATTGCCACGACGTACGGAGAGTGTAAAGGCGCCCGGATTCGAGGATGAGAGACGTGCAAGAAATGAACCATCGAAACCTTCTTCCTGTAATAATTTTTCAGCTTCGATGCCAGATATCGTTGGGTGGAACCATCTATAAAATCAAGTACGACAATTAGAGCAGAGCATAGTTAGCATAGTTTATGAATGATGAGAAAATAGTGGAAAGTGAATTTGTCATGTTTTTCCTGTTTGATTGCCACTAGGTTTCTCCCAATTCGAAACTAAACATATTTAACTTTTGGATTAAAATGTCGGGATTCACCCCTTTTGCTTTTTCAACGACACTATGTAAATACAAATCTCGTCTTCTCTCCCCTTGGAGCAGCTTTTCACAAGTGAAAAAATTCCCACAGAAAATGTAATCTGAAATAAAACGTGACTTGTGCTTCGTTACATCAGCATATAGCAACGGGTATTTTAAGCTAAATGGCATAGCTCTATGTAGAAGTTTCCCGTCTTAAATGGAAACAGTACATTTATCTAAATAAATGTTTATTTTAAGTGTGGCCTGGTAAGACCTAAGGGTGAGTACAGGTGGACAGTCATCTCAACGCAAAGAGCTTAATTTTGACGAGACATTGGAGGGGACTAGCCCTGAACGAAAGTGGCAATGAGGAGTGATTCAGTTGAAAGTGGATATCAGGGCGGGTCAAATTACATGGACAAAAAAAAAACCGACCTCAATTATAGCAGAAACGTAATCTAATGTCAATTTTAAGAAAATTTGCCCAAGAAACCATAGATTTCAAATCAGTTGAGTCAGGGCATTTAAACGTGAATCCCAAAAATATACAAAAGGAAATATTGTCGTCTTTTAGAGTTCACAGACATATCAAATAAATTTCAGCAATTTGAAATAATTCACCTAAGACTTAAATAAATCTTTAAAAAATCACCTTCAAAGTCGAGGGTTCAATTTTAATTTGAGATTAGGGATGGGCAGATAGGCCCGTTGTTCCGCTCAAAACCAAATCAAATTCAGTTTGTTGTTACTGCGACAATTCAGTTATATTTTAGTGCCCAACGCTGTTGTAGACCAATGGTTTCTTTACAACAGAGAAGCTCCGAGCGGCTAATGTTCAAGTCCGACAATCAAAGATTTGAGCATGGATTAGTGTAATTTGTTTGCCATTTTGAAAATCAAAAAGAAAAAGACAGCAACAGCACCCGAGCATGAAGAGACAGGAAGAAAAAGGCACTATAAAATGCGAAATTCGGGAAAAAACAGATAAAAGATTTTCAAAAATTGTTGAACATTAACAGTAGCACCAAAACGCAACAGAGCTGCTGCGCTACGACAGCAAAATTTCTTTTGCTTTGCGATCTTCACCATTCCTTTGGCAGATCGATAAGTATTGTTGATTACTAAATATGTGTACGGCTCGTATCTATAAAACTGTGGGAGATATGACGTTTTTCCAAAATTTTGCTCGTTTCTCACAAAGGATGATTTTTTAGCAACTTTCTTTTCGGTCACACTATTTTTGGCAGCTTAGCTGTTCTCGTGTCACATGTTACTGTCAAACATGTGCAGTTTGGTCTATAATTTTACCATGAATCGACTTACAAACGGACAACGCTTGAAGATTATTGAATTTTATTATCAAAATGCATGATCGGTTAAGAAAGAGCACCGTGCACTTCTTCCATTTTATGGTCAGTTTGGGCGACTTTCTGAGGCGGCTATTCGGAATCTTATTACCAAATTTCGCACCAAATTACCATTATGGGACATTAAACCACCAACACGCATACGTAGAGTGCGGACAGAAGATCCCCTTTTTTTTCGGAAAATTGTGTTCAGCAACAAAGCTCATTTCTGATTGAATGGATACGTGAACAAACAAAATTGCAGTATTTGGAGTGAAGAGCAGCCAGAAGCATTGCAAGAACTGTCAATGCATCCCGAAAAATGCACTGTTTGGTGTTTATTTACATGAAATCATTTTTAAACATTAAATTATATAGATCGTTCTATCAACTCAAATAAAGATTTCATATATTTTTCTGATTTTTATCAAATCCGATAGCCATATGCCAGTACTATTAAATGTTATAAGTTATAGCACTCTAAATGGGTCCGTCTAATTTATGAAAAAATTTTGGCAATTCCGGCCATTGTGCACTGTTAAGATTGAATAAAGAACATGAATACTTAGATCCGACATTTTTTGGATTTCCTGTTGGTTTTTCAAGTTGCGAGGGGGAAAATAAGAAGTGAGTTATCGCTTTCAGGTATTGATGTCAATTTGTTTTAAGGTAAAGCTATTTGCCACAAGAACTCAACAGCAAAATTTTTTCTAATTTTGGTTATCGTAGATTGGTGGAATGTGGATGTTGGGCGTATTCAGCCAAGTTATTTTGGTGGAGACAAAATTATGAAATCATTAAGAAATTAAACAAATATGATCAAAAATAAAAATTAATGAGTTTAAAAAGAGGGATGCAAACCGGTTCTGAAACGAACCGTAACCGAACCGCAAATTCATCTGATAAACTGAAGCGAAAACCGAAAAGGCGACCCTTCGAGAACGCCGAACCAAAAACCACAAAGAAAAAACGACTCGGTTCGGTTTCAGTTTATTGACGAGTCTTACCGCTTTTAGCGCTTATCTACAGACAATGATACTTGTAAATTTGGGAGTTTTAATCGATTCCCGATAAGTTTTAACCGAAAGTAGGTTAAATTAAGTTTTGCTTACGGACCCTCTACAAGGGAGACTACTTATAAACCGAATTAATCCTTAGCGATGCTGGACCGTTATACATCCCCTACATCTCCTGCTCCCCTTGTTCACCGACCCATAATATATACCTGCAATCAGACTACATTTGAGTATCTCATTTACTCTAGGGGACGATATTCTCCATATTCTGTACGATATTTAGAGTTTGCAAGGAGCACTTATACAAGGATTTTAAAGAAAATCAAATGTTTTCTCGGAATTCAATTTCCAAAGAGTGCGAGGAGTCACCAATTTACTTTAGAAAACATAAAATATATAATAGATTAAGGGTGAACCAATGAACCGAACCTAAAACACCGGTTAAAAAATCTGTGTGAACCAATGAACCGAACCAGTCCTTATTTTTAAACAGTTTGCATCCTTGGTTTAAAATGTGCCTTTTTTTGTCCTTTTTTCAGTTTTCCTTTTCCATTTGTACCCCTTGATTTTTGTCGATCTGTCCTCTTTTTATACTCTGTGCCAAAGGTACACAGAGTAATTTGAACTAAAACGTCAAATCTCCCACAGTTTTTAAGAAAGATGGTTCGTAACTTCTAGAGTAAGTTAGTAATTAGCATTATTTATCGATTTGCCGAAGAAATGATCAAAATCGGATGAACGATACTCAAGTTATGACGGAAAGTCGGTTCCAATCAAAGGTCAGTTTTGAAATGGTTACAGTAGTGGCGACATCTATTTGTCAGTTTGGAAATAGTCACAGCAGTGGCGCCATCCATTGGACAGTTTTGATAATCAAGAAGTGGCGCCATCCATTGGCCAAAAGAAAGTTCGCTGCCGCAGCGCAGCAACAGCGCTGCTACTTTAGGTACAGAGTATATTACAGTCGGGCTTAACCGACTTTCTTACTTGTATATGCATATGGATCAATTGATTTGGAACAATCTTTATTTGAGGTAGGTGCTTTTATGCTATCAAGATCGTCTTACAAGTTAAGCGCATTGACCGTCCCGTTCAAGAATTAGTGGCTGGGTTCGGTTCAGCTCCGGATAGCATACCTGGCTTAAAATGATTAGTTAATGAATGGATGCATGGAAACCCAGACAATCTGGTCACTTATTGAATTTTGGTACCTTTAGAATATTGAAGACTAGGTAGGACGGAGCGGCCATTTGACCCTGGACCATCGCATCCAATTTAAAAGGTATGAAAATTGTTTGACACCCAAATAAGTACCGATTTGATGGTTTTATATGAATCAGGATTTGAATCGAGCCGGAAACATTTTAAAAAAATTTCCGAGGTTTCCAAAGAACATTTGGTCAACGGATTGAAAACTGTTGAATTGAGATCTGGAGGACTTTTGAACTAAAAAGAGTGGAAAACTGACTCATACAGTTGGGAACAGTTGAATTAGGTAAAGTTACAGTTGGGAACAGTTGAATTAAAATGCTGATTTAATTGGTCCATTTGATATGAAAGAGATACACTTGTGAACAAATAAAGTTTAAAACTAAGAATCCAGGCATCCATGGGACAAGCCAAAGTATACATTAGGGGGAGCCTCTAGACTACCAGTCTATCCAATTAGAAACAGTTTAAGTTAAAAAGCAAACGATTATAATTGTATACTTTTGGAGCAGCTGGACAAAGAACTGGGAACAGTTGCAACTGATATAATTTTGGGCTATCCAGAAGGAACACAAAAATGTAGACCAAAGTTGTTGACACAGGTTTCACTTCGCTTCTTCTTTGCCTCCCAGATTGCTCTGTGGATTAAAGAACAAACGCCCTTCCCACAGGTGCCGTTGGTTTGTTCTACAATAAAGGAATAGAAGTGTAAATTCAACCTTAATATTCCTTTAAAGACAGGTGTAAGCAACCATGATTGAAATCAATCCTGGCCACAAATATCCATAGAAATGTTGGGCTGCCCAGTTTCTTGGTGAGATTCGTAAGGTTTGTGTATTGCACTGTGTGTGTGTTTGTGAGAGAATAAAATTCGTGTTGCTGGTGTGAGAGTTAGTGAGCACAGTTTTTTTTTTTTTTGCTTGTGTTGGTGAGAAATTTTTGCAGTGTGTACATTGTTATATTTCCTATTGATTTACCTTCGCGATGACATTTTCTTATTGAATGCGCACTTAAAAAATAAATAAAAGTTACACTTAACGAAAAAAAATGAAACTTATGTGGTATATGTTTTTTGTTTAAACTAATTTTAACAGTTGGATTTGAGTCGGACTGTTGGACACATAGAAAACTACACACACACACACTCACACGCACACACTAGTCGTGTGTGTCGTAATTCCCCAAACGCAGGGAAATTAAACTAGGCCGGGAATTTAAGGCTGGGAATTTAATTTAGACCGATTTTTTGAGGCCTTACACAGCTTTTCCCACTATTTAACAAGTCGGGAATCTAAGGTGGCGCCCTCTAGGTACGCTGTTAATGAGGTGGTCACACTACTTTTCATTTATCGTTATCGAAGTGTTAGTTAACAGCGTTTTTTAGTCGAAGTCGAATTTGAATTCAAAAGGCCCGTTTTGACTATTTTTTGGATTTTTTATTTAAGCAATTTAAAAGTGTTCTTTGCATTGCATTTGCATTTCATACATATGTAATAATGTATGTTTGTATTGTGTTTTACGTTTGTTTTCACTAATTTATCAAATAAATATTATTTGCACAGTTTTAAATATTTTCTTTAGGTTGTTTACTTTAAACATGGACTCGATTTGTTGTAGTTATGACTTAAATGATTTACAAATACACATTCTCGTTTTTGTTTTTCTATCAATATGTGTTACAACCAAGGCAGAAAAACGACAGGCTAAAAATGTAATCCAACACTAATTTTGTAGGAAAGATTGGAGACGATTAAAGACCGACCAAAGCCTAATAAAAAAAAAACAAATAAGTCTTATGCTTTGATTATCGCCATCAAGTAACTGAGTTATCTGCTGAACTGAGCAGCTCTGCTTATTCAATTGGTCTTTTTTGTTCAGGCCAAGAATGGTTCAGGCAACGGGGATAGCGCCCAGCTTGCCGGGTAAGCTCAAGAACTACCAAGAAAGACATTGAGCACGGTTTCCACATAGTTATCTACGTAAATTTTTCTAAAAACAATGGTTACCTTCTCCATATTTGTAATTAATTACAGAAAATCATTCCTGATTTTAAGAAATTGCAATACCATTTTTAGGGTTAAATAAGAAAACAAAAAAAGTTATTTTATGGGATGTTTTACTCTAAAATTAAGGGTAAATGTTTACCTAATTTCAAGAAAGTGACATTACAAAAACTCCTCTTAATTAACAGAAAAATCTCTGATTTTCTTGTTTTTTGAAAAGCTTTTTCTTTATGGCAAATTGTTTGAAGTTCAATAAAGCTTTCTGTTTATTAGCAAATTTTTTTCTGAGTGTATTTGGCTAGCTTACAGTGGCTAACAAAACGGTTTTTAAAATTCTGCAGCTGAGAGTCTCCCACCAACATTTCTCTTTCGACACTTGAAATAGATTTCAAAGTCCCAGACGAAAAAAGTTTAATTTTAGTGCAAATAGATATAAGAAAAAGTTTTGAAGCGATCGGACAATATCATAAGGCAACAAAATTAGACTTTTTTCAGTACATACATTGAAGGGTCGGTGGTGATTCTAAATGCTTTTCGTGTGCAGAACACGAATCTGTTTTGAGAAATGGTCCATCACGTCGAGATTTTTTGTAGTTTGAGCTTAAAGATACAAAAAGAGCTTGTTTTGACTCTTTTCAGACGCGTTTTGTGGGCAACCTATACTTCTGTTTTGACTTTCTTTGATATTATCAGAAATAACTACTCTTTAACTTTCAAATAAACTATCCCAAACATTTCTACGACTTTTTTCAATGAAGATATACAATTTTTTAGTGATTTTGTCCGAGTTCACAAACACCCAATATAATGTTGCTGCCCCAATGTATGCAATGGGTTTTGTTGAAAATTTTCATTGAAATTCTATACAAATTACTAGCCGGTTGTACTGTTTCTGTAAGGCATACTTTTGTGCAGTAGACGGTTTTGGTTTTTTATTATTATCGAGACTATGTTTTCAAAATGGTACATCTTCGCTTGAAAAAATCGTACAATTCTTTGGTATACTTTATTTTAAAATTAAGAAATAGTTATATACGATAATATCAAGAAAAGTCAAAACAAAAGTATATGTTTCCCACAAAACGCGTCTGAAAAGGGTTAAAATAGGCACTTTTTGCAACTTTAAGCTCAAACTACAAACCATTTCTGAAAACAGATTCGTGTTCAGCACACGAAAATCATCAAGAATCACCCCCAACCCTTAAATATACTGGACCTTGTTGAACAGTGTATTTAGTGGATTGGCGCTCGCCGTACAGATCGGAAATTCAAAATTCATTCTATAATACTTTTACAATTTTACTCCAAGAGCTGGTTCTTTTTAGTCCGTGTGTAGATTATCTTAGCAACTATTAAAAACTAAAATACCAAAATCTAAAAATCTTATATTTTATCTAACTAACAAACTCGGGCTGGGATATGGATATTAGCCCAAACGTCGCTGGAATGCGTGACTGCTACCATCAGCGGCCTCGGTGGGGAGAGATCCCGATTTCGTGTTGAAAGCGGTCACATTTCACAAAGACAGTTGCACAGCTAATGCCAAACTGCCGCAGTCAAAACAGCCTCGAACTGTGAATCGCGCGTTGCACAGTAGGGCCTCGGGCCTTAATCTGCGTTAAAAATCAGATTTTTGACTGAAGCGATTGACAAAATAAGTTAACTTTTCCGATAGAGATAAATTCAAAACTAACCGATTCAAATTTATTTTGAGATCGTACAACAAATATGGCACAGATGAGAGAAGGGTAGATAGTACCTTTGCGCAGTCCCTCTTCTCTGTTTGCTGCGCAGCTACGGCGCTGCTTCGGCGGTCAATTTCGATCCTCGCCCTGTTTTGCTCTGTCGCAGTTTCACCATATCATGGCTGATGGGAGTGAAACAGGGTTCAGTTTGAGACCAAGACGGTTCGAGTTCATGACGAAGACGGTTGCAGTTGCAAACAGAACTTGGTTCGACAGAGCAAACGTATAGTCTAGATTTAGATGGTCGTTGAATATGGGTGATATAGCTTCTCAAAGCGTACGTTGTTTTCAAGCATAGCTCGTAAATAGCTCTCAACCCTTTTTCAGTTCGCTCTGTTCACGTCACTGACCGAAAAACCAAATATAAAAGGGGCCTGGGCTTCCCTCAACCGAATGTGTTCTGTTATTGCGCTCACTGTTAAGTGGCTGTGATTGACCACACAGCAATGATCGGTCTGACAGCAACCGAATATCAAGCCCAACTCAGTCAATTGGTCTTAAATTGCGTGCTTATCGAAGACCAAACTCTCAAAATGTTATTTGAAAAGGTTGCAGACTCAAGAGCTGCGCCAGAGTTTAACATAGGCAGAGAGAGTCTATGCGAGAAAGAACGAGAGAGCGCATATAGTTCGTCACATACATTCATATCGTTAGCCGAGCCTTCCACACCGATGCATACATACGACGAAGACCTTTTTAATTCGGAAATTAAACTACACGGTCCCAAAAAGACCTAAGAGGAAAAAAATCAAAAAAATGTGTTTCTCTCCTCTCACAACCAAATAGAAGCAGAGAGCGCAGTTAAAAGTTATTTGGTACCTGCTTGTTCAATGTGTTCGCACGAAAGCTGTCGTTTTCTGACAAAGGCAAGCGGGGGACCGATTTTTGCGTACCTCTGTTTTCAAGTCTGCGAGAAAACGTGAAAATTTGTAAGCAAATTAAATTTCCAATTCAATTTTCGGCAAACTATACCACGGACCATTAACTTTTTGGTTTTATATGAAAGGTATATATGTTCTTAATATAAGAATATAACTAAAAATGTTAAATGGTAGTTTTCTTTTCTAATTGGCGCCGTTTGAAAAATACTCCATATTTCACCCATTTTTCAACTTTAGAATAGACATACTTAAAATGTATCAAAAAGTGATGGGATTTATTTTTTAGACAGCAAGAGTAGTCGATTCTCTATCTAATGTAATAAACTTGACTGCCCTAGTCTGCCCTTTCGGAATTAAGGTCAATAAAACTGACCTGACCTCGGAAAAAAATGGCGCGGTGCGGTGGAAGAAGAAGAGCGCAATGAAAATTCGGCCTAATTTTTTCTGCCTGTTTGTTAATAGAAATCAAATTGTCATGCTGCAACTTTTACGTGTTACTAAAAAGAATAAAGAAAATCGTTCCAACGCCATTAAATACCGCACCCAAAATATATTCACCTGAACAGGCTTAGACCTTAGCATTATTTATGGACTTGGGACTAACTAAAGAAAAATATTTAATGTTACGAAGCGCCTTACAAGGACAAGGCGTTTATGTTCTTCCTGGATATAAATAAATTGGATCTGCTAAAGAGGAAACAGCGCCACCTCAATTAAAGGTAGCTGAGGTTACTCTTCAAAATTTAATGGATCACACATCGAGTAGTCTGATTGAACGTTTGTCTTTAGAGGAGGTAGAGCTGCTGGGGAGCAGTCGGGGGACAGTCTCACTGTGATAAATAAAGGGGGATGTGATGGATCGTCCGGCCAAAGTGCGTATAAGCAAACAATAAAAACAGAGGACGCAATTGTCTCTGATGCAAATATGTTTATGGCATCTGTGGTTCCTTTACGGCTGAGAAGTGAGACACGTTCAGGAGATTTTTTGAAAACGATGAGGTGACTGCCCAAATCACTGGTGTCCATGACGATGTTATAAAAATGTTCACTGTAATCCTTAATGTTATAAATTGTAAGGAAATGATAAATGGATCCAAATTTTCTGATTATGCCTCAAACATAAAAACTAGCTCCCAAGGTACATAAGATATTGACTCATGGTAAAGGTCTAATAGAGTATCAGTGCTTACCAATTGGTGGGTTTTCGGAAGAAGCACAGGAATGTAAAATTAAAGACTATAAAAAGTTTAGATATACGAATACATGCAAGATTTCGCGGATTAGACAGAATGATAACCTTTTTAACATGCTGGCGGCCGCATCCGCCCGAAATGTTAAGTTTATAAGATATTAATCCCAATATTGATGATTATTTTGAAGAGCATTAACTATTTAATATAGTCATACAAAATTTTACTGATAACAAAATCATCTAAAAATTGATTTACAATTGACGAGAAATTAACTTTTCCTAACTTCCTATTATATACTATTTTATAAAATTATTGTAAAAAATGTACCAAGAATATGTATTTGAGAGAAAAATAATAGATTTAATGTAAATAAAGCGCAAAAATATGAAAAAAAAATATATTTTTTTACTTTGACCAAAAAGTTTGTAGCACCCTATTAACCTAGCACCCTGTACGATCATTCATTTTAAGGCCACGAATTTTTCAACCAAACGGATTTAAAATTTTAAAAAAACTATTGGATCAAAAGATATGATTTTTGAAGTGTATAATG
Source organism: Lordiphosa magnipectinata (assembly GCA_037044535.1). NCBI lineage: Eukaryota > Metazoa > Arthropoda > Insecta > Diptera > Drosophilidae > Lordiphosa > Lordiphosa magnipectinata. The sequence goes on from JBAMBO010000579.1 coordinate 283,660, forward strand.
ACAAAAGGCCCCACTGTGCGTCGGCTCTATTAACCCAGGGACCGCGGAAAAGCTGCCGACAACTAGGAGGAGAAGGTGGAGGCCCCACCCAGCAAAAGGCCAAGACCTAGCCTTCCACAAAACGCATTAACCGTCCAAGGAGTCAGCATCCGTAACGAAAGCGAAAGTGCTCTTTCCACTGAAACTTCTGCAGTGTCAAAATTCTGACGTGCCAACTGGAAATTGGAAGGTACTGCACGTTGCTTTGCCTGACAAGAATGGGCAGCACATGGTCCTCCAGATCAGAAAAGAGGCCAAGGACTTACGCATCAAAAAACTGCACCCCGAAGATGCAAACGAAAACACGTCAGAGGCTGGATAGGTCGAAAAGGACCTTTTCATCGAAGCAATGGTACAGGACAAGTCTGGTAAGAACGATGAGGATGGTGACTCGACCATGGTATATGGGCCATCCGGGCCGGAGAACGCCAACAGCAGTCATGCAGTTAAGGGTCCTCCAGGTCCTCTTGCATATAAGCAAGCTCGCGTCAGTGGAGCTTTTTATAACCCTGAAGGAAGGGCCCGCCGATGTGGCTTTAGATCAGGAACCATGGCTGCGGGGAACAAGGTCTCTATACTTATCTTATGACGGATGACCTCACTGTTTTGCAGCACCTGCAAAAATTCAAAATATGATAAATGCCATTCAAGAATATTGCAAAACGTGGGGTCTTAAAGTGAACACAGAAAAATCCAAGATCCTAATTTTTAAAAGGCATTAGAGGAGACTAGCCTGCAATGAATAGTGGCACTTATTAGTGACTGAGCTGGAAGTAGTCAAAACATATAAGTATCTGGGTATTTGGATATATCATAATGCTCAGTATAAATTTCATTTGCAGGAGAAGCTTAAAGATGCGAAAATGGCTATCAACTGTACATGAAGGTCCCTACTAAGTAGGAAAGATGTACCAATCAGCACAATATATCCATTCTTTGAGGCAGCAGTCAAGTATGGGGTATCATGGAATATGACGAGGTCGAGAGTCTGCTGCGATACTTTGGCTTCACACCTCGAAACTGGGCTGTCCATGCTGCATATAACTACCGCAGACATGCATTTTAAGTATGTTCGATAAGTTTTCAGTATGACAGAACATAGGTTTACGAACATATTGGCCCGGGTCCTACTACGCGAACGTCAGCAATTTTTTCTTCATTGGGTAAACCTAGCCAGCACTCACGGAGGAGAGCTTTCCTTAGAAGATCATTCTAGCTGGGAATTACATAGGTCCGAACGGCTTATTTATAAAGAGTTGCCCTAAGACCTTGGAGTAAGGAACTATTTCAAAAACACATTCAAAGTGGATCAAATTCGCTCCATCTTTAAGGCTAGAGGAGAGATTCTTGACTTAAACTTTGTCCCTAATATGGTTAGCAGCGACAACACAAGTTCACTGGGCCATTTGCGAGAAAAAGAGAATATTGTACACTGCATCGGCGTCTGCCCCTTTGCCCCGATTGCTCCATCTTGGCAAGGCAGAGTTACATCTGCACGAGATAATAAATTATCACAATGACGAAAACGGGTCGGCACTATTTAGTTTTATGTCAGTTTTTCGGATTTAGAGAACAAATTATTGAAGGACAGTTTTGAAAAACGGTAAACCCGCTACTTGGGTTCTGAACTACGCAGTTGAACAATCTGATATCTGGGGAAGACCTGGGAAGTCAGGTGTATTAAACTGCGTAGCAAAGAATTTGGGCAGCAGTGAGCGACAGACGATTAGACACCAAGTCAATAAGTATAATCTTCTTGTGTAAAATTTAGCTTATATCCTAATAACTACAAATGTAATGAGTAGGTAAACAAAATATTTTTAATAAAGAATTACTAATACTACTACAACAACCTCACTGTTTTGGCCCTGGAGGTTGGCAGGGATGAGCCAAAACTAATAGCGTCCAGCTACTTGGCACACGAGCCAGATGCACCACCAGCTGAGCTCAAAAGATTGGCGGCGAAGGCGAGCTGGAGACAAGATAAGACTTCCCAGCTTCAGGTGTCAGAAACAGCTAGACTCAGAAAGCTGCTTTCAAAGCAGAGCCAGCTGAAAACGGACAAAGATCAGTGTACAGAAAGCAGCAGAGAAGCTACATGCGCTCTTCTCGATGCCCCCACCTGGGACCAGCCGGAACTACGTACCTACCTATATTTTATCTCTATAAACGAACAAAAAAATATATTTGATACTAATTTGTTCTAGTTTATTCCATTACAAAATAAATTAAGATACTTTTTGACTCAAAACTTTTGGCATACACTTGAATTTGAAATAGCGTGTCGATAGCGATAGATAGCAGCAAGCCTTATTTATCTAAATGTAACACAGTGCCCTCTTCGATGAAAGCACCTCTGCTAAACAGCTGATAAATAGTTATTCAGTTTCATGATACAACAACTACAAGGTAGCGCACTGCGCAGCTTTTATATTCTCAGTCCGACATGGCCGCCTGCGACTTCCTGATGTAGTGCGAAACTTCTATCGAAAGCTGTCAAAAAATCTTAGTGACGACTGAGTGGCCCTGGTTTTTTGTGTGTGTTGTAGCCCTCTGGTTCGATAAATTCTCGCGCATGCAAAAAGGCACTTCCGGTTGCGCTAACTTGTAGTTATTGTATTATGATTCCGTTTAACGACTTGGCAAGTTACTTTCACATTTCATTGTTTCGCTCAGTCAACAAACTTGGACTTACATGCATAAAATCTGATTTTAAGGAAGAAATAATTTCACTGAAGCTTTTGCGATTCTTAATTTTTCCATCGTTCACAATAGTTTGCAGTTCATTGGGATGGAAAACTAATGGAAGGACGTACTGGAACCAAGAAAGTGAATCGCATTACAATTCTTGTGAGTTAGAGTAGAAGACCAAGTTCGAGCGGATTATAAAGAACTTTTCCAATTGTTCGTTTCTTAAGAAACACATTGACGGTTTTCGAAGTTCCGAATGATAGATTTATCTGCAAAGTAATTTACAGCCTTAAAAAAAGATTTCGTAAACTGTTTGGTATGGATCATAACGATTTCAACCGAAATAACTTTGTACAAAACTAGGTACACAGTTTTTTACTGTATTAACTAATAACCAATCAAAATAAAATTAAAAAATCTAACAATGTTATGTTTCGGTAAGATTTAACCTTATACATTTTTAATTGTTTCCAAGATATTTCCCAAACGGACTGAAAAAAAATTAGCACTTTAAATAAAATTTTAAAAAAAAATAATTACCTGGCTAGAGCCCCAAAGAGGTCAAGCCTAGCTTCTCTCAACCTATTGGCTTGTGTGCTTGAAATTTTCGCACAAAAGAAAGGGATCTACAGTTAAACGCCGAATCCGAACGGCGAAGTTTGAAAAGATTTTTCATGGCTAGTTACTTCACAGCTGGCGCCAATCGCTGGTGAAGGCTACCGGTTGTGTAAAAGTTTTTAAAAAAAACAAACTTTTTATTTATGGCGGGATAGAACCCACACCTCCCGCACCAGCAGGCACACACACTACCGCTGCACCAAACCCGGCCAACTATATAAATTAAATTAAATTTAACAAATATTAAAAAAGAATCCCGAATCTTACCCCATATTTTGCACATGTTTTTTGAATTTACGATCTTTGGGACGAGCGTGCGTCCACTAAATAGTGTCCGATGGCAACAAGGTTTGATTTTCGAAGAAATTTAAGTTTTTTCTCGGCAAAATCTGATTGCCAACTTTTCTACACACACTAGCAACCTTTTCAACATATTGCTCGCATTGATAACTCTCCTGACAAGTGCGACCAGACTGATAAATCTTTGCAGAAATGTTAAATATTTGGTTACAGTCAATCTACACATATATATAAAAGTGAAAGTATGTTTGTATATTTGTATGTTTGTTCCTTATGGGCGTCTAAGACGATCGTCACGACATTTTCACAGTATGGTCATGTCGATCGGGAAAGAGTCATAATCCGGTTTTCACTAAAGTGAATTCGAATTTTCCACATGTTCTCTTTTCTATTAACCAATCAAGAAAATCCGTATCAAACCTTTAGTTTCTACTTACTCTCTACTCAACGGATTCAAATTATAACTTTTTAATCTGATTAGCCCAATCAATTTAATTTAATTAAATTTAATTTTTGTCGAAAGTAAAGACCGGAACAGGCCTGATAGCCTATGTCACAAGCCTGTGAACCGGTTCAAAATCGGTTAAAAAGTGGCTCAGAGCCATATCTCAGAAGCCATTTCAGCTATGAAACTGAAATCTGGTCTGTAGGTAGGTAATATGATATACAATTTAGCCATGTCCGTCTGTCCGTAAGAGGTAAGAGATAGAGGTTTGACATGTATGGGACGAAAACTTCTTATACTTGCTTCTTTTTTTTAATTTTTGCCACGCCCCCTCCTGCCCCTGCTATTTGAAAAAAAACGTCATATTTCCCACAGTTTTGTAGATAAATGGTTCGTACCTTCTACGCATATTTAGTAATCAGTATTATTTATTGATCCGTCGAAGGAATGATGAAAATCATATGAACGATAGTCGAGTTATAAGAAAAACAAACATATATGATGGGTAGCACTGGCCGCAACGGCGATGGGCAGCACTTCACACACTTAATGGGTGCTTTGCCACTTCTAACATAAATATATCAGATATAAAAACTTTAGGGGCACGGAGTATTATATAGTCGTACTTGACCGACTTTCTTACTTGTTTCGATATTATAATCAGGCATGTTCTCAATTCCAAATACCGGTAACAATTTCTAAATGGATCACAGAATTAAGGAAAACTCACTTTATGTAATAATAATAATATAATATCCAGTCCAAATTAATTCCAAAATAATCCAATGGGTTAATAATATGGAGTTGGATATTTTAATGGATCAGGACCGGTATCGAACTCGTTCAAAAGTGGTTAAAAGCCATATTTCAAATGTCATTTGAAAGAAAAAGTTATGCACAAACATAAATTACACTAGTTTACAGCCAAAAAGACCCATTTCTACTGAAACTATTTTTAAGTGTAGTTTGGATTGGTGATCTCAAAAATCGATTTCAAAAATTTTTTCATGGCTACGTTTTTTGAATATGAATTTTCTTCATTTTCCCGGTAGGTGCACTTACACTTTAAGCCATATCTGACTTCATAATCGTCAAATGGAGTCAAGCGAGATATGAATCAAAAGGCAATTGAATTGTCAATAATCGCACAAAACACTATTTTCGAATCGAATAAGTAGTTTGAATACAATAATAAAAAATATTTCAAAAAAATCGATTTTTTGCTCGAAAACGCAATAAATTTCGTTTCCTGCGTTTGCCCAGGAAAAATATTTAAAAATTCAAAAAAACTATTTTTATTTTTTCTACGTAAGAACCGCACTTCTGCCAAAAAAATGAGATATCAATGAACACAATCTATAAATAAATACAAGAGCTGGGAGCATTTAAGTGCTGAAAAAAGTGTTATTTTTGAGATTTTTGAAAAAGAGATTTTCATTTGCTTCGACTTTTGTTCTGTTCTGGAATTTTTTTTCTGATTCGGCTATTCGCCCACTTCAAATATTGACCAAAGGACGAAGAAAATAAAAAAAAAATATTCTAAACACTTAAAATACTCAAATTTGGCTGTTAGTTCCTTCACTTAAATTGATCCAGATACAATATTTATTCATAGATTTTCTTCATCAATACCTTATTATCTTTGTAGAAGTACGATTCTTCAGTCGAAAAAATAAAAATAATTTTTTTAGATTTTTGAATATTTTTCCATGGCGATTAAAAAGGAAATTTCTTGCATTTTCGAGCAAAATAACGATTTTTTTGAAATATTTTTGGTCATTGTGTTCAAACTTCTAAAGCGATTTGAAAACAATGATCTACGCTACTATTAACTATTTAATTACCTTTCGATTCATATCTTGCTTGACACCATCTGACGATTGTAAATTGAGATATGGCATAATACGAAAGTACACCTACCGAAAAATGGAAAAAAATTGTTTAAAAAACGTTGCCATGAAAAAATTTTTGAAATTGGTTTTTGAGATCACCAATCCAAACTACACTTAAAAATACTTTCAGTAGAAATGGGTCATTTAATTTTTTTTTTTTTGTAAACTAGTGTTATTGACCGCTACAAGTTCTATGATTGATTTTCGAAGAGGTCACTAAAGCAGTCACAGTTATTTAAGCTATTATATAATTTATATTTGGTCTGTAAGTTGGTAATATGGATTTGGATATTTCTAGCCGGTTTAAGCAAAGTTCAGAGCCATTTATCAGAAATTTAGCAAAGAACTGCAAACTTGATGTGTAGGCTGTTGCTATAAAGTGAGCCAGCCGGCTGAATCTGTTCACCAGTGAAAAATCTGGAAAATTGATGTGTAGGCTTACACCATGATACAATGAATACAAGGTAGTGCAAACACTTGCTCCGTTTTGCATGCGCATAACTTTGTGAGTCTGTGACGTCATTTGACAGATAAGTCTTACGTTGGGAATTTGAATTTTTTAGTTTTAACTTGATTTAGTTTAATTGTCGATATAATTTTAATTCATTTTCATTTTGCTTACCGTAGCACACATTTTAAAAAATGTTAACAAACACAAAATTGTGAGTCTGCGACGTCACATTGGAATATTTTGTTTGACTAGCGACGCATTGCACTACTTTCCATTTTTTGTCTGATAGATTTTCACTGTGAGTGTTATACATTTAACATTTAAAAAAATTATTTTGAATTTATGAACTGAAATTTGATGTCCAAATGTTAATATCAATTTGCAGCCAGTTAAAGCTTGAATATAAACGGTTTCATAAGAAACATGTCCACTAGGAATATAACTAAATTTTAGAACCAAATTTACATGGTACTACACGACGGGAGATACAGTAAAGAATAGTAAATACACAAATCTCAGGTCACTTACGAGGAAAAACGATTCGCATGAATCAAGTCGAAGTCTGAAATTTAGGATTTATGGGATAGGGAAAATTTTAATTCTACCATCATATTTAGCATGAATGGATGGAGAAACATCAACAAATAATATTAGATGTAAGTGACATCAATAAGCATTTGCCTACAGAAGCTCTACTCATAACAGAAATGAAACGATACTTCACTATGAATCAACTTTTGTATGGAGACTGGGTTAAAAAACTGTCGTAGAGCTTTTTAATGTATGGACGAAAATTGCATTTTGTAAAAGTGAGAGGGATAGAGGAAACATTGGACCCACCTAGTATGAGTATTTTGTAAGTTATTTGTCAAAAAGAGCATAAATCATAGATTTCAGATTTTCGCGTAAATGACCTGAGATTTGTGCAGTACCATGTAAAGTAAAATTGGCTCAAACAGCACCTCTAGGAGGCCAGGGCCAAGCTTCTCTCAATCTCTTGGCGTGTGTGCTTATAATTTTTTCGCACAAAAGGAAGGGACCTACCTACAGTTTAACGCCGAATCCGAACGGCAATAGTTAGAGAATTGTTGCTTTTTCATGGCTAGATACTTCACAGCTGGCGCCAGTAGCTGGTGAAGGTGATCGGGTGTGTAAAAGCTTTTTTTTCTAAAGAAAGAAAAAACTTTTTCTATTAGATGGTCCGAGGCGGGATCGAACCCACAACCTCCCGCACCAGCAGCCACACATACAACTGGAACGCCACGCCCGACCATGTAAGTGTAACCATGTAAATTGGTTTCTAAAATTTAGTCATATGCCTAATGTTCACTCAATGCAAAAGACCCGGGCAGCGCCGGGTATACCGCTAGTATATAATATAAAAGAAAAAAAAAACCATTCTCATTCCATAACATTCGATTTAAGAAGATAAACCGTTAAAAATATTTCAAAAAAGGTTCAAAGATCTTAAAAAAAAACACAATTCATGCCAATATTTCATTTAACGTTAAGCCAGCGATAATTGATACATAGAGATGCGTCACTTCGCTTTATCAAACTTGGTACTGATAACGATTGAGTGGCGACGTTGGGTCGTACCAACAAAATACACGCGAAATTGAAATTCTCTCATTTCGCTCTCAGAGAACCCGAGCAGCATTGCGAGTTGAGAGAGGACAGCCGAACGCAGGACAGCGTGGCGCTAAAAAAAAAACAAAAACAACAAAAGAACAACAAAGATACCTACACGCATATATATGTATGTGTATGTATGTGTCTGCATTTGTTTTCATATTTGTCGTGGTCAGGCTTCGAAGGGATTTTTGATATTTTTCTTCTTTTAGGTCTTGCTTATGAATGTGTGTGTGTGTGCAGCCACATTAAAATGTATGCGCGGAGCACTTGTCATGAAATTCATTGACCTGCCTCAACTTCATTAGTTTTGGCAATTACAAATAAACGCAATAACATAACCCATATTTTATTTAACAACAGCCAACAAAAAAGGCTGTCAACGAAAATTTAAATACGTTACAAAAATTTTTATGAGCTAATGAAGCCTATCAAAGAAAATCTAATAAAATTACAAAATAAACTAATAACGACTCCGACACGGTGGGGGAATTTTATTTGCCCGTCCGGCCAGCTATGCCCCTATTCACAGCCAATTGTAGTCAGAGACGTTATTAGAGCTAACAAAAACTTTAATAATATAAAGATCGAGAAGAGGGAGAGAGAGAAAAAAACCAAAACCTACAGTTAAGTAGGAAGAAAGGAGAAAAAAAAAAAGATAATATATTAAATTAAAAAAAAAAAAAAAAACTGAGATAGAGAGAATTATATCTTAAAGTAAAAATTTATACGAAAAACTTAAAACTAAATAACCGGAAAATCTCTGACCCGGTGGGGGGGAGGATTTTTTAGCCAGTCCGACAAGCTATGTTATAAATTATAAATTCCTTTATGCGATATTTAGTTTTTGTTTTTTGTTTTTTGAATTTAAATCGCGACTTGTGAGTTGTCGTTTTGAAGAAATCATTGAAATGCCAGCCAACCATTTAGAATTTTTGAATAAAAGAACATTTATTAAAAACTCCAAAATGTTCTTTCGATGTTCGAAGCATTTGTTTGTGGGATCAAACCAAGTCTCAAACTCCAGATTCGTTCGATCGAAAATTGCCTGAAATATTTTTTTTCTAATTCCATTTACATGGGAATGTTGAGAAAAGGCTGTCTTATACCAGACCATGTGCTGTTTAAAAATTTTAAAAATTTCTTCGCTTGGGTTTACGAGGCGTAAATCTTGGTCATTACCTGTGTAGTTTTTAATTGAAATCAGTGATGTCGACTGATCAAGTGGATTTATTCCGTCATTTGTTGCAAGAGCTATGCATGCTTCACAATTTAATTTGCATATAAATTTTTCGATATATAGCATATCCCGCTACATATCGTTGTACCTGGACTTCAGTCAGTTGTTCGGTACTGAAATATTCATCAGGCACGTCAACGTTTAAATCCTCCAACGTGATATGACTTGATTCGTGTGGCTTACCGCTAGCTACGGTATCCTCTTCTATGTCCGTTTGAATTGCATTAGCAAGATCTTTATCGGTAACGTCTCCCAAGGACAGCATCATATCTTCGTCTTCCGAATTTTCAGGAAATTTAAATAGCCTTGAAAAAGGCTGATTGCAATTTTGAACTACGCAATGGCGATTGCTTGCACCCGACATTTCGTCACAGTCTTAAAATGTTGCAGTCAGTGTTGATTACTCCACAAGTGCCAAATTAAAATTTGCAAAAACAATTTCTGAAAAGCTCTCTACTCTCATGAGCGACGCATGCATAAGAAGTCATTTACTGCGTTGCCTCGGCTAGACAGCTGTCTCTGCTGTGGTTTTGATCTTTGTTGTGATTTTGTTGTTTGTTGTGATTATGATTCTTTTTGCATTGCATTCTTACTCACACGTTTCTCAGCTATTAAAATAATTCAGGGCACTTTAGCTGCTAGCTAATTTTCATAAGCAAATAACTTATGTATGTATATCGTAAATACACATAAAAATATAAAATATAAAAAATATAAAATATAAAAATAAAAAATTTTATTAAAAATATGAAACTTTCCTGCAGGTATTGCCAAGAATAATTAATTAAAGAAATGGAATTGGGAAATAAATGTACAATGTTTGTAAGATAATGTTAGTTGTAATGTTCGACATTACATAATTATGTATATATGTAATTGCATAAATATTATTTAGGCTATTTAAAAATGAGCATGATTATTAAATAAAATATGGGTTATGTTATTGCGTTTATTTGTAATTGCCAAAACTAATGAAGTTGAGGCAGGTCAATGAATTTCATGACAAATGCTCCGCGCATACATTTTAATGTGGCTGCACACACACACACATTCATAAGCAAGACCTAAAAGAAGAAAAATATCAAAAATCCCTTCGAAGCCTGACCACGACAAATATGAAAACAAATGCAGATACACAAATACATATATATGCGTGTAGGTATCTTTGTTGTTCTTTTGTTGTTTTTGTTTTTTTTTTAGCGCCACGCTGTCTTGCGTTCGGCTGTCCTCTCTCAACTCGCAATGCTGCTCGGGTTCTCTGAGAGCGAAATGAGAGAATTTCAATTTCGCGTGTATTTTGTTGGTACGACCCAACGTCGCCACTCAATCGTTATCAGTACCAAGTTTGATAAAGCGAAGTGACGCATCTCTATGTATCAATTATCGCTGGTTAAGCCCTAATTTTCTGCATTGGTTGTACGTTGTTTAACATGGGGCATTTAAATGTATTTTGCTATTTGGAATTCGCCATTTGTTGTTTTATTTCATAAATATAATTTGTATCAAGCGCAATTGTACGATATATGTACTATAACTATTATTTTTTGTGTAGGTCTGTCTTTTATGGTACTTATATATGCATATATAATATTTTTTATATGTATGCAAGTGTTGTTCATTAACAAAGGTACCTAAGATTTGCTTTATATGTGAATTTTGTTGACGTTGAACTTTCCACCTTCAAATGTGAAACATGATATAAATGTTTTGTAGTTAGTTTTGTATTTTGTTTATAAATGATTAGCACTGTGCGCCTGACTGAGATTATATTATAATTAAATTGTATTTATTTTGTTTTTTTGCATTTGGTAAAAGTAAATAACACAGCGTAAATTAAAATTACAAACAGAAAAACAAGAAATATCATTAAAAAAAATAAACGGAAAGCATTCTATGGCCACGCACACAAAATGAAATTTAGAACAGGATTCTGTATTGGTTGCACAAATGGCCCAACTATCTACTAATTAGTGGGGAGGATTTGCTTTGTCTAGCTGCCAGAGCCTCATCAATCTCTTACAATGCCTTCTTACACTTTAGTTCAATTTTAAGCTTGAGTTTCTTTTGTAAACAAACATTGAATGCATTCATTTTTTTTTGTTTTTTTGTTTTGTTTTGCATATATAATGAGTATTACGTACTATTTTTACGCTTAAAAATTTAGACTTTTATGTTCTTGCCTTTTTGCTTTTTCTATATAGTTGGAAATTTTTTACTTGTTCTGCATGTTTGAAATTTAAATTAAAAACTAAACATAAATTAGATGTATATTTATATATATGTATGTATGTATATATATATCGTATAAACACAGACAGAGAGATAGAGCGAAGTGGGTTTTTTTTTGCAGCAGCGTTTCTTCTATTTGTTTTTGACGTTGTTGTGGTTGCCGTTCATCATCTATGTGGGGCAAAGCACCTTGAGTATGTAGTCCGTGAGTAAAGCAGGCACTGTTGGACTATCCTCATTGATGGCTTTGAGTACTGCAAAACAGAAGGGAAATTAGTGAGTTAAAGAGTCTAGTTGAGTCACTTGTCTACTTACTTTTGATCAACACCTGCAGCGATTGATTATTGGGCGTACCATTTTCAAGGTGGTACGGAATGACAGTGGTCAAGTATTTAGGTTCGGGACCTGCAAATAGATGGAAGAAACATTTTAAGAGAGGTTTAGTGAATGGATGCAATTGGTTGAAAACGAGAGTTATTAAAAAAAACAATGACTTCAAAAAGATGGTCCAACGAATTTCACATTCCCTACATCGCTATACATTTATTTGTCTTTTTCGTTGGACCAATTCTTGAACAAGCTCGTGTGTCTGGTCTTCACACTACATAAATCTTTCTGTTTCTCTCTACTAGCATAGATAATTTCTCTTCCCCTTAACTTAACTTTAAAAATTGCCAACAAAATAAATTAATTATTTCATCAATCGTAAAGCAAGCAACCTGAACGGAGGAGGAAGAAGGACGTCTAGCTGATTCAGTTATTCGGAAATCTGCGATGGATTTGGAAAAATTACTCATCAATAGAACATGTCCTTGGAATGTATAGAAAGGGCGCGAGATATAAGTTATTTTATTTAACCAATTTATTTTTTAAATGCTTAGTTCCGCAATGTGGCTGAGAAGGGGCTATCCATCTATATGACAGTATTGCACTTCTTGGAATATTAACCAGCAAAGAACAATTCAAACAGTGAACCCATATTTAAGAAGATGTCGACAGCATATAGGACATGATAATGTTTATCATTGCCTTAATGCAATTCTCTTACATTGAATATCTATTGAAATGATTAAAAGTTAAAGGCTTTAAAGAAGAAAAACTGTCATTACAAGGGGGAACTATTTTGGAAACGTTGGACTGCTGGATATTCTCAGATCGCCTGACAAAGTCGAAGAAGACCTCAAAAATTTACGAATTCTGTTTGTATTATAAATTAAACTCTAAATATTTTCACTCCAGCTGATTTTAATGGCCAGCACTACAAATAGCACTGCAAGGACGTCTCCTTTTGATGAAAGTTTTTCCAAATCCATGGATGATTTTAAAGAACCTACCAGATAAAATGCGGGTAAATGATTAGTATGCGATCCTACTCACAAAAATTTTGGAAACAAAAATGTCTTTGATGAAGAATTATCATGCCAAAAATGACGCCGAACTGAAGACAGTAACCAGGTTTAAATACCTAGGTGTTACCCTATCGAGAAACATGAATTCTAGGCCTCACCTCCAAGTGAAACTGCTGGACTCAAAGAAAGCGATAAACTGCTCATGGAAAAACTTTTTTGGGAAACCGCTAATCGTGTCAAGCACCAAATCTCGCCTGTTTGAAGCTGCGGTTAGTTCTGTGACGTGCTATGGGTCGCAGCTATGGGGATGTACCCAGTATGAAGAAGTTGAGCGAATTCAAAAAATGTTCATTAAACGTATCTTTAAACTTCCAAATACGACTCCAAATTACGCCATCCACTTGGAAACCGGGCTGGCGATCTCCATTATATGCCGCGCTCGATGTGAAATGCTCAATCTGAACTACAAGCCGCACGTAATCTCCATCCATACTGACTGTACACTCTGCAACCTCTGTGTAACCGAGAATTTTGCGCATTTAATCGGGGTTTGCCCAATCTTGGGCGAGCTATGAAGTTTGTACCCACCAACAAGCCCTATCGGCAACCGAAATTATAAGCTGGTTGAATGGAGAAAATTGGGAAATTGGGACTGTCTTCGTTTTTACAACATGCGCTGAAATATCGATTTGCTATATTAAATGAATACTAATAACTAGTCAAATAAACAAAATGTCACTTCTTCCTGTTTATTTTTAATTTCATTGTTTTTATACTCTGTACCAAAGGTACACAGAGTATATTAAGTTTGTACAAAAGTATTTAACAGCCAGAAGGAATCATCTCCGACCCTATAAAGTATATATATTCTTGATCAGCAGCAACAGCCGAGTCGATATAGCCATGTCCCTCTGTCCGTCTGTCTGTCTGTCTGTCCGTCTGTCCGTCTGTCCGTCTGTCCGTCCGTCCGTACGAACAAAGAGATCTCAGAGATAGTAATCGATAGAGGTTTGACATGTATGGGACATATATTTCTTATACTTGCAGGCAGATCAAGTTTATTTTTAATTTCTGCCATGCCCCCTCCCGCCCCGGAATTTGGAAAAACTTCTTACCTCCCACTGTTCTGATGATAGATGGTTTATACCTTCTAGAGATATCTAGTAATCAAAATTATTTATCGATTTGCTGAAGGAATGATAAAGATCGGATGAACGATACTCAAGTTATGAGCAAAAAACGGCAAGTTAGCACCGCGTTGTGCGTTTTCTAAGTTTCTCTCTCTCACTAAGGTTGCCTCTCTTGATTCGTGAGCAAATGCGAGGGTAAGGGTACAGAGTATGTTATCGTCTATGTTATAGGCTTGACCGACTTTCTTTCTTGTTTAATAAGCAATCAGCTGTTTTCTTGTACTCATGGTATTAAACTGTCTTTGTTCTGTCTAAAAATTAAGAAATTAAATTATATTATGTTCAATACGATAAGTTATTGCTGATGGTTATAAACTAAGTCATTGTTATACCAATAAAATACTACTACTACTTATGCAAAAAAGTATTTTTCAACCATATCATATAAGAATTCGTCAAAGTTTCCTGTGGCACATTTGCGCTTTTCAAAAGTGTTTCTACCCCTTTACTTCCCTTTACTTACTTCCCCCTTTACTTTCCCTTTACTGTATAAAAATTACAGAATCCTTACAGAATAGGGCTTGGGTTGATCATTACAAAATCATAAGGGTGTTTAAGAATAAAGGAATTGAGCAACTACGTTTAACATTAGACTCCTGTCGCCATTAACCCAATAAGAGCTCTATTTTTGGGGCATCTGCACCTAAGCCTTGTGGTAACACTTTTTGGAGCAGTACCGCTATGTAACAGTAATCTGACAATCAGGCCTCGCTCACCTTGAAACTTGCCACGCTTCTTCTCCACATGATATTGTCGCCGTTTATTTTGCACCGCCAGCAGCAACGAAATGAATGAGTTCTTCAGCTCCTTCTCATATTCGAGCTCATCGCGCAGCGCCAGCTCATTAATCAGTGTCTCGCTCAGTTCCTGGATAAGTACCTCCATCTCCATGTACAGCTCGTTCAGCTGAGTGCTGGTTAAATATTGCAACTCTGCAGAAAATAAATGTTAGAACTCCAATTCTCTGAACAGTGTGAAGCTGCGGCACTTACTTTCAGCATATAGCGGCGCTCCCAGCACTTCGCGCGCCTTTTCTATAACCTCCGACTCACAGGTATCGGGCTCATCCAACGGACTCTCGGCTTCATCCATTATGTCATCGATCTCTTTGATCACCTCTTCAACTGTTTTGATCGGTTGATCATCTACATCGCCGTTCAGGCCATTCAATATCAAAGCATGCATATCCAGATCATTTGCCACTGCCTCATCCTCGCTGGTCAAATCGTTGAACTCATCGCCTGGAGTTTGTGCATCATTCTGGTGGTGCTGCAGCTGCTGCTGCTGTTGCTGCTGTTGTTGCTGCTGTTGCTGCTGTTGGTTGCGCTGTTGCTGCTGTTGCTTTGTGTGAGTCTGGCCCAGATTGAGAGTGGGCATGTGCATCTGGCGTGTGTACGACTTGGACCAGTCGATGGGCAAGATGTTTCCAAAGTTGCCCGTGATGGTCCACCACATTCTGTAAAGGGAATCAAAGGAAAGAGAATGAATGATCAGTAAAAGTTGGTTCTTTCATCGTGGGTGCGATTCCTAAACCAGATTCTAAACAGAGTTGACAACGAACATTTTTATATATCTTTTCAGAAGTCTGAAATGAACCAAAACTGGTGTGGGGCTAACTTTGCAGCTATTTCTTATTGTATTGTATATGTTTTTATATCCGTTACTTGTAGAGTAAAAAGGGTATACTAAGGTCGTGCAAATGTATGTAACAGGCAGAAGGAATCATTTTTGACCATATAAAGAATATATATTCTTGATCAGCATCAACAGCCGAGTCGATATAGCCATTTCCGTCTGTCTGTAGATCTCAGAGTCTAGAAGAGCTAGAACAACCAAATTTAAAATGTAGACTCCTATTGTCAGCACGCAGATCAATAAAAAATATTGAATAGTTCCCAGAATTCTTAAGATATCGATCCCAAATTTAAAACATTTATTTTCGCAATATCTATCATACCTCAAATTTTCATTAAGTGCAAATAATAAATAGCTGCGCTAAAAAATGTTGCATACTTTTCGGCAGAAACACAGGGAGGCTATTAAACATTTCTTACCCTGAGGAACGGGTAGATCGAAGTCGACTAGGGCCGAGTTTAGCTTACACTCTCATTTTTTATAAATAAATACATCCGAATATCGAATTAGAATTTAATCTCAGAAAAACTTGAACGGATCACTCTGGGATCAAACCGATATCATATATCAAACTCAAATTAAGGAGGATTCAATCAACCTTTTTTTTGGCCGGTGTGGCGCAGCGGTTAGTGTGTCGGTCTGCTGTGCGGGTGACGTGGGTTCAATCCCGCCTCCGACAATCTAATAAAAAGTTTTTTCTTTCTCTAGAAAATAGCTTTTACACATCCGGTCACCTTCACCAGCTATTGGCGCCAGCTGTGAAGTAACTAGCCATGAAAAAGCTTCTCAAACTTTGCCGTTAGGATTCGGCGTTAAACTATAGGTCCCTTTCTCTTGTGCTAAAAATTATAAGCACACACGCCAAGAGATTGAGAGAAGCTTGGCTTGGCCCTTTGGGGCTGTAAAGCCAATTTTATATTTACCCTGTTTTTGTAAGCCCTTGGGATTGATTCAAGTCCATATGGATTGATTTTTTTTCTTTATTTTCGCGGTTCAGTATTATCACAATTACGGTTATGGTCTGCAGAAGGGTACGAATAATGCTGTCTACTCGACTTTACATAAACAAATCATTAAATAGTAAACTGATGAACTCATTAAACACGGCCCGCACCCATCTCGAGCTATGACATAGAATGATTTGGCTGGTTTAGCCTTTCTTTTAGCAAAGATTGTAAAACGATTGTTTTCAACATTTTGCTCTCGAAAACTTTTCATATTTCACTCGACCAACAATTGTTTCATGTACTTGTGCCTACACCCACAACACTCATCCACCGACCACTTTTCCATTCTTTTGCCAAGTCCACCAAAACTGGCACAACAAACTGCCCAAGTGGCTGACAAAGTACTTAGTTGGTGCTTGTCTGGGCTAAGTGGGTAGTAGGGTTGGGCGCACAAAATGCCTCATTAGGCAATCATCACGCATCATTCAAATAAGATGCAAATCCAGATTGAAGCTACTTAACACACAGTAGCCAAATGTCAATGGGGAAGTTCAGGGTACATATGGCGGCTTCTTCTCCCCCTTAAGTTGCAATGCACCGAGACCCCCCAACCTCATCATCACCCATTCAGCCAGCTGTCAGATAGTTTGTCAGACAGTTTGTCTTTCATTCTCTGCCACATTTGATATCAAATTTCATGATCATTGCCAATCATTTAATTGCCTGAAACTGACGGCATTGTCTCGATTTCAGTTTCCCATAATTATGCATGCTCCACATTGGCGGCAGTTGAATGTTTTTGTGTGTGTGTGGAAGGAGGGGGCTGATTGGATGAGTTTCTCTCTCATTCACATTCCTTTCCGATTCTAGCATCCATTAGTCAAAAATGTACAATTTGCTGGCTAAAATTTTAATGGCAAAATAAAACCGTCTGTGTCTTCTCCAAAGATGCAACTGAAAAATGTGTGTTTTGTTTTTAGTTGATGATTTTCTGTTTTGCAAAATAAATCATAATCAAAAACAAAAGCCGAAAAAATGAAAAATGTGCGAAACAAGCAGTGAACGTAAATTGTTCGTGACAAGACCAACAGCAGCAACTCTCGGGCCGGGAAATGCGTCAGGTAAATGTTTATACGTATGTGTGGACACACATGTACATATGTATAAATGGTGCATGGGCATGTGTCGAGGCCGGCCATATAAATCTATGTACGAATATACGGTAGGTATTTTACATTTTTATATATATAATTCTGTGTTATGTGTGGGTAACGACAACGACGACTATTTTGGAGCCCCGGCCACGCTCTCAACGAGGCGGATGGAGAAGATTACGAATGGTTTTCTAAAATGGTATTCAACAAAGCTAATTAGAATGTACTCAATCTTATAAATGCAAATAGTTTGGTTGGGTTAGACATTTAACCGAGTTGATTAGGATGTCAATTGTTTTCAGTAGGGTTAGCTTCGGGGGTTTGAACTCGCTAAATCTTCCTCGTTGAGGCTCACAGAGCGGAATAGGAAACTGGGTGAACTTGGGTTTCGGTTAGCGCCTTGTTACAACAAACTGCGGTTTTTAATGTCGATCAGTGGAATAGACTCTGAGAATGCCATTTTAGTTATGTATTACTTGTTGTTTCTCGCAATTTTAGATTATGTTAACACGAAATGGGTCGTGGTGCAGCACCAATTTTGGAGGTAGAAGACGAAATATTGGCCTATCGGGTAAGCCAACTTACCACCAGGCAGAAGCAGAAAATATTTCTATAAGTCAAATTTTTGCCACAATTTTTTTTTATACTCTGTACCGAAGGTACATAGAGTATATTAAGTTTGTGCAAAAGTATGTAACAGGGAGAAGGAATCGTTTCCGACCCTATAAAGTATATATATTCTTGATCAGCATCAACAGCCGATTCGATATAGCCATGTCCGTCTGTCCGTCCGTCCGTCCGTCCGTCCGTCCGTCTGTCCGTCTGTCCGTCTGTCCGTCCGTATGAACGAAGAGATCTCAGAGATGGTAAGAGATAGAGGTTTGACATGTATGGGGCATATATTTCTTATACTTGCAGGCAGATCAAGTTTATTTTCAATTTTTACCACGCCCCCTCCCGCCCCCGCAATTTTGAAAAAACGTCATATCTCCTACAGTTTTAAAGATAGATCGTTCGTTTCTTCTAGAGATACCTTGTAAATAAAATTATTTATCGATTTGCAGAAGGAATGATAAAGATCGGATGAACGATACTCAAGTTATGTGCAAAAAACGGTCAGTTAACACCCAACACCATCCCACCCACCACCGCAGCATTCTATTGAACGGCAATCTTAGTGAGAGAGAGAGAGAGAGAGAGAAGGAGAGAGAGAGAGAGAGAGAGTGAAACTTAGAGATGAGCGCGTATAACTCGTGAGCAAGTGCGAGCTGCGACGTTAAGGGTACAGAGTATGTTATAGTCGGGCTTGACCGACTTTCTTTCTTGTTTGAAATGCATTAAAATATGGGAAAAAAAATATCAAAAAGTCGACTAGGAAGGATCTTACTCCTCATGTAGCCCACATTAAACTAAATTTGGTGAGAAAATTAAAAGCTAAGCCCACCTAAAAAGACTCCAAATCAGCGATGGTCACCAGTACCCCCTGGTGGGCGAAGTCATTTCCCTATTTACACATATACGAGCCGAACGTATGCCGAAGCTGAGGAGAAGAGAGCAAAAAGCCTTTAAGTCGCTGGCTAGCCTTTGATGCAGGCAGGTCGAAGCAAATTCACGGGGCTTTATTTTCGCACACTAATACACTCTTACCTTTTGGCCTCGATCACGTTGGCCAACGCTGCTCTAAATTATATAAATGATGTGGATTGTCACATTATATTAAGTGGCCCTAGAGCTTCATTTCGTTTCAACCAAGTTGAATGCCACATTCTTCAGGGAGCTGCATCAAAAATCACTTTTACTTTTGTTCTTACGTTATTGGGCCATTACCTTGGAAATTTCATGCATTATATCTCTCGTTTGGTAAAACAGTGGATAAAGTATGAAAATTTAACCTTAATAGTGTGGCCTCTATAGCCTCCTGACCGCAAAATCATCGAGAACTTGTGGGGATGACTTTTGTGTAATTTTAAAATGTCGAATCCTAAGTCAATGCCATCAAGATTACCTGGAGCGAACAATTGCCATTTAGGAATGAGGATTGGTTCGGTTCAGCGGTTCACAGACATTTTAAACCATCGGTGCGGTTTATAACATAGTTTTTGTAGTTAAACGAACCAAGGTTTTGCTTCGCTTCAGTGGTTCACACTTAATATGTTGTACCTGTTTCTATAGGTAAGTTAACAAACGTTTAAAGAAACTTTTCATAATTATATTTGAAATAAAAATTTGAAATAAATGTAGTAAATAAATTGTAAGGAAATCCGCTTTGCAGTAATACCCCGAAACATTGCGCATGAATTCGATTCCACAAAATGTCGGAAGCCCTAGCAATTGAACGAAAATAACTAGTGTCCATCTGTCTACAAAGGTTAAATAGCGTGAAAGAAAAATAAGTGTAAAGTTTTTTAAATTCTTTTTAAAAAAAATATCCAAGTTTTCATCATTTTATCAAACTCGTGGATGAAATGAACCGAAGCGAACACATTTTTATACTCTGTACCAAAGGTACCCAGAGTAGTATATTAAGTTTGAGCAAAAGTATGTAACAGCCAGAAGGAATCATCTCCGACCCTATAAAGTATATATATTCTTGATCAGCATCAACATCCGAGTCGATATAGCCATGTCCGTCTGTCCGTCCGTCCGTCTGTCCGTCCGAATGAACGAAGAGATCTCAAAGATGGTAAGAGATAGAGGTTTGACATGTATTGGACAAAAAGTCATTATACTCGCAGGCACTTCATTTTTTTTTATTTTGCCACGCCCCCTCCCGCCCCCACAATTTGGAAAAAACGTCATATCTCTCACAGTTTTGTAGATATCGGATGAACGATACTCAAGTTATGATGTAAACAATGTACGCTGATGCAGCGCAGCAGCAGCGCTGCTTTCAGCTGCGGATACAGAGTATATTACAGTCGGGCTTGACCAACTTTCTTAGTTGTTTTGGTTGTTTTCTGTTCGTTTCAGCATTTCCGAAAGGTCATTGGTTTGGTTCGCTGTTAGGTACTGTTTGGTTCGGTTCGATTCAGAGCCGATTTGCATCTTTGATAAAATTTGACTTTTTTGGGTTTGGGTTATCCCATTTTGACAACTGCAGAGTTTAAGAACGCCAAAAAGGTTTTCTAGCTGAACCATTTTCCGATCCCATCTATCTAATATAAGCGCCAATATCTTCGTCAAATGAGCAGCAAATTTTTCAATTGGAATGTACTCTTTAAATTTTTGACAAAAATTTAACTACGAACATTTTGCGGTAATTAAAACTTTACAAAATTGTTAGCGCCCATATCTCAGGCAACTGAATAGATAATTTTCTAGTTATTCTTGAAAAGATCCCGCAAGATTGTCATTGTTTAATTTCAAATAAATGTAAATGCAGAATTGGTTTTGCCTTTTGGTTTTAACCCGCTGCCCCATTTTGCATTTCCATCAACGCCTCAATAATTGATACATGAAATCTTCAATGAACCCTGAACTCTTTTTTGTTGTAATTTGGTAGAGGATTGTCTCTTATCTCTTTACACTTTTGCCTCCCGACCCTGACCTAAAATTGTGGCTGAGAAATGAATATGTTGATAGGCTTGTCCCACACATGCTTGAACAATTAACAGCACAATTTACTTGGCAGATTTTGGAGTACACAACACAAAATGAGCTCATCAGTAGCGACAGAAAACATCTAAAAAAGAAAAGTTACAAATTTTGTTTATGAAAATTTATGAGCAAATATTTTTTAATGAATTTTAATTGCCCTGGTACTTAGATAACAAAATATAACAAAATTGATGAATCAGACCGACAGTCACCACAACATGACGACCAATGATGAAGCTGATCATTCATCTGTCCTCTTGACGTTTCGCCCACGCGGAGTTGACTTTTCTTTTGAATTGAGCATATTTTGTTATTTGCCTCTCCCTTGGAATTTTAATGGAGGGAAATGAGAGAAAATGCAGAAGAGAAGTAACTTTCTACCGTCTGTGGCATAAGTCATAAAAAACGAAAAATTAGTGGGGGAATTTTTATTGGCGATTTTTGAAATTTCAATGAAATTGTAATTAATGAGCCGATTTACATACTACATTGATTAGCCAAGTCAAAAGCTGACCCCGTTGGTTATTATTAGGAAAGAATTTTTCGAGATACTCTAACTGAATAGTATATCAGAATTGTATGCCAGATCTCCTCTTTTTGCAAAGAAGTTTGGGCTCAATACTGATCTTAAATTACACAACCCAACAGTGTTTTTGGTGCAGGTCTATTTCGATCTGATTATGTAAATATGTATTGCACTGAACCAAACTGCATCATTGGTTTTGTTCTATCAGCTCTTGTTCCCAAGATATAACGGAAAACCCAATTTGATTTCTGAGGTATGAGGTATTTGCGACAGAGAGCATATCAATGCATCTTTGAAAAATCAAAGGCGCTATATAAGTATAGCAGAAAGTTTCTAAATTGGACTCTTAAGTTTATCAGACTACCCATGCGCGGGTTGGAGGATAAAACTGATACGGTTCGACATTACGTACTGTTTTAAAGAAATCATTTGTCAAAGTGGCTAAAATTGCATAAATGGCAAACAAAGCATTAAAAATGGGAAAAGGGGATCATGAAGTTGTGCAAATGTATAGCCAGAAGGAAGCATCTCCGACCCTATAAAGTAAATGGGCATTTCCACAGAAAAGTCCACCTAGACCAAAAAATGAAAAGTGCTTAAAAACCCTTTGTTATCATATTTTTATGGGGAAACAATCAAATTTAACTAATATAAGCCAATATTAAATTTATTAAACGAACGCGTCGACCTCAAAGACTATAAGAGATAGAGCCACAAGTTTTTGCATGTATGTAGATGTATACCGTGCCCAGATCATCAAGTTTGTTTCAGATTTGGAAATTCTTCCTCCTCCTACTTTTAAAAACTGTCAGAGTCTCAATTTTTAAGTTTGAACTCTAAGTTTGACTTCTGAAAACTACAATAAGATCCGATCAAAAGCCACATTACTTGGTACAGGGTATTCTGCAATCGGGGTACTCGCCTGCAGCACTCTTACTTTTTTTTTTTTTTAAGTCGGGCGTTAACTTTCTATTTTTGGACCCTGAGATTTCAAGATGCGACACTTTGTCCTTGCCCCATGCAAATAAGCAGTGCCTTAGTGTAAAACTGGTTAGCAGCATCGTACCATTCATACCCAGTCTTATCTTTGTAGTTTTGCTTGGCTGCTTGGCTTCTAAAAACAAGAGTTAAAAGCTCTGTTTCTATATTGCTTGAAACTCTATAAAACTTTGTACAGTTGCTAATTTCCTTCTTTCCATGCCCTGCATTAGCTCGATCGATTTGTTGCATGGAATGTGAGAATATCTTGGATAGCGGAAAAGAGTTTCCCATGCTTACTTCATGTTTGTGGGCAACGGCAGAATGCCCGATACTCATCCCCACACTTCACACTTAACTGCTCCCTCTCCCCCCACAAAGTCGAACTCTACCCGGTTATTAAAACTTTTTTTCGGTTGCTTTGCCATTTGCTGTTATTTGTTTATGGGCCACATAACTGCCAATAGCCAACAGTTGAAGTCGAATGTTGTTGCGGTTGGAAGCCATAAATATTTCTCGGCCTCTCTTTCTCTTGCGTTTTGTTAATGCTAATGGCCTATTTATTATAAAATTAATTATCAAATTGAATAAACGAAATCAGCATGCAATCCGCGCTTTGGCCAACGTATCATCAGAAATTGTTTGTTTGTTTCTGCAGCCTTGAAAGTAAGTCTCCTAATGCTTGTGCCATCGTCATCATCACCGTCGCTGGTGTCCCCATTAGTTCTTGGTGCATCTGATTTTGGAGACTCGGCGGCAGTTTGCGTGCGCTTTGCCAACGCAAAGTGAGAACATTTAAATTTAGATTGCTTTGAAGTGTGTGCAAGATTTTTGTTTGTGTGTGGCACATTTTTTGTCTTAGGGATTTTTCTGTTTTTGTGTTGTTAAAGACCATGGTCACCCATGGAGGGGCAAACAAACTTTCACACTCGCACACACAGTTGTGTACAATGGAAAATACATACAAAGCCACCGACTACCATCGACGACTCCCTTCTTGTCTGTTTCTTCGGCTCTCTTTCATTATCTTTCCATCTTTTGCTGCATAACATTTTTTTGGTTTTCGTACAGTTTTTTTTTTTTGTTTTGAGGGAGGGGTATCTCGATTATTATGTTAGCTGAACTTCAGTTAAGCTTCATACTTTTCCTTAGATTCTCGAATCTATTTGGATTTTACTAGGATACTCCTAGATTGATCAATTTTTGGCAGCCATCTGGCTTTCGATTTAGGTTATCGCCTTTGATCAAAGAAGATCCTTTATTTTGCTATTCCATCGATGCTCTGTATTTATCTGTTTCATCCGATTTTAAGGTTCTATTAAGGTCTCTATTCCACGACGACTATCAAGAATCCATTTGCTGAGCGTCCGTACCAGTGAAAAAAAGAGCAATATAAGTAGAGTGAGCAACTCATACTCGATTTTTGTCGCTCCAGCCACCAATATTATCCACTTGTTTCAGCCTTATCTGAGCGAGATAACTATAGACATTACTACGGAATCCCACCTTCAGACCTTGTCAAATTATTTGCCAGAAACTAATTTAATTTCGCAACTTTCCCTCTCAGTTGTTTAGGAAGGGTATCTACACTTTGTCTTGTCACAGTTTGAGGGTTTTCTTCTTTTATAATCTGCCGAAAATTAAATGTGTGAATGTTGTTGCGCGCTGCGGTTGAGTGAAAATAGATGTGAATGAACCCAAAAAAGACGAAAAAATAATTGCAAATAATGTTTAATTTATTAAAAATAACATTTTGTTGTTGTTTGGGGACTTTTAGATAACTTACTAGTGTGTCGGGTTTGAAACTCGTTCAGGCAGACACTTGACGTGAGTGCCGATTTATTGGGTATTAGGGACTCGGGTTAGAAACTCATTCGGGCAGACACTCGACGTGAGTGCCGATTTATTAGGTGTGTTAGTTATTTTTATTTTCTTGTTTCCCCCAGTGGGGAAACTAACTTAGTACTTAATGATTTTTAAAAGATTTTCGAGCCAACAAAACTTAATTTTTAGCAGTTATACTCTATGCCTCTTAATTCCGAATTTATAGATCGTTTTATAAATTACGAGTCTTTTCCGAAAAACACAAATCAAATTCTTTAGTGAATTTAACATGCTGACTAAATTTCTGGACAATCAATTGACATATGTAGAAGAATATTTTGCTGTAAATAAACTTTGACCTTGGTGCGGATTTTTACAAATCAGGAAAATTCACGACTAATTAATCCTTATACAAAGCATTTAAACCGATTTTTTTTTTTGATCGTGAAAAATATTTAAATATTTGGGAAGACTTTTCTTTTGAAAGTGCTGTCTAACATGGCAGGGAACGAATGAAACGAGAAGGCCAAGCTAACTTCGTCCTTGCAAATGCTGGTTTTTAAAATATCAGAGTTTAAGAACGCTAGCCTTAAAATTTAAAATTTTTTCTTACTATAACACTTTTTCGACCAAAATTCGCCAATCTGTTTGAAATCATATCAATTTAACAATCACAATTTAAAAGCTATAAAATTAAAAAAAAAAAAGTTATTCTCACGTTGACCCATTTCCTTTGGCAGCCATAAGATATAGTCAATCGATACGGCGGTTCCGACAAATTAGCAGCAGTAAAAAGAAGCCTCTGTGCAAAGTTTTAGATAAATAGCTTTAAAGCTGAGAGACTAGTTTGCGTAGAAACAGACAGACGGGCGGGCAGAGCTGAATCGACTCAGCTCATCATCATCCTGGATCAAGATTATAAATAGTTCATGGGGTCGGAAATGAATATTTCTTTGCGTTGCAAACTTATAATACCCTTTGAAAGGGTAAAAATATAGTGTTTTTAAATACTTTTAATTTTTTGGTCCCGGTGGACTATTCTGTGGAAATGCCCATATTAACAAGGTTTAAAAGCTAAAAGCCGAATATAATAGTCGGTTTTTAAAAGCGGGAACATTTAACAATTCTGATTAATTGATAGCTCGTTTCCAAAGAGTCTGCTTTAATTAGACACTTTCTAAATCCATCAGTGTAAGTCGATTTAGCTTTTTCGGTACCCGTTACACAGTGGAAGAAATATTTAATAGCGTTCCAGTAAAAAGTATGCAACATTTTTAAACTCGGCTATAAATATATTGGTTGATATTGCGAATATAAATGTAAGTTTTAAATTTGAGATTGATATCTTTAAAATTGTGGGAGTTATTCAACATTTTTTTTATTGTGGGGGAGGGGGTGGGCGTGGCGAAAAGTTGAAATAAACTTGATCTGCGTGCAGACAATAGGAGTCTACATTTCAAAATTGGTTGCTCTAGCTCTTCTAGTGTCTGAGATAGAGCTGCAAAAATACCGATAGTACTATCGATATATCGAATAACTGGTTTAGTGTCACACTCTCAATGGTAATTTTTCACTATCGATAGTAACTAGTCTTTTATCATTCTTTGGCATTTTTCGCTAGCGTTGACAAAGCAGATCGGTTTTTAGACTTCGGTAAGGAATTTAAATAGATTATACGAAATATGATTATAAATTAACAGTTAACATTGCTCTTAGATAAGGATTTACTGGTGTTGGCGGCTCTAAAACTCAGTGCTCAACTTCAGCATCAACAACAATTTGAACAGCACTACCAGAGCTATTAATACTGCTTAGGTTCAGGAAGCACTCTAATGCCTAACTGGAGCGATACAAAAAACTTCTAGTGTATGAGGAGCGCACCATTCCCAACTTTCCCAATTTGGGACCTCAGATTTAAGAGAGAAGGGTTTAGATTTGCAAGCAATTACGTGCATGCCTCAAAATTTTTGGATAATGAGTGATCTCTACTTAACAACCCACCACAACAGTCAACCCGCTTCCTTTAAACCACTGTTTCAGTTCATGGATAGCTACAAAGACTAGGAACAACCGATCAGATGCCATCATTAATAAATGTCCATATTGGAGAACGCACATTCCATGGAACATGGAAATCAAGATGATATGCATATGTATAATATACATTGTATATTAGGGTGCCTCCAAAAAAAAAAACTTTTAGAGGTCGCGCAAGTCGAATTTTCCCCAAAAATCGGGTTTTCCATACTGTTTTTGAATTTTACTTATAACTTTGTCAATAATCACGATTTTTTTTAGTTTTCAAATGAGCATTTTTAAACCAAAAATGTCAAAATTTTACCTTTATATAAGGTTTGGCAATGCTTTTGCTTATTTAGGTACAATATATAATATATTACATTTTTGGGAAAATTTTGCATACATTTTGTAAATAACGCATTATAACTCTTAAAATTTCTATGAAAATCAAAAAAACTAGTGATGCAGGTAAAAAGATGGGTAAATTTTAAACTTCATTAAAAAGAAAACATTTTAATTTGCCCTTACCGTTCCAGAGTTATACTCTTTTAAAGCTTTGTACCCCTTACATGATGATGAACTAATAACTAATTAACTTTTTTTTTCAATGCTATCGCTCTCAAATTTGTTACTGATCAATATTATATGCTACCACACAATTCTGCCAAGTTAGATTCAAATCGGATGACTATAGCATATAGGTGCCATAGGAACCATCGGTTGAAAAAGTAGTTTTAGTGAGAAAAACTTTTTTGTCTTGAACGCAAACGTCCCCAATTCTCGTATTTCTAAGTTTTCTATGCTGTCACATAATTCCCACCAAGTTTTATGAAAATCGGCGATAGTAAAGCTGCCATACAAAATTAATTTAGGTATTTAAAATTTATATATGAAAGGCAACATAAAAAAAAAGACTAAAAAAAAAACTATAGATAAGAGTACTACATTTATAAAGACTCGTGTAAAATTGTATTCCTATATATTATAGCGTGGCTTATGTATAAAGCCAAATCCATCCAGTTTCTTCCATTTAGCGCGGTGTGACATTCATCCTCAGTGAGCCTTAGTTTACCGATGTAGGCCATTCTCAGCTGCTATTGTATCGGGCATCTGCCCAGAAAGTGTTGTGGGTCTCCACGTTCTCTCAAGTTGCACAATGTGCATAAACTGTTTTCGTTCTGGTGATGAGGTCTTTAGCTAAGCTGGAGCATTTCCACTAATAATATAAGTTCCAATAGCATCTTGAAAGTAGTTATAATCAGTCAAGCTGTCCGGTTCTGTTGTGTTTCCCATTGTGCGGGAATTTCGAGAGTAAGCTCCGTCCCGAACTCCTATGCCAAACTTAACCACTGGTGAAAGAGTTGTGATTTGGTCGGGAGCAGGTGTTTTGCAATTATTTTTAGATATCTTTGCTCAGGCAAATCGAATATTTTTTTGATATATTTAAAATGAAGTTGCAGCGTATGGGTGAATATAAGGGTGGCAATCCAATTTCTAAATATATCGCATAATTGGGTCACTTTTTGGAAGGAGGAAAATCCTCTTTAAAAAAAACCTTACACTGCGTTCAACGTCTTCATATTGAAAGCATCCCCATACTTGTGCTGGGGATGATCGCCTGGTACCTCTTGTATTTGGTGCTAGGATTAGGAGAGTGTTCCATGTGCTTCCTATCGCTGCTCGGCTGTCTTTCAGTTTCAGTTCAGCGTGTCTGTCAAACTGCATATTACCAGTGAGTGTCACTCCTAGATATTTGAACGACTTTACCATTTCTAGCGGTGCTCAATTTAGAGTCCATGATACGTTGCTTGATTTTCTCCCTCGGTTATCTCGTAATACTAGTACCTTAGACTTCTCGATGTGTATGTGTAGGATTTATCATGTTTTGCAATTGAGCGGGACTTTCTGCTAGCATGACCATGTCATCACCATACATTAGGACTTTTAAAATGTGTCCACCCATATATATAGGAGGAGTCCTCCCGGAAGGTTCTTTGCAATGTCGTCTATAAAGAGAGCAAAGAGCTGAGGGCTGAGTGGGCATCCGTACTTCACACCTGGATTCGTCGCGAATTCTTTCGATAGTGCCTGTCCAGCCCATACCGTAGTAGAGTGGCCGCTGTGCAGGCTTTGCAGGACTCATTGATTGCAGTCCTGATCAAGAATATATATACTTTATATGGTCGGAAATGGTTCCTTCTGCCTGTTACATACATTTGCACGACTTTAGTATACCCTTTTTACTCTACGAGCAACGGGTATAAAAAATGTAAGGCAGTATGTCTTAAGCCTGTGTGAATAAATCTACAGTTTAGGGGTCGAATATTCCACTGTGAGACGGACGGACGGACAGACGGGTATAGCTATATCAACTCGTCTGTTGATGCTGATCAAGAATATACATACTTTATATGGCAGGAAACCTATCGTTCTGCCTGTTACATACATTTCCACGACTTTAGTTTACCATTTTTACTCTAAGAGTAACGGGTATAAAAATCGAGAAAAGATTTTTGAGTATGGTAGCTCGAGAAATAAGCTTATATTATTTAAAATCCTACTAAAACAAATTATATAAAAAGCTTTGGCAAATTCGCAAAAGTTCAATTTTGTAGAACAAGTCAAAATCCACTTCCTTTTTTTGTAACGTCACGTCAGCACATATTTTTGTCTATATCTTTGTGATTTTTTAGTCGATCGATGTCATCGTTTTTTCTGATTGTAGTGCTAATTAGGCCTGATAATATGATGTGCTAGAAATTCCCAATTTTTTAACGGGCAACATTTGATTACGTGAAATTAAAAAAAAGTCGATTAAAATAAGAACTGCCCTTCCATGAAACAATTTTTGTTATATTCTTTTGCAATTTTAGATAACTTTGGTTCAGTTTCTTATACAATACAGACTAAAATTTATCATAAATTTTTTACTGATTAAATTCAAATCGTTAAACGATATGTATGCTTCATGAAAAAATATAGTAATACAAGGGGTAGCGCAAAAACAAGGGTCACTCAGTCGTTGTTTACATTTTTTGACAGCATCTGAAAGAGGTTTCGCAAATACATCAGGAAATCGAGGGCGACTTATCGATTCGATACAGCAGATTACAGCTTTTAGTCATCGAATCAAGGCCAATTGATAATATCGAAGCTGCGCAGTGCGCTATCTTGTAGTTATTGTATTATGAGTACGCCTAAGCAGTGGTTTCTGTCATGTGAGAAGTTTAAAAAAAGAAACTTAATTCATTCAAATTTTTTGAAATTGGGAAAAAAAAGTGTACGCATAGCGGATAGATGATCTTTTCAAAGTTATGCAATGCTGAGAGAATCCTTTAAATACAAATAACAGCCGTCATTCATATCCAACTACTTGAGAATTAAACCTACTCAATGCTTAGAAGTGGCAGCCAGTGAACTGCATAGTAATCAATTATGAGGAAGAGAGGACCGTTCTATAATTAAATGAGTGCCTGCTAAACTGCCTCCACATAAATGCGTAAATATGTATGTGTGTATGTATGGAGTTGGGTGACAGGAAGTCAACAGCCAGGACCGCAAGGGCAAGGGTCCAACCCTCTGCTCTTACGTATGAGTTCTGAACAAAAAAAATAATAAAAATACATATAAAAATAGTCGGGTAGTTCTTTTTTTTTTTTTGCATCCCTCCTGGTCGAATGAGTCATACAGACAAAACATACAACACGGCGTATGCGTGTTTTTGGGGTGACCCCCCGCACCGTCTGAATGGGAGGGAGAGAAAGAGAGAGAGGGAGCAACCAAGCAAGTTTATCAATTCAAAATGCAAGCTAACAGCCCAATCCCTTGGGGGTTGTTGTGGCCTAGGTTGCATGCAAGACATTTCCTGCTCACATACTCGTATTTTAGAACCTGCAGGACATTAACCTTCCAGGCTGCATGCTAATTGCCCAGGACCTTACCTAACGTTCAATTCAGGCGCCATTCGAACCATATAAATGTCTGGCTACCGACTGATAGATACTTGTAGTTTGGCGATGACTAATCCTAGCACTCCCCATGGGCGACACACATATACATAGATACCGAGCAAAGCTTTGGCTTCGTCTATTACATCATCAGTGCCAATCAGCTAGCAATAACAAAACAAACAAACAACGTTTTAAATATATGTACAAACATACATACAGTCAGTCAAGGACAACGCCAAGCCGGCGGCTGCTAAAACAAAAAAAAAAAGCAGAGATGTTGGAAACTTGAGTGGATGTTGAATAATTGAGAGCCCACGCGCGGAATGCTTTTGGCATTGCTCTTGTTTGATGGCCAAGTTGCTGCTGAACAACTGAAGTACAAAGCCACCAGACAGTCCTTGACAAGGCAGTCGTCAGACGACGCCCACAGCATAAGCAAAATCTTGCATTACGCAAAACTCTTTTTTTTCGTTCATGCATTGCAACAACTCCATTACAATAGGCTATCATTTGAATGTTAAAGCATAGGTACTTCAATTTAGCTCCATATTTCACCGTCACAATTCCGTAAGCCTTTGAGAGAAGGAACCCGTGTGCTGTTGTCTTTTTAAGTGTTACGGGAGCTCAAGTCTGTTGTTTCTTTTCTACTATTACTATGCTTTATGGTGAAGATAAAAGAAGAGCAAGCATTAGAAAAAAATAAGATTCTTAGAGTTAAGGTGCTCTTCGAAAAAGGTGCTCCCAATAATCGTCCTGATGAACTGGGGTAAAGGGTGTACAATAATATTCAATTAAAAAGGTGAGCTTCGAAAAAACAAAGAAGAAAGGTCCTTCGAAGATGATTCAAGAACCATCAGTTAAAATTGTGTATCGATAACATTAGGCGCATTTTGTGCACAGACTGCAAACATGCGATTTTCTATCGGCTGTAAATATTTAAAATAAATTATTATTGTATCCAAAATATCTTTGGGATGGCTCATTATGCTTCACAAATTGAGTTAAGGGGGTGTTCTAGTTTATAAATTTTTTTTTTTCAAGGAGATCCGAAAATATGTTTTACAACAATAAACAAAATAAATTTTTTTTCCGAGCCTCGTATATGAAAAAAATGCTCATCGACCCTCGTTTTTTTTAAAATTCGATGTTTTTCCTTTTTTTTATCAAAAGACTTCAATTTAAGTTATAAAATGTTACTAATTTTAAAAAAAGTTGCTTATGAAAAAAAAATAATTTACTTGAAAATTGTATGAGATTTTTTTTTTACCAAGTCTTGACGCACTTTGTCCAAAATTCCTTGATAACTGTTGAACCGATTTTGATAATTTTTTTTTCAGTGAAAGCTAACTCCTATTTGCATCAAATCCATGTTTGAAATCTATTAAAAATAATTTTTATTTTATCGAAAACAGTTGTCGAAACTTTAAACGCGATTTTCTCGAAACCATGTTTTTCAAACATGATCGCACGATAACTCAAGTTTTTCTGGACCGATTTTGATGAAATGAGGGCCAAATGATGCAGAATTAACGGCGCTATCGTGTGAACCTCGATCATCGCCGAAAACATTTTTTTTACTATTTTTGTTGTTCACTGGACTAAAAAAAAAAAGGGAATTTTAAATTGTTGTTGCTTTATACAGGCTTATGTGCGCGTAGAACGTATGCGCGGAAGCTATTCCTTTGCGCAAAGCAAAGGGGCGCGGGCATCCTTGGTTTAAAGGTAGAAGATAATTGTCGCTTATGTTCCAATTATATAAAGAGAACTTTATTACTTTATGTACAATACAATGGATACTGACTTGTCTCGACTGATATACAACAGAGAACGACTTCGTTCGATTGCAAAACACTCATACATTAATCAACACCCGTATAAACTCGCCCAGAGCATTGCTCTCGATGCGCTGGCCAGTCAATTCTGAGTCTTGTTCGATCGCATACACAATGCGTTTGCCGGTATGAATCTGATTATATTCAGCGCTGAGTTTTGTTCGATGAATAAATATGAACAAAGTCGTTGGATTACAAAACTCTGGCGGTGTGAGCTGAATATATTCAATGCTGAGTTTTGTCGATTAATTTAATTTGAGTAAGAATTTTTGTATATGAGCCAATCAAGAAAAAAGTGAATTTTGAAGTTCTCTGATATACACGTCTTATATGTGTGATCAAGACACGGACAAGTTTTTTTTTTTGCAATTTTTTGTTAATTGACAAAAGTCGCTAGCGTTTGGTTATCGCAGACTTATCCAAAACATTGTAATGAGAATTTAAGGATAATCTGACCCAACGACAGACGAAAAATTTTGACCAAAAATTGTGACTAAAATTGTCATTGTAGACCAGCGATGGTCACCAGTACCACCTGGGGGGCGAAGACATATCGCTATTTACACATATACAAGCCGACCGCATGCCGAAGCTCAGAGTAAAAAGCCTTTCAGTCGCTGGCTAGCCTTTCATGTAATTTTATTCAAATATTGACCACGACTACGCCGTAAATGGTCCATTCGGATGGACCAATTTTGGATCAGTCTTTCCAGCATTGATACGAGTATCTCGCGAATTACGCGAGTAATGTTGGCTTCAAAGTCTTGAATCTCAGCTGGCTTATCGACGAAGACATTTTTTCTCACGTAACAGGAAAAATTCGCGTGGTGTGATATCACATGATCTAGGCGTCCAGTTGACAGGTCCGAAACGCGAAATAAGCTGCTCACCATTTTTTCGCCCGCTGTGTGTACTGAAACCAAATGTCGCCGACATCAAGGGCATAAATGACAAAAAGTCATTTATCTAGGTGCGGTAGCGCTGACCATTGACGGTTATGTTCTGTACGGGCTCATTTTTAAAGAAATACGGACCGATGATTCCAGCAGCCCATAAACCACACTATACATTGAATTTTTCTGGATGTAGCGGTAGTTCGAGAGTCTCTTCGGATTGCTCATCAGTGTGTGTGTGTGTGCGTTGCAATGCTGAAAAGAGTGATCCACAATTGGACCATCCGAATGGACCGTTTACGGCGTATTCGCGGTCCACATTTGAATGAAATTATCTTTAAAAAGTAAATGTCAGAGATAGTTCTTTCGGCTCATATAAAGATCTACGATCCAATTCCATTTTTTGTGTTTTATTTGTACTTTAGCAAGAACAGGAGTAGATTGAGAATAGGAGTCTTAATGAGGCACTGCAAGATAGATCTTATGTCCAATACATGCGACCCATCTGCCGTAACTGTAAAATTAAGAAGAAAATAGAAAGCAGAGGAAAACGCAGCCGTTACCTAGGCATATTATTATTTAAGGATCTGGATAGTCTGACAAGTCAGCCCTAAGTAGACCCCCGCAGGACGGTTTATTAGTGATGTTGCGTGTAGCCGCACCAAGCACATACCCTTGTGATATCGACAAGGCTGCTTCTCACAAAGTTGGTCATTTTGTTGGCCTGTCGGTCCTGCCCAACTACGATATGGTATATGTTAGGGTTACTCAGGGGAAGACATGTTTAATGGCCTTCCTGTATTCCTGAGGCGGAAAGCCGAAAAGTGTGAACATATTTATACGTTATATGGTCGAAAATGATTCTTTCTGCCTGTTACATACATTTGCACGACTTTAGTATACGCTTTTTACTCTACGAGTAACGGTTATAAAAAGTTTTTCTCAGTAGAACTAGTTTTTAGATCGATCGTTCCTATGGCATCGTTCCTATATCATATTTCAAGACTTCATGCTAAGTTTGATAAAGATAGCTTAGAACCTAAGGGAGGAGATAGCATAGAAGCGTCATGGTGATCAAGAATATGTAAACTTTATGTGGTCGGAGATGCTTCCATCTATACGTTACAAATATTTGGACAATATTAATATACCCTTATCTGCAAGGGTATAACAACAGGGATGCAAACCTCTCGGGAATTAGGACTCGCTCCGTTCATTGGTTGGCTGAGATTTTATTCATCGATTTGGTTTAAGACATGGCTGGTCCGTGGTTTCGGTTTGGTTACATTTTAAGTCAATTTCTATTACATTTATTCCAAGTTCTTAATTTAAGTGGAAAGAAGTAAAAGCACCGCAAAAACTTTACGAGTTAAAATTTCCCAGTCAGTAGGGCATTAGTCAAGGACATC
This sequence comes from Lordiphosa magnipectinata, assembly GCA_037044535.1. Classification (NCBI taxonomy): domain Eukaryota; kingdom Metazoa; phylum Arthropoda; class Insecta; order Diptera; family Drosophilidae; genus Lordiphosa; species Lordiphosa magnipectinata. Next base: position 318,500 of record JBAMBO010000579.1, read on the forward strand.
AGGTTGTGTGTTTAAATTTTTTAAGAGCCTCCCAAACTTTTTATCCACCGACATCGCTTTCCATTTCCCAAAAAAATTTCTATCAATGTAACACGTTCATGAAATGAACCGAATCAAACCATTTTCATTTGCAGTTTTCGGTTCGGTTTAGCATTTTCGAAAGCATACCAGTTTGTCTCGGTTCTAAACCGGTTTTTACTTGTTACTTCTGATTTATTTTTTCGCAGTCTGAGAGCTATGGGAAGAGTGGTATCGAAATCGACTGCGTTTTCTCTATACTGAAAAAATGCTAACCATTTTTGCATAAATGCACTGAAACATCTCCACTTATAAGTATGGAAGTTGTGTGATCTGTTGTGTGATTTGTTCCGTTTCGTTTTGCCGCGTGTGGTCAAAATTTAATTAAATTGCTTGAAATCGATGCGCGTTCAATTGATTTTGGCTCTTGCTTTGCTTGCAAACAGACGCACACATGCAGAGGCATTCCATGTCATGTTGCAAAAAGCCTGCTCTGACTGTTTAGGCCATAAATGGCTGGAAACAAGTTTTATTTTCTTACATATATTTTCAGAAGTTATGCGGCAGCAGCAAATAGCAGATGTGAGTTAAAATGATGGACTAAATGATGTTCCAAAATTCAACCAGGACATTGAACTTAAAGGGGGAGCTTGATGCTCGCTGCATTTGGCATTAAGTAGGTCGTGGTAGTAGGTGCCAGCAATATACGTACAAGTGTGTACAGATATGTAAATGGCATTAACATCGATTGCAGTCACAGATTCTCTTTGACTTTTAGGTATCGCGTGCGTCATGCAATAAAAACCGGAAGAGACCCACGGACCGAAGTGTTGGCCATATGCGGAGTGCATGCCATAGTTGGCATATGGTCACTTGGCACAAATGCTAAGTGTTTTGCTCTTTATATGCCAACAGAAATAACAACAACAAATACTACTTATTGTTCCTTCTGCCTTTTGGAAAAGTTGACTGCTTCCGGCGGCTGTCAAGAAACTTTCTTGGCACGTTTGCTTTTGCATTTCACCCGAAACGTCCTTGACGCAATATCCACTCTGCACAACTCTGTACGTGAGCAGAATGCACTCGAGAATAGAACAATAGATCCGACCTTCGCGCAGCATTTCCAGCGAATCATTATTAAATACATAAATAAATAGATGACAAACGGGTCGGGTCGCTGCGCTAATTGCTACGCACACTCAGGTAGAACAGAACAAAGTCCAACCAGCTTCAGGTTGAACATAGTTACGTTAAGGGTTCGACTAAATGATTACCAGCAGGTTACGGAGGTAGTGATATGGCAGTGACTTAAATGCAACACTACTTCTGTCAATTACCAGATGTTAATAGACTGCTGTTCAATTTTGAGCAAGCTGTATCATTTAGACATCCTCGTGAATTTCGACCAAAATAGAAAAAAGTGAATTTGCATAGAAACCTGTATCCAAGAAGAGGCTTTTTTTTAGTTTACTGAGTTCAGTTCATCAGAAATCGTTGATAGAGTCCGACAATTGGAGATAGATGAGGCTGTTGACATTAGGGATATTCAAACGCAATCCGTGGCCGAAACATGGATCCATTACAACTCACAAGAGGCCAAGAAACAGTCTGAGCAGTGCACTTCTCCGAGTGAACGAAGTTTTCTGGGATCTCGGCCTTGATTTAGGATATAACGAAAGGACACTACAACAGTCAACTCCATTAATTGGTGTACGAACTGCTATCCCATCCAACATATGCTCCAGACTTAGCGCTACATTGAAAAAAGTATTTTATAATGTTATTTTATTATTTTAAAGATAATTTCTTATTTTTAAACAATTTTTCTTCAACGTTTTCTGGCAAGCATAAACACAGTTAATGTTTTGAATCTTATATTATTATTTTAAAAAGTCACTGACTTCTCAAACTATCCTCGTAAGGGTCTTTAATCTTAAAGCATTTCCCAATTTTCAAAGTCCAAAAATTTAGTTTAGCCGCCCCTAAGACACCCTCTTCCTGTACATACTCGTTACATATATAGTACGTGAGCTGGGACAAAAGCATTGACAGTTTGCTGTGGTGCACAACTGCCGGCAGACCAGTTAAGGGCCCAAGCATGTCTGATGCAGTGCGAATGAAACTTAATTAAGAGCGAGATATTCAGTCCAGTGGGCAAGAACTATACAGGTGCCCCAAACGCAGTCATGGTTATGCCTAACTCTTGGGAGAAAGCATTGCGGCGCGAAAGGTTAAAACAGCATGAGGTAATGCATATGGAATACCTTTGCATTGATTTAGTCGGTGAGAGTCAACTTTTAAATGCTGCATTCATTTAAGATGCGGTTTGGTTTAAGTCAGTGGAGTCCAAATTACACAATCAAAAAGTTGCTTAAGTGTTTGAGGATTTCGTTGGTTATGCTTTGTGAGGGCATGAATCTCGCGTGACTATCTTTGCGAGTCGAGTAAAAAGATAACAGTAAAGTTGGAACATAATCAGCTGAGTTTACAGCAACCGTTTTTTAATATTTCTCAACTGAAAAAAAAACTGATAGTGGGTAAAGTCTTAAGTCTCCAAACCCTTCGTTAAGCTTAAGCATCGAGAGCAGGAGGTTTTGTTTAAAGCAGGGGTGCCCAGAATGAGCTTGCGGCCGCGTGGACCACCAATACAAATGAAGAAAATATATCAAGCAAAAACCACTACAAGAAATAGAAAGAGAAAAGAACAAGAAGAGAGAACACATTAAAAGTTGTTGTGGCTCTACGAAGCCAGATGCTTTGCGTACGCCGGCTGTAAGTGCCGGCAACAACAAAACCTTCGCTCGGAAAGAAAGAAAGAACTCACATGAATTTGTTGTTGCTTTATGTAGGCTTATGGGGCGCGTGGGCTGTATACGCGCCAGCTATTCCTTTGCGCAAAACAACAACGAATGCGTGGCTTGCTGAATGGGCTTGGGCACACCTGGTTTAGAGCATCATAGAACTCTAATAAACGATGACGAAGGGTTTACTTTTAACCAAGGCTGCAAATCTGTAAAATTTTGAAGGTTCGGTCCGGAGGTTTGAGCCCGTTGTAAAGTATAATGTTCGGTTCGCGGACCGGTTTTTGTACTATCGAACCTAAGGTTTTCGTTCGAATCTAGGTTCATAGATTGTTAGAAAGTTGATAAATTTTTACCTCTACTTTCGGTCAAAATTTAGACCTATTTTTTGTTACGGAGAACGCGTACAGATTACCAGTCTATGTAAGTCGTCAATTCGAATGGACCCAATTTTTATCATTCATAGGTCTTTTTAAAATGCTTTCAAAAGATCCTAGTCTTTAAATATTGCATGGTAGCCTCACCTTCTACGTACATAAATGTACGAGATTTGCTTTCCACTTTTCCAACTTGACTTATGTTTTATTTCCTTCTCGAAATCGCAATATGCCGAATTCGGATTATGTTTCCAAAACGAATCTTTAAATATCAATTCAAGCGATTCTGAACTAACAAATTATTTTTAACGGTCATTATATTTAGAAAGTTCAAAAGTTCTTAAAAAATCGACTTAAAAGAGTTTTTGAACCGAATCTTTTTTTTTGTACACATGGGGTGCGGTTCGGGAGGTTAAATATTTTAAAGGTTCGGAACATGGTCCTGTTCGAGAGACCCAATTACGAAAGCTACGAACTAGTGTAAGGAATTTAACGGGTTCAAAATCGGTTCCGAAACTGTTTATACCGGTTAAAATCTTAGAAGTTAAATAAAGTATATGTATTCTTGATCAGTATTACGAGCTAAGTTAATGTAGCTTTGTCCCTCTGTATGTCTATTTTTATATACTGTCATTTAAAATGTTTAAAAAGGGTATTAAAGTTGTAAGTCGCATATTCTTAATGACTCCAAACAGATGAAGCTCCGAATAGATCAAGCTCCAAACAGATGAAGCTCCTGTGGTTCCTTAGATCCAGACAAGTCAGAAAAAAAGAAAGACCTAAAAAATCGCCAGTAAAACAATCGGAAGGTAATAAACTTGAATGGTGTAAATAACTAAACCTGCGCTAGCAAACCAGAAACTACTGGCGTGCATTTATAGCAGCGGCCGAGACCGCTGTGATATTATAATATAGGGCAAAGAAGAAGAAAAAGCTTAGCTACCTCGTTCTTCATCCGATAACTTTAATAGTTCTTCAGGTTATGCCATTTCTGCATCTTCTAAGCAGCTTTCTAATGTCGATTTTATGTTTTCACCTAATTAATAGTCAATTTTATATTAAATAAATTCAATAATTTTATTCTATTTGAGTTGAGCATGATTGATCTAATTGCTTTGTTGAGCTGATCTGAGCTGAATCATTTGGAACAGATAATATAGATCATACCACATGTCATGAGCTATATTTCAATGAATAAATCAATTTGTGAGCTCAGAGCAGACATTCATAGATAGATCAAATCGGTAACAAAGTCAAGGGGTGATTCAACTCATGCAGGGCTCTAGTAGGTAGCTATGTATATATGTACATACCACAGATCAAAGTGGTATCACATTTGTAAAATTTTCGTCCCTTCCCCCAGAAACCGCGAAAAACGTTAAGCCACGGCCCAAAAGATCAAATCTCGGGACTTAAAACGTATTCGTTGGTGACATAGAAATCTCTAGAGATTTTGCCGACGGATGGTTTGTAAATCTCTCGTTAAATCCGTCGGTGCCACAGAACTTCGAAAGATTTCATTTTCTTATTAAAAAGTCTAGTTAGAACACAAACAGTTTAAGTTCCAAATCTAAAAACAGGGCTGCATGTCTCGCAAAGAAATGTCCCATTTGCTAATTATGGGTTAATTTGATGTTTAACTGAAATTTTTTAATTCTGCTGTATAGAAAAATTTTTAAATGTGTTTGCGCCATCATGAAGTGTAACTTGCCAGCCCTTAGTCCGCTGGCTGTAGCATAGATGGCGACACCATCGACAGATAACGCCACATGAGGTGGTTGGTTTTGCGTATAATTATTGAAACGCAAATTTCAATGTTAACACTTATTAAATAATTTATTCATTTGATGCTACCTATCAAGAAAAATAATGTTGTTTACATTTCCAATATTAATTTTGCTTGTCAAAACTGTTTGGGTGGTGAACTTAGCTCAATCTCCTAACAAAACACGGGAAGCTTGAAACCAACCAAAATAATTTTCTGTGGCACCTAAGAATTGGAATTCGGTTAAAATTTGATTGGAAGAGGTTTCTGTGGCACCCCCGATTACCTTAGGACTTGTATCTATGCGTCCTAAAAAGTACAATAAGATCCGACCAAAAAACACCGAAACTATGCAAGAAAAAAATTTTCCATGTTTTCAGCATGGTAGAGGTATGCTACTGCAACGACCAGTTAAGGCGAGTTTGTTTGCGTATGAGTCAGGGCACTCGACTACTGCGCTCTTGTCTAACTTGATATTTATATCCTTGCAGAGGGTATATTTAAATTGTCCAGGTTTTTGTATCGCATAGAAGCAAGCATCTCCGATCACGAAAAGTATATATATTCTTGATCAGTTTTAAAGCTATCTTGATTATTCTTTGCTTTTTGTTTTCAACAGTAGCGTCTTTATACTTTCCAGTTATGAATATTATCTGTTTCAGCACAATTTTGCCGAGTTGGATCAAAATCGGATAAATATATCGTATATGTGCCCAATAACAAACTGGCAGGCATATGGCAGACTGCAAGGGTATATAAACTTCGGTCGAGCCGAAGTTGGCTTTTCTCTAGTTTTGTTGCTGGATTTTAGCCCCTCTCGACATCGGAAAGCAGGGTTTGCCAAGAAGAGCGAGAACAAAAATTAAGAGTGTATTAGTGTGCGAAAATAAAGCAACGTTAACCAGCTTCGACCTGCGTAATCGACCGCTAAAAAGCTGTTTGATCTTTTGGCGCAAGCCTCGGCATGCGATCAACTCGTGTCGGTGAATAGCAAAATGTGTTCGGCCATCAGGGGCCGGGAGTGGCCATCACTGTAGTTAAGTAAATGATTCATCATTTCAATTCCTAATAATATTTGAGAGATGAATTTATTGAGAAAAATATTTAAGTTTCTAAAGAAGATGATTATATAGTTCGAGTCAAAACAGATCATAGATAGTTGTAAGTACGAAGTATTATTTAGTTCAGTTCTAAAATTAAGTTGCCAAATTTACATAAGGTGACAGGACATATAAAAACAAAATAAATAATAAAATTACTTATACAATCAAAAAAAAAATCAGTTTTAAACAAATTCGATTCGATCTCAGAGTTTTAAAGAGCTCAAAACGTTTAATTTGGAGATACACACGTACAAAGACCACAGACAGCGCAGCTGTTGCTCGTTGTGCCTGTTTTTGCTGTTGAGTCGCATTGGAGTTCCCAAGCGATTATGGCATGGCATGAGGAGGGAGTGGTTTTCTGATTGTGGACCAGACAAAGACCGCTGATGATTTGGTAGAGATACCAATGAAACAGCTGTTCGGTCAACTAGCCGCCTTTGTGGTGTGGTGTGTTCCTGTTTTAAAGTTATGTGCAAACATAACGAGACCTCGAGCCAGCAAAAGCTTGAAGGTTTGATTATCATAAAGGTCGTTAAAACATATTCAAAACGTCTAATATATGGGTCATCCCCTTACAGTTCTAACTTGGCAACTCGTTAACAGCAAAAAAATAGTCATTAAACAGAACACAGTCACAAAATTAAAGTGATTAAAATTTAGCCGTGAGTGTCTTGTTTCCAAGAAGAGTTTTTTTGCTTGAATAGTTGAACTGCAAAATATTCAATACCGGGTTTTAATACCTTTATTGGAACATTATGTATAATTTTTTTTATATACACCTAAAAACTAAGAAAATTGGAAAAAATCTTGTTGCTTTTATAGACTCCAACTTGTATTAGAACATACGTGTTCGTCGTTGCCTATACATGGAGGACAAGCGGTTGGATTCCCAGAACATATTTAAAAAAAAAACTTCCGCATATTTCCGCCATTTTGAGTTTTTTATTTTATTGTAAGACCAAATTCCGAAATAAATCACGTGTAATTCGCATGTTTTTTACTATCTACTCCGTTAGTTTAAAAGCTATCTTTACCAAACTTTGCACGAAGTCTTCAAATACATGTAGGCTATATATTTGTCGTAACCTGAGTGACCGGATGACTACAGCAAATAGCTGCCACAGGAACGATCTGTCGGAAGACTAGTTTTTGCGAGAAAAACTTGTTTGTTTTTTAAGGCAGCGTCTCCTAACTTAGTATTTATTAAAATGATATGCTTTCACATAATTCTACAAAGTTTTATATGGTATATATAGAATAGTACATATAATATATAGGTATAGCTGCCATAGGAACGATCGGGCCAAATACTAGTTCTGGTAGCAAGAACTTACACTGTGCGCCGTTTGAGTGGAAGAACTAGTTCAAAAAATGTATTCAACTTCATAAAGAATATTTTGCTTGATAAATTGCTAAAAATACAAGCAGCGGACTGCGTAAGATAACCATTTCTAGCTCGTTCAACTGCGTCTCAGGACTGATCTTTCGATCCATCTTAAGGTAAAATATCTCTTGCGTTTCTTTTGCTGTTTTTAATACATTCGCTTAAAATCTTACTGAACTATTTTGTCAAGACCTATTTATTTCTAGATTGTAGTCACTTTAGCCAGCACGTACTGTACTCATCGAATATGAGTGTGATTAAATATTTTCGGTTTGCCTCATCATATAGTAGGCATCCCCCCATGTGTACATATATATTTGCATGCATTAATATTGGGCAAATGTATATTTGGATTTGTGTGTGTGTGTGTGTGCTCGTCATAAACACTCAATCAGACATACTAACAGCCCAGCAGAGTCAAGTAAAGTGCACGCGATTATCAAATTTATAGCTGATGTCAGCTTTAGTGTCCGAAGTGAAGTGGGATTCGCTTTTGCGCTGAATTTGCATACGATTTGAAGACTTGGTCGTTGCCGATGGCCAATGCACTTTCAAGTGTTTATCAGGCCATCGCCGCCAGTGGCTAGGGCCACTCACTTACTCACTCACCCACCCACCCATCCAGCCGCCGCATCATAGTTTTGTATGACAAATGTCACTTTAGCTGATTGCGACTTCCCATTTTTGGACAAGTGGGCCAGGGCAAAGAGCTTTATCAGAGTGTTACAGAGATGAGGAAAAATAGGGGAGGGAAATCCTAATCAACTTCCGCTGGGATTTTAATCGGAATAGATGAAGGAAATAAAATGGAGCAACAGTCTTGCGGCAAAATTACCAATTGCTCTCGAGACTGTATATCGATCCAACAAAACCAACCCACCCACCCTGGCAGGATTACGTCGCTATGTGGCGCCGGGGTTGGGCCCGGCCACTGGCTCAGCGGTGGGGGAGAGGGGAGAGTTGACGCATGCGCTCTGTCCTCAAGTCGCAACGCCATAGACAGGGAAATTAGCGCTTAATGCATTTTACATAACTAATATGGAACTACTACTCACTGGCATTCATTCATAATGTCCTCCTGGCTGCGTACTTGCACCGGGGCCAGCTCCTCCACGTTCTCCTCGTAGTTGCCAAAGCATTTGGTAATCTTCTCGTCAAATGTATTGACCAAATCCTCCAGACTGCCGCCAAAGGTCTCTGTAAAGTTATCCACATGATCGCCGCCACCGGTGGAGCTGCGTCCAGCTCCGGACTCGCCCGGCACTAGGCCCACATCTGACAATCCCAGATCTGTGGCGCCCATGGTATTGCAATTAGGACTAATCGTGCCGCTTCCACCACCACCGCCTCCATTCTTGCTTACATGCGCATCCCTTACGGCATCCTCCAGCAAACGCAACTTGGCCGCCGCCTCTGGCTTGGCCTCCTTCATATTTAAGTTGAGCGTATCGTTGAGTGCGTTCTGATTGGAGATGAAGTCACAGCCGCCCCACTCGTCCGTCTCCTCGAATTTCGCCAATGGAGCCTCGAATTTTAGCTCGGCCATTTTGGTGCCGAGGTCACGCATGGCACGCGACACACAAGGATGCACAGGGAGCAAGTGGGTTTGCTCGCTAGGATTACTACGAATTTTGTGTTTTTGCAACCCCTAAATTAGTTTTGCTTTGCTTTTGGGGACAGGAGCAGGAGGGCCGGAACGTTTGGCGGTCGTGTTTTCACTTGTATTCACAGCAACAAAAATGTTATGCACCCACTCACACCAATGCGCGCGAGGCTAATAAGTAAATCTTTTTATTTTTGCTAACGGAGCAAAAAATCAACCATCATTATTTATGTTTATTTTGTAAACTTTATTTTTTTTGTTGTTGTACGCTGTCCGACCGACTTTCTTGTTTAGCATACGACTTCGTACTGAATTTGGGCTCTATCTTTCCCTTTCTACCGATAGCACAGCTATCGATAACAATGTTTGTGGCATCGATAGCATGTAGTAACGGCTCGATTGACATAAGCAAAGACTATGAATAGACATGGATGGGACAAGTGCTAAAAACATTCTACACAGTGGGATGATGAACTTACGTATTACTAGCTGAAGCCGCCGCGACTTCGTCCGCATCCAAGCTTTTAAGAAATTGTAGAAATTGTGTTGTTGGATATTAATGCTGGGTTTACTTTGCGTCACAGAGAGTCACATTTCAGTGTCACAGCGCAATGTGAACGGAAAATGCCTTGTCACAGAAATCACTCATACTTTTTGTTACGCCAATGTGAACATTTTTGAATTGTGTTACAAATTGTCACAGAAAATATAGTCACAGTGTAACGCAATATGCAGCCAGCATAATATGATTGGCTTCAGTATACCCGTTACTCGTAGAGTAAAAAGGGTATACTAAAGTCGTGCAAATGCATTTAACAGGCAGAAGGAATCATTTCAGACCGTATAAAGTATATATATTCTTGATCAGCATCAACAGTCGAGTCGATATAGCCATGTCCATCTGTCCGTCCGTCTGTATGAACACCTGGATCTCAGAGACTAAAAGAGCTAGAGCAACCAAATTGGAAATGTAGACTCCAATTGTCTTTTTCCACGCCCACCCCCGCCCCACAATAAAAAATGTTGAATAACTCCCACAATTTTTATACACTTGAAAAGTGTATTATAATTTTGCGCTGGAGTTTGCAACGCACAGAAGGAATCATCTCCGACCACATAAAGTGTATATATTCTTGATCAGCATGACGAGCTGAGTCTATTGAGCTTTGTCCGTCCGTCTGTCTGTCTGTTTCTACGCGAAATAGTCCCTCAGTTTTGAAGCTATCGAGCTGAAATTTTGCACAGAGCCTTCCTTTCACTGCACGCTGTTAATATGTCGGAACCGACCGGATCGGATGACTACTTCTTGTAGCTGCCATAGAAATGTTTGGTCGGAAAATGGATGTTAGTGAGAAAAACTTTTTTGTTTTCAATATTAGTGCTCGTAAACTCGGTCATTGTTAATATAATATGTTTTTAAGCTGATCTGCAAAGTTTGGTTGAAATCGCTAACCGTTGAAGCGAACTTTTTCAACTGTATTAAAACTTCGGCAAACGAAGTTAGCTTTGCTTTCTCGTTTAGATATCGATTTCAAATTTAAAACTTACCTTTATATTCGCAATATCTTCTCTTCTTCTTCTTTATTGGTCCGATAGTTGCATCACAACCGCTTGACGGTCTCGGCCTCTGCTATGAATGCCCTCCACTAGCTGGCACTAGTTGTTCACACCAAGTTTGGAAATGTCTTTCCGCACTTGATCATTCCATTTTAGTGGGTGGCAACCTCTCCTGTCCTCCTTGTCCTCCAAAGTCAACCGCCTTCGCTTTGTACGTCTTTTTTACTGGAGCTTTTTCATCCATCCGGGCTACATGTCCTAACCAGCGCAGCCGCTGTTGCTTTATGCGCTTGACCAGACTTTTGTCCCCATAGAGCTCATACAGTTCGTGATTCATTCGAATGCGGAATCCATCGCCAACTTTTAAAGGTCCATAGATCCTCCGAAGGCTTTTTCGCTCGAACACGCCAATCGCCTCCTCATCCGCTGCTGTCATTGTCCAAGCTTCTGCGCTGAATTGCAGGACTGGGATAATGATCGACTTGTACAGTGCTATTTTTGTTCTTCGAGAAAAGGCTCTGCTCTTGAACTCCCTACTGAGCCCGTAGTAGCATCGGTTTCCAAGAGTATTTCTTCTTCGGATCTCCAGGCTGATGTTGTTGTCGCTGGTAATCATCGTCCCGAGGTAGACAAAATCCTCTACAACCTCAAGGTTGTACTCCCCTATAGTAACAAATTGTCCAAGAAGCGAAGACTTCTTGTCCGTGGATACTAGGTACTTCGTCTTGTCCTCGATTACCGCTAAGCCCATCAGTTTAGACTGCTTCTCAATCTCTGAGAACGCCCTGCTTACCGCCCGTTCGTTTTTGCCGATAATGTCAATATCATCGGCGTATGCGAGTAGTATTAGATCTTTGTAAAGAAATAAGCCCGATCTGTTGGCATTTGGGCACTGGCGCAGTATATACGCCATCAGCAGATTAAAGAAGTTACACGATAGGGTATCACTCTGCCTAAAGCCTCTTTTGGTATCAAATGGTTCGGAGAGGTTCTTCGCAATATCTATAAGCCCTAAAATTCATAAAGATCGGATGATAAATAGACGAATTCAAAATTGTTGCATACTTTTCGTCTGTCCCCCCTCAGGAACACAGGAAGGTTATTAATATCAGTATCGAAGTCGGTTAGATTTAAAAAGCCATGATTTCAGATTTCGCAGGTCTTAAAACATAATGGTTCCATTCACTAATAATTTGGTCAAATATGGCACAGAACTTCGCCAATTTGGCCAATTTAGCCATATTTTCATAAAAATGTTCTAAAAATTTGCCTTGCTTTACTAGTTTAAAATAGCAAAATAATGGAAAATTCATTGAAAGGCGATTTATTTCAACTTGCTGATCTAGTGCTCGAGATATGGCATTTTAGATGATCATCAAAAAAAGATTTTCAACGATATCTGGAGAACATTTCAGTTTCTTTTGAAGAGTCGTATGCAATTGAAAAGGAATTCCGCTAGACTGGCCGTAGTTCCTCCCTAATCCGGCTACACCATATGGATTTAAATATTTAAGCACCAGTACATGCACACACATATGCACGAATGCATAAATTGTGACATTTCTGCAAACAATTTTTCAGGTTCCTTATCTCTCTCGTCAAAAAGACAGTTTGGCGATAGTTTGAGGGGAGAGTTTTCTGATAGTTTGGCGATTTACACAAACAAAATACATTTGGTGCATTATTAACAGACAAGGGATAAATAAGGGATATGTGGTATCACTTTTTTTTTCATCCAATCGTTAAATTGGCGACATATCGCTAAAAAAAAATCGCCTTGAAGACGTGAATGCGATTCTCGTCGCTAATTTCAATTTCTCTATTTATATGGGCTGAGTATGGAATTCGTTCTTGAGAATTACAAGCAAGCAAAACTTGGTGTATGTTTTTAATACAAGTACATCTTATTCAATACAAGTAACACATTAGAGGCGTTGCTTCACACGCGCGGCTTGGCGCAGCCGTCTATGGCGTCGGTCCAAACGAATCCCCACAGAGTAAGTAAATATTTTTAATAAAAAAAAAAGGTTTGTTTAATTTGTTGTTTTTCGGAATAATAAAAATAAAAAATCGTATCCTCCCACATAAGAGACTCAATTAAATCATTCATATCTACAGGAAGAATCGCTTTTTTATCGCCAGGAAGAAACGCTTTCTTATCGCCAGGAAGAAACGCTTTCTTATCTCCCAGAAGTGTCGCAGAGTGGCACACTTCTTCCCGAAGGGAGATAAGAATGCGATAACTATGAAATATCGCCAGAGTTAAGCGATACCAACTGGAAGAATCGCTTTCTTATTTTCCGCGATTAAAAATATTTGCAGGGTTGTGACCAGGGAATCAAACCGGAACCGGAACCGTATACCGAAAAGAACCGATTAAAACTCAGAACCGGAACCTATACCGGAATCGATATTTTTAATTTTTAGTTTACCGGTATTCAAGAACCGATATATTTAGAACCGAAAAGACCGAAAAGAACCTAAACAGTGTACCGGTACAGTTTCGGTTTTGTGTAATTTTTATACCCGTTACTCGTAGAGTAAAAGGGTCTACTAAAGTCGTGCAAATGTATGTAACAGGCAGAAGGAATCATTTCCGACCATATAAAGTATATATATTCTTGATCAGCATCAACAGCCGAGTCGATATAGCCATGTCCGTCTGTCCGTCTGTCCGTCCGTCTGTATGAACACCTAGATCTCAGAGACTAGAAGAGCTAGAGCAACCAAATTTGAAATGTAGACTCCTATTGTCTGCACGCAGATCAAGTTTATTTTCAATTTTTGCCACGCCCCCTCACGCCCCCGCAATTTGGAAAAAACGTCATATCTCCTACAGTTTTGATGATAGATGGTTCGTACTTTCTAGAGATATCTAGTTCTTAAAATTATTTATCGATTTGCTGAAGGAATGATAAAGATCGGATGAACGATACTCAAGTTATGAGCAAAAAACGATCAGTTAACACCCACCACCCACCCCACTCATAACCTAAGCATTGCGTTCAGCAGCAATCTTAGTGAGAGAGAGAGAGAGAGAGAGAGAGAGAGACGAGTTAAAAAATGTTGCATACTTTTCGGCTGACCCACCTCAGGCATACAGTAAGGCTATTAAACATTTGTTTCCATGAGTAACGGGTATATCGAAGTCGGTTAGAGCCGACTTTAACTTACGCTCTCGTTTATTTTTATACCCGTTACTCGTAGAGTAAAAGGGTATACTAAAGTCGTGCAAATGTATGTAACAGGCAGAAGGAATCATTTCCGACCCTATAAAGTATATATATTCTTGATCAGCATCAACAGCCTGTTCGATATAGCCATGTCCGTCTATCCGTCTGTCTGTCCGTCCGTCCGTATGAACGAAGAGATCTCAGAGATGGTAAGAGATAGGGGTTTGACATGTATGGGGCAAATATTTCTTATACTTGCTGGCAGATCAAGTTTATTTTCAATTTTTGACACGCCCCCTCCAGCCCCCGCAATTTGGAAAAAACGTCATATCTCCTACAGTTTTAAAGATAGATCGTTCGTACCTTCTAGAGATAGATAGACCGTTCGTAACTTCTAGAGATACCTTGTACACAAAATTATTTATCGATTTGCTGAAGGAATGATAAAGATCGGATGAACAATACTCAAGTTATGAGCAAAAAACGGCCAGTAAACACCCCCCACCCATCACCCAGCATTCTATTGAACGGCAATCTTAGTGAGAGAGAGAGAGAGAGAGAGAGAATGAAACTTAGAGATGAGCGCGTGTAGCTCGTGAGCAAATGCGAGCTGCGACGTTAAGGGTACAGAGTATGTTATAGTCGGGCTTGACCGACTTTCTTTCTTGTTTTTACTTCCGTAGTTGCCGCACGGAATTTTGTCATCGTTATTTTCAGAACTGCTACCTGCGCCAGAGAATTTCATATCTATATTCAGAGCTGCTCATGATACAATCATAGTAGGTATGGCGCTCCCTCAGTGCTGTCTCAGCTCGGGTCATTTTAGTTCAGTGTGCTTATGCATAGAAAAACTAACATAGAAGCACACTTTGCTGCGTCGACAACTTTTCACTCAAATATATGTCAGCTGTTCGCTGTCATTTTGGCTCTTTGAGTTATTTTTTGACTCTCTGACTTTTTTTTAACTATGTCCGTCTCCCTCTAACCACCGTGTTTTCCTACGTCGACAGTAATTTTGAGTAACAGATTTTGTTCTCTCTATGAAGTATCTACTTGTCACAATGAGTTAACATCACTCAAAAAAGAGAGGCGTTTCAAAGTGTGCTTCTATGTTAGTTCTTCTATGGCTTATGTCACTTGAAACCATAGAAAAACTAACATAGAAGCACACTTTGAAACGCCGCTCTTTTATGAGTGATGTTAACGCCATTGTGGCAAGGAGATACTTCAATAGTGACAACAAAATCTGTTACTCAAAATTATTGTCGACATAGGAAAACACGGTGGTTAGAGGGAGATGGACATAGTCAAAAAAAAAACTCAGAGAGTCAAAAAATAACTCAAAGAGCCAAAATGACAGCGAACAGCTGACAAATGTCTGAGTGAAAAGTTGTCGACGCAGCAAAGTGTGCTTCTATGTTAGTTTTTCTATGCTTGAAACGGAAGGTTGTGTCGGCGCATGTCATTTTTGGTTGTTTTGTTGTCGCTGCATTGCAAATTTGCGTGCACTTGTCAAATTGTTGTTAATAATATAATATTTATGCATATATATGTATGTAAATCTGTAACTGCTGTGTTTTTTTCTTCTACACACACAGTAAATTTCTGTGTGTTTGACGTTTGTGCCTGCTCTCCCGCTCTCTGGCGCTCCGAGAAAAAACGTTCAGGTCATTTTCTGCTCTGAGCGCCATACCTTATATGGTTGTATCATGGAACTGCTGACTGTGCGTGAGAGAGAGACAAAATATATGGTTTTTGTCTATGCATATTGGTTTCGGTGAAACAAAAATATGTATATATTTGGCGCTCTTTCACTTAAGTTCCGTTTTTGCATGTTGGCTTTCTGCTAATTCTTCGGATGCTGTCCCTTTTTTATGCAAAACGAAAGAGCTCAGTGTACAGTCGCCTACGGTTAATCGTTGTAACATTTTTATTCGTGTTTCTGCTGCGAAACTGCAGAGTAATTAATTTATTTAAGAGTTGCAAAGTTAATCTAAACGATCGCTTAAAACGCCAAGGCCAAAAACAAATGTGTATGGGAAGTATTTCGCCTTTGACATTGAAGCAAATGTAAGCAATTGCTTAATAAACGAGTGTGGACAAAAAATTAATGTGAGTTTGATATTTACAAATTTCCGAGAAATATACATATATATATGTATGTACAATGCACAATGATACTCAGTCTAATCCACATACATATGTAAGCTTCGAGATACTTAATTCGTATGTAAGTGCTTAGAAAGTTAAATATCCTTCCTTTATGTATGTATGTTCATGCTAATGTTTGCATGCCTTTGATGAAAAGAAACGAAAACTATGGTTGTGTGTACATTGTACATATATGTACATATGTCTATATACCAGTTGCAAGGGAAGATAAAAGACTTATATGTATGTATATATGTTCTTTCCTTTTTTATAGGGCGATCATGGAGCAAATTTAAATAAGCACATTGCTCGAGCAATCGATCTCACGCCGATTTGATTAAAGAGCTTCACAATCAAGTCGATCAGCAAAATACGAATCAAGCACCGGAAAAGAAAACTGCTGGTTCCAGGTGCATTGATGAATTGTTTAAGCCCAGCATTCGGGTGGAAATTACCAAACAGACTATTCGAGATGCGTGTGTTTCTCTGTGCACGGTTGATGGAAGGCCGTTTGCCCTGATGAACGACCTCGCATTCCGCCAATTCCAATTATTAAAGTCCTGGGTTGTGCGAATTTTATTAACCCGCAATCAGTACGCGAGGATGTACTCTGTAGCTCACTTTGTTTGGACTTAAGTCTTAAAATTTCTGTTAATTTTACCGGTCCATACCGGTACGTACCGGTATACCGAAATAAAAATCTAGGTACCGAAACGGAACCGAATACCGAAATGAAAAAAAACCAAAACATAACCTTTTACCGAAACATAAATTCGGTACGTACCGGAACCGGAACCGAAATTCGTTTCGGTTTGATTCCCTGGTTGTGACCCATAGATCACATATATGTACAAATATTTGTTAAAGAGCGTTTGGCTAAAAATTGATTTGATAATTTTTATTTTTAATTTTTAAATATTTAAAAATAATTTTTCTGTAAAATTTTTATTTAAAAATTAAAGAAATAAAATTAAAAGAAATTGTTTCGATAAGCCGGGTAAAAATATAAGTTCTTGTATCGCCCCCTTTAGTTAAAAAAATCGTTCAGTTTTTTTCCATAACTGTTATTTGCAGTCCCTGCAATAAAACTTATATCCCTAAAGTTTTTTTTTAAATAATTAAAATTCTTAATTTCGAGGAGCCCCAAAATCTTTCGAGGGGATATTACTACCCACTATTCGTTGTGATCAAGAGCGATCGATAAGATAATTCGCCTAGAAATATTTTGCCGTGTTCGAAGGATTGGTTAAAAACCATCGATAACATTTTGAAAATTGTAAAGCATATATTGTACTTATAAATCTAACCATCAAATCACTTGCAAACTGTTTATTACCCTGTCTATAGACAAAATAAATATCATGATAAATGCCCTTCAAAGTAAGCTATGAAAATAAATATTTAAAATTGAAAAAAATTTATAAAAATTGTATATTATTTTTTAATTAATGCTGATTTTTTTTGAATTCCTTTAACTGCTCCTACAATCTTAGTGAATATACAGTGTAGAATATTTATGACGCTGCGATATCTGACAATCTATTATCTAGTTAACATATATATATATATGTTTAAGAAATAAAGTTAGCATACTTTGAAGGGCATTCATCATAATATTTTTTGTGTTTACAAACAGGGTAAGAGTTGCCTATCCTAAGTTGATGATATTAATATACAAAAATTTTTAATTTTTAATATGTAAACAAATTTTAATAATTGTAATCTGGTAACTTTTATATAAAAAGTATTTTATAAGTCTTATTCAAAAATTAATTTTAACAATTATTTGAATTTTATTATTATAATTATTAATTATAGTTTAATAATTTATTTTTAAAATTGATTATTATTATTTAATTTATTATTTAAACTGGTATCTGCTCTATTATTTCTACCAAAGGTCGAAAATGAAAGATATCAATACATTTTATTAGCCAAGCAAACACCCATTCCAGCCCACTGTGCCATCTGTTTATATCATTATTTAGCAGAAAACAAATCTCAAGCAAGTTGGCAGCGCCTTCTCAGTGCACTGCGTTTTAACTTTATTGTTTTGGTGCATGGATTATAGATATATTGCTTTAAATCTATAGAATCAAAGCTTTTGTTGCTTCAACTGAATTGTGTGCAACATGTCACGTGTATATTTACTGCCAGTGGCCGTGTTTCTCATATTCCAGGTGACTTTTATTGGAACGTAAGTTATGGGGTCCCCAAATTCCGTTATTCTAGTCTATAGCTAACATTTCCTCTTCTCTTCTCTATTTGTATTAATATTTAGGTATATTGCCGCTGTCCTGGAAGGTCATGTGGTGCCTACAGTGCCGTATATAAGTGATGCAGCCACTTATTCGCCGGAGAGCTGCGTTTTTGGTCAACTTATCAACATTGGCAGCGTTCTATGTGAGTGATTCCACTTAATGAGTCATGTGCCCGCTGATTAAATTGCTATTGTTTTCGCCTGAACAGTGGGAATCACCATTTATATACGCTATCGCCAAGTTCTTCAATTATACGAGCATCATCCGGATCTGGATAGCACTGTGTTGCGTCACAATCGCTGGGCCTTGTGGTTCGGCATGCTCTCCTGTTTGGGCATCAGTTTTGTGGGTAATTTCCAGGAGACAAATGTGCGGATTGTACATTTCATTGGCGCCTTCTGTTGCTTTGGCTGCGGAACCTTGTACTTTTGGATGCAGGCGCTCATCTCGTACTTAATCTTTCCAATGGCCGGCACACGGATCTATGCGCACTTACGTCTGGGCATGGCGGTGTGTTGTACCATACTTTTCATACTGCTGGCCGTGACGGGTGTTATGTCGCATATACTGTTCAACGGACAGGATCCCAGGAAATGGTGAGGGCGGATTAGGGCGAACAACAGCTTCGTTTTGTATACAAATATATCTTTACAGGTATCCCTCGGATGGTGGCTGGTACTTCCACGTAATAAGCAGCATTTCAGAGTGGACGATTGCCACAATCTTCAGTTTTTATATATTAAGTTTTACTCAGGAATTTCGTGATGTATCCCTGGATCACCCACAGATCTCACTGCTCTCGTACTCCATGACAATTTAAAAGATAGTGATAGTGGTCTAAGTCACAGCCAAGCCTGAATTGTCCTGTCAATCATAATTTTCCATGCAATTTATGAGTGCTTTTGCCAGAGAGAGAGAAATGTGAAATGTGAGTCGGCTGTTGCTGAGTCCTTAAATGAACTGAAGAGGTCCTTGACGGACTAAGTATGCGTGTGTATAAATCGTATAAGATTATTGTAATCAAAATAACCAAATGATGATCTATTAAAAATATGCTTAAGCTAAGTAGGTCCAATCAAAGATCGTATCGTTCGGTGATCTGCATCTAAAGTGGAAGTGACGACCACCAGCATGAATCGCTACGCTACTACCTGTTGTTTCAAATAGATGCTTTCCCAAATCTGTCTAAGCAACTCGCTCTTCACGGATAACTTTAAAAAAAGCAATGATTGGAACATTTAATAATACTTGATGATGGCCTTCCTGCAGAGCAAACAAGAGGCTTCAACCGAAGGCTGCAAAAACCATGATGGGACACTGAAAGTCTTCGGACGATGGGAACAAGTTTTGTTGCCACACAATCCAACCTCGTTTCCTGCTGTGGTGTAAAATGTCTTTGAGTTGCTCCAGTCAACAGTTAAAAGCCATTGTATTCCGGCCTTTTTAGCTTCCTTAGATCATTTGGTCGTCTAATTTCAGTTGGTTGTTAGTATGGAAAAAGTCATATCTTCGCAGACAATCTGTCACTAAAGTAAATGTGAAATATTGAGTTCGGCTCAATACTTCCCTGAGTCTCAGCAGATTTTCCAAGTTTATTTATTAGACCGGGATCCAAGTTTTGAATTGGATAGGATTTTAATGCGAAACACTACTGTAACCTAAGTTCGCTGGTAAAAATTAACAAACAAAAAAACTGAATTTCAGGATTCCGCGTCCCAAATTTATAAATTTTCTTGATGGGCGGGATCTGCACAAACAAAATTCGGGAGGGATCTTTCTTTCGCACACACATAGCAACACAGTTGTGTTCTCTTTTAGCAAGGTTTGAACCTGAATCTAGATTAAATGATTTTCTGGTGATTTTCGGGAGCCTTAACTTCTAAAAAACAAGAAATTTTGTTCAGTTCTATAGATTATATATGTCTATCTCATTACCCTTAGCTATATCTCTCTCTATCATTTTCCTTAGCTCTATCTCTCTCTATATACGCATGTGATCCAAAAACCAATCCAAAACTAACACATGTGTTCCATTACGGAGTCATTCCACAAAAGTGGTTTGCTGTCGAAAAACTTCGAAGTAAATGTCCGACAAAAAAATCTAAAATAAAATAAGAAAAAAAAATATAACTTAAAAATAGTTATTCATAGTTGTTTTTAGCTATTTGGATAAGCTTGTCTGTGGTCTTCGATGAATTGAAGAAGGTGATGCTGATCGACTTTTTCTTTTAAGCTGTCCCTCAATAAGTATTTATTGCCTCTTAATTTATGCAAAAGGACTGACAATACATCTTTCTATACCCGCAACGCACCAATCAAATAAATGATGTTAAAATCTTCGATATCCAGCATTTTTTTCTTTGCATAAAATATGTTTTTAAAATAGATTTCAGGTTCAACAACAAAATTTATTTTGATGAAAAAGTAAAGTGAAAGGCCTATACTCAGATGAGATAAAAATTTAGTTCGGCACAATACTTCACATAAATAGAAACAATTTTGAACAGATTGAAATCTGATTGCTTTTGAACGGCAGTCCTATTTATTGAAATTATTGAAATTTTGTGTAGCAACTTTAGCCACGGCGCTTTAATTAAATCTTAATCTTATTTCGAATTTTGGTTTTCCATTAAGGTAACTAAAAATTATTACGAATTTTGTAAGCCAATAAAAAAATTTCCATATGTTTAATGATCAGTCTAGTGTACATAGCCATATAATCAGAAATTACAATGAATTAAGCTGGGGCAGCCAAATAGCCTACAATTATTTATTAAAAATGGGAATTTTCAGCCCTCAAAATATAGATTTTTTGTCTCTTTCTCTTTCGCCTGTCTAACTGCTGCATGTATTCCATCTCGTTCTTTCATATTGTTGTACCTCAGTAAAATTTATTTATGTGCATTACCCAGTCGGAGCTGACACCATGAAAAATGCGCATCCTTATAACTTTTTTTTCACCGAAGAAGTAGTTCCCAAAACTGAAAAGTTTCATTCGCTTTTGTTAAGGCCGTCAAAGACCGTTTTTGTTGTTGCTTTAAACTTCGTGAATCGTTCGGGTTGCCCTTCCAATTTCTCTTTCTTCTGTTCTTTGAACAGTTCCAGAAGCCCATCCTTCGGAAGGGAAGAAATGCAAAGAATGTATGATTAACACAAAAGAGCATACTAAAGATGTGACTTTGGTACAGGTCAAGTATGTGATCCAAAAAAAAAAAATAGAGGAAAGCTAACTTTGGCTCGACCGAAGTTTATATACCCTTGTAGCTTGTATGAATTATATAAATTAGTTGCCTGATTCCACTGACAAAAATATATACATTCGGCCAAATGTACATATTTTTGACAAGGCCTCCTATATAAATTTACTACACCCAATTTCTATGGCAGTTATACTATACGTATAGTTGTCCTATCAAACTTGGTGGAATTATGTGAAAGCATAGAAAACTTATAAATACGAGGTTTGGGGACGTTTGCGTTGAAGACTAAAAAGTTTTTCTCACTAAAACAACATTTTCGACCCATGGTTTCTATGGCAGCTATATGATGTATTCATCCGATCTGGCCGGTTCCGAAAAATGTGCAGCGTATTTGTATTAAAAGACTTCATGCAAAGTTTGGTTAAGATAACTTTAAAACTTACGGAGGTGATAGCATAGAAACAGACGGACTGACGGACGGACATGGCTATATCAACTTAGCTCGTCATGCTGATCAAGAATATATATTCTTTGTGTGGTCGGAGATGCTTCCTTCTATGCGTTACAAACATCTCGACAATTTTAATATACCCTCTACAAGGGTATAAACAAAAAATAGGAAAATGTTTATTTTTTCGTTTCAATTGAAGTTGGAAATTTTTTATTTCATTTTGCTTAATCCAAATCTCCAACAAAAATTAAAAAAGAAAATTTATAATATTCAATAATAAATTTTTACAATGGCTTTTAAAAGTTATATTTGTTTGTTGGTATTGTTATCATAACTGCTCCCTGTTTTTTTTGCATCTGTAGCCGCTTTGTATACTTTGTTTTTGATTCTTGTGTCGAACCCTTCCTTCTTAAGTGACTCTGTGGAATTTTAAAATTTTAGATAAGGTAAGTACTTCGTGATGATTTATATACATTTTGACTCTTACCATATAATGCTGAGTTGAGTCTGGGGAAACTACTATATTATATTATTATTCACATAATTCACACATCGGTTTAATTTCCAATAAAAGTGAACTTGGATTTTTTTAATTTTTAAGGCATGCACTTGTTGTTGTTGACGCCAACTTCTTAATGCAAGAAACATGCTAAAAAATTTAAGTCAAAGGACAAAAATGTTCATTTTGTCCCATTGGTCCTCTTTATTTTGTCTTCATTTCTTTGGTTTGATTCGTTTGTCTTTGCATTCCGCATTTCTTCTTCCCAATAATAGGTGTCAAAAGCACTGCCTAGACAAGGAAACGTTTCATGTTATGGTGTCTTTTAGCCTTCGAAACACATGAAAAAGAACGTGTTAGAAAAAAAACAGCGTTCGGAAATCGGTTTTTCTTTGCGTTCTTTCTTGTTACGTACGCGTGCCAAAAGCCCAACCCATAGAAGGGACGGTTTCATGTTATAGTGAACTTTAGCCTTCCAAGCTCATGAGAAAAGAATATAGATACAATTTCACACAGAATTTTAAACTTCAATCATACTAAAACGAGAGCGTAAGTTAAAGTCGGCTCTAACCGACTTCGATATACCCGTTACTCATGGAAACAAATGTTTATTAGCCTTCCTGTATGCCTGGGGTGGGTCAGCCGAAAAGTATGCAACATTTTTTAACTCGGCTATTTATTATCCGCCAGATATTAATGGACATTTGTCAATTACTAAATCCAACATAAATGACTCCAAATTCATCACGATAAACAGATCAGACAACAAAACTTTTGAAAACGTCGGTCAAGCCCGACTATTACATACTCTGCACCCTTAATGTCGCAGCTCGAATTTGTTCACGAGTCAAACGGCCAGTTAACACACAACGCACAACGCAGTGCGCTCTTTAAGTCTCTCTCTCTCTCTCTCTCTCTCTCTCTCACTAAGATTGCTGCTGAACGCAATGCTTAGGTTATGGGTGGGGTGGGTGTTAACTGACCGTTTTTTGCTCATAACTTGAGTATCGTTCATCCGATCTTTATCATTCCTTCAGCAAATCGATGAATAATTTTGAGTACTAGATATCTCTAAGTACGAACCATCTATCATCAAAACTGTAGGAGATATGACATTTTTTCCAAATTGCGGGGGCGTAAGGGGGCGTGGCAAAAATTGAAAATAAACTTGATCTGCGTGCAGACAATAGGAGTCTACATTTCAAATTTGGTTGCTCTAGCTCTTCTAGTCTCTGAGATCTAGGTGTTCATACAGACAGACGGACAGACGGACATGGCTATATCGAGTCGGCTGTTGATCCTGATCAAGAATATATATACTTTATATGGTCGGAAATGATTCCTTCTGGCTGTTACATACATTTGCACGACTTTAGTATACCCTTTTACTCTACGAGTAACGGGTATAAAAATATGTAGTGATATTTTCCGTGTAAAAATCAGTATGAAAAATGGCATTCCATTGGGAACCACGTTCTGCAAAGTCCGACTGGGTAGGCAACAAAACCGTATAGGAAAAACGAAATCTACAGAAAATTCTAAAAAAAATTCACCAAGAAACCATGGGTCTAAAATGACATTACAGACAGTGACATTAAAGTGCGGGTCTAAGAATATAGGATGCAATAAGAGACTGTCGCAATTTTTTCTTTTTCACAATACAAACGTTTTGTTAAGCCAGACTTTTTTTTGATAGCTTACGATTTACCCTGAAAGTCCCCTAAAACTAAATGCCAGCTTTGCAGTCTAGTTGTTGCACTCAGAACTGAAACTGTTCCGGTACAATGTTTATGTTCTTTCGATCTCTATAAAGAATATCGGTTCTCGGATACCGGTAAACAAAAAGGTTTTCCGGTTCTGGTTCTGAGTTTTAATCGGTTCTTTTCGGTATACGGTTCCCGTTCTGGTTCCAGTTTTATTCCCTGTCTCTTCATTAAAAATGTTTCTAAAACAGAGATGGGCATGCACAAATATCGTCATACTTTTCACACGCATACAAGCACAATTTGCGTGCGCCGCATTCGTGTTCTATAAATAGGTTTCAATTCTTATAGCGTACGTGTGATTTTGTGCAGTCGGCCGCGGCAGAGGTCCTATGCACACGCTGCCTCGTGTGCATTGGAACGTCGCGACGCGCCCATCTCTGTTCTAAAACAAAAAAGAATGCTTAGCAAGGTAGACATATTGGAATGGTGGGATAAAATTAAACAACATTTCCAGATCTTTTTAAATTATCAAAAGTTGTGCTAGCAGTACCACCCACACAAATAAGTGTTCAGCGTTTGTAATCTGAGAATCAACCTTTGTTTTAGGTTGGGATAGGATACTATAACGACAAATAGTATATGGGCACCAGGGCTGCAAACCGGTTTTGAACCGAACCGGTTCGAACCAGGCATTCCCTTTTTTTTACTGTGAACCAAACCACGAGGACGAAAGAAAATGAACCCGAACCCGTTCCGAACCCAAGCTTTTGGTTCGGTTCAAAATATAAATGTCTTCGATTTGTTATTTTCTCCTTTTTGTACTCCCAATGGCTATTAACATACATACATACATATATGTAGACATAGATATATAAAACAATTTAAATCCGTGAAGAATCAGAGCGTGCTATTGTATGTAGTACTTCTTTGCCTACCTATGTACATATGTATACATTCATACGTATTCGTAATTTATATTACATACCCGTAGACCACAATACTTCCATTCAGAGATATTAATTTGTTATATACTACAAATTCAATGTAAACACCTGTGTACACTGCACAATGTATTGAACGTTTCATTTTTCATCTTATACATATACATATGCACCAATCTAACCAACCCGGTGCATGCTACTGCAGAAACATATCAGTCGAATACAAACAGAAGTGTGTGCCACAGCGCAGCGTTGCAAATTTAGCTATTTTTCCCAACAGATATAGCTATTTTGTACACTTGAAAGCCGGAATCTATTCAGTTTTGCCGGAGCCTGCAAGTCTAGCTAATTATTTGACATTGTTTAGCTATTTTAAATTAATCTGTGTTAAGTTTTAGCATTTTCAACAGACGATATTTGGGGAAAATAGCTTAATTGGCAACACTAGCCAAGCGCCAAAAATTGGGCGCAAAGAAGAATCGAAACAGAAAGATACTGAAAACACACAAGTCAGAACAATAAAAACGCGCATTTCACTTCGTTTGAGAAGTTTTGACTGAGAAGGTGCGAAGCAATGACGACAAATTTATTATTTACGAAATTTACATACAATGTAAGCACTGATAAATCAGAATGTCACGAATGCAAACTAAATATGACCGACGGGCATGCAGCAAATTTAATACGACACCTCCAAAAGAAGACAAAGTCTTTTTTGATCAAATCATTGTGAAAAAAAAGTTCCAAGTGTGGCGAATAAACACCAATCGATGCTCAATTTTGTGAGTGAAAGACTGATTAAAGTGTATACGAGAAAGCAAAGTCAATCAGTCTGAAGATTTATACATTAGCAATGAAGGAAGTCCATATCCAGCAAACGAGCGCCAATCTCACGTCAATTATAATCTACGTCTTACAATGTATTTATGCGTCAGGTGTATACCTATTGTATTGTAATTTTGTATATATTGGGTAAAATGTGCAACGAACCAAGATTTGAACCAAAACCAAAGCCCAAAAACCTCGAACTTCAAATTACCGAACTTTAACCGTTGGTAAATTTTGGTTCGAATCTGCAAACCGGAGGTTCCGAAAAATTTGTTGGGTTTGCAGCCCTGATTTCCACAGTCGTGAACGCGACATTCGTCAATCTTGTTCCCAATTTTTTGGTAGCATTTTGGTAGGAGTATATTTAGTTGAAAAGGTAGGCTAAGTCGATTTGGCGCTAAAAATATACTAAACAAAAATCATTGGATTTATCACGCGACAAAAATGGAAGTCGTTTTCGACTGCATCTAAAAAATTCATAATGCTTTTACATTATTTTCTATAATTTTTTTTAACCTTAGACTAAAAGCAGTTTGCAAAGAAACATATTGCTTCATTGTATAATCATCAAAAGGAACTAACACATAAGAGCATAAATGATTCTTTACCATGTTTACCTTGTGATAAAGAAGAAAAGCCATCTTTAGCCAAGGAGTTGACAGAATTCAATGATTGCATCTAAATTCTAAATCTTTTGAAACCTATCATTGTAATAGTCTATTCGCACCGGCAGCAGTTTCGAAAAAACTGTCAAAGTCGAAGCTGCGAGATTTTATTTATATAGGAAACACGTAGGCTGGGTTGTCACTCAAAAGTCGCAAATTCACGCTCCAGCACAGCTTTAATTGGTGTAACTATATAACTAGCTTATGGTTATCGTTTCCAAGTGCTTATGGCAATACTTTGCAACCATACTAACTAGTGGTTGCTGTCATCTGTTTTTGAAGCTGTGGCTTTGGTTCATGCATTCACATGCATGCTACATTTCCCAGCTTGCAATGTCGCAACATAAGCATCAGTCGAGCGCACTTTTTCTACTCATATATTTGTTTAAGCCAGCCATAGATTCAGTATTAATAAAAGTTTACTGGAAGACATACTAATGAGATGTACCAAGCTCGAATACTATATTTTTATTATCTAACCTCTACATTTCTATCAAATATATGGGCATTTCCATGATGTCGAACGTGACCAAAATAACAAAATAAAACGGATTTTTATTTTGAAAATTTGCTTTACTTATAACTCGTAATTTGCCCTATTACACTAGTTTACAGCCAAAAAGACCCATTTCTACTGAAACTTTTTTAAGTGTAGTTTGGATTGGTGATCTCAAAAATTTTTTTTTTTAAAACTAGTGTTATTGGTGCTAAGACAGTTTTTGGGCAATATTTTCGTTTTTAACATAGATGCAAAAAACCAAGGTATTCGGGCGGGACCAAAACAGAAGTGGTTTTCGCGGGTATTAATTCAAACACCGATTTAAGAGAATAATGAAAAAATGTTTTAATGTGACTAATTATATAGTTTTTTCAAAATTTAGTTTTAAGCATTTTCGCACGGGACATTTCGCAAAAGATTTTTTTTCCATCATTATATTTATGCGGTTTCTATTATAATGCGAAGCAAAAACTTAAAGTTAATTGCAATCATTTGTACCCTCAGAAGTAAAGAAATCTATAGGCACTTTTATCAAAAAAATAATGTGCAATATTAATGTCCGAATGAGAAAAATTTCGCCAGCGCGTCTGTAAAACCGAATATTTCGAAACGGGCTATAAATAAATGTAAGATTGGCTTACATTAGTTCAATTTGACTGGTTCCCTTTAAAAATAACAAAAACATACCGCCATGCTCCCATATTCGCTTTCGCAAAAATTTTGCGATTAAGAGTCCGATTAAACCGGTTTGAAATCGCAAAATTATTCCGAAAGTGAAAATGAGAGCATGGCTGATAGTGTTTTTAACCACTTTTAATTTTTTGGTCCCGGTGGAGCTTTTGGTGAAAATGCCCATGTCTCGTGTTACGGTGTTTGTGTTCACACTGCTCCAAAACGACTTCACCGATTTTTATGAATTTTTGTGTATTTTTGAAATGAGCGTCATTCCGCTCAACGATAACCTGTAGGGCTGGGCGTGGTCTCATTCGAAAGGTGGGGTCTTAAAGTTTTGTTACCTCCCAGTCAGGCGTGATCATACGGTGGAGCAACGTGCAAAGAGCATTTGCCGTAGAGGCCTATTTAGCCAACGGTCGCTCAGTGATCGTAACGCAGCGGGCCTTCCGAAATCATTTTCATCTCGCGCCCTTGTCCCCTGTTCCAGACTGAAAATCAATTGTTGTATATAAATAAAATGTTAAGGTTTGTTTCAATATTCGTAAATGTTTTCTGAATTAGCGAAAAACATAATTATTCCTGAGCCCCGGTTCGAACCCGAACCTAGGTTCAGCGCCTTTCTAAACCCACTCCGCGAACCCCAACCCGAATGCAGGCAGAATGCCTCCCTACTAGAAGGAATTCTCACAGGGCACTGTCTTATCGGCAGGCATGTCGCGAGACATGGTATTAACCACAATGACTATTGTAAAAGCTGTTGCGCAGTTGCCACTGTCCAGCGCTCAGTAGGAGACGAATCCCAATCCTAGGTCAGCCTTTCCTACCTGACATTTCAGCAGTATTTGCAGCTAATTTCTAAGTGGTTTAGAAGGGTTTACTGTCTAAAAGTACAAATTTAGGGGTTATATGGTATCACAACGGGCCAGGTTTGGCATAAGTGAAGAAGCTACACCGCTTCTATCATCGCAACCTAAACTAACCCTAACCGTTATTCTTTTCGGTTTTAATCTCTGGTTAGCAGACAAACTAAACTGTAGTATCGGCCCAACGTTTGATGTAAATGAGAGCTTGGTTGTCTATGAATCATTAGACTAATTAGACCAGCGTTTAATAAAACCTTGCGTATGCCAGTGAGGGATAATATTCAAGACTCCATGTGTTCCAGCTGATGATCTTATACATGATACATTGTATCATGATTCTTTTACATGTAAACCATTTTACAGTATTGACTACAATTTGAAAGGAAATGACAAGTTTATTCAAGTTTACCAGCACGAATTGCCAAGTGTTGTTGGGTAATCCGTCAAATAAAAATTACGCAAAAATGCAAAATATTACCAAAATTTAAAATGAATCCATTATTAAACTATCATCATCAACGCTTGCGATCCCTAGAGCGTTCACCATCGCGATGTTTGTGGCCACCGCGACTGCCATGGCCCCCGCCACCACCGCCTCCCCCTCCACTGTTGCGATGCGAAGAGGAGTAGCGATTGCTGTGCTTGGAGCCAGAATTAGAACTGGAGTTGCGATACTTATCGCCATCGCCCGCATTGTTGCTGCTGCTGGCCTGACCGGAGGAGCGTTCTTTCTTCAGGGAGTAATAGTCCGAGCGATCTCGTGAAGATTTCCTAGTAGAGTTACAAATGTCATGAATATGGAATATGTCTGCAAGTGCCATTTGTGTTTTACCTTTTGCGATGTTTGCTATGGGGCGAGCTGGAGCGCGAGGGTGAACGTGAATAGTGACGCGATTTCTTCTTGTGCTTGGGTGGAGTTCGAGAGCGCGATCTGGATGAGCAGCGACTGCGATGCGACTTCTTGGTGCGCTCTCTACTAGGCGAGCGGGAGCGCGTGCGTGAGCGTGGCGTGCGAGACTGCGTTCTGGTACGGGAACGAGAGCGCGAACGGGAGTCCTTTTCAGGTGATTTTTCAGTGGGCAGCGGCAGGGGCACTGCTCGCTGTATAAATCCACCCCAGGCATTGTGCGACCCATTGTTACGATCCACCGTGATGACAGCCGGCGGCGTGTTCACCTCCTTGGTCTTGTTGCGCGCATCCATATAACGCTTCTTCAGCTCATCCACAGCCGCCTCCAGCTTCTCCACTTGCGGCTTGGGTCGCGTATACAGCTCCATTACCCGGTAGCAGATGTCCGTAATATCTGCCATGGGCACACAGAATATGCCGAACCAGGCCGGATTGTTGGGCAAGGGGATATTCAGTTTCCGGGCGCTCAGGTAAATGCAGGCACAGGCTATGGCCTCGGGTGTGTAGCGCATAAAGACATCCGTTCGCAGCGAGTCGTTCATAAAGTTCCAGGACAACTGCATTAGCTTCTCATGCTTCTCATACTGAAGCACTTGAAGGTACATCACAATCAGCTTGTGCGGATGCTTGACATGTACACAGAAGCCCAATTCCTTGAGTACCCGCCGCTCGGCCTTGATAACCTGCATCTTCAGATTGGTGTAGTACTGATCCAGCACCATAGGAGCTATTTCCCTGGAAGAGAGCAACAGAACGTAATTCAGGTTAGGAGCTAAGACCAAGTGTGGTGCGGTTTGCTCACTTTTGGGCCCGCACTTGCTTGATATGATGAAACACATTGATCACATCGCGTATGCGTCGCGGCGCCTCCTCTATTTTGGACGCCAGGCATACACAGCTCATGGCCACCGTCTCCATGTTGTGGCGCACAAAGCTCTTGGAGTAGAAGAAACGCTGGAACAGCACCTGACCCGTGGCCATGGCTACCTGTGGTAGCCGCAGCAGTATGCCCGCTGTTTGTATTAGCTCACAACCGAGTATGCGCAAATCCTTTTCCGTCTCATGGTCCAGACCATCCTGACTCGACGGCGTCACATCGATCTTATCCTCGGGTATCAGGCTGTTCTCTAGGGTCAACACAATCTTGTTGAACAGACGCGGGTACATGGGCTTGGCAGCAGCCGCATCTCCCGCCCCTTCTGCGGTGGCCGCCGAGGTGGCGGCATCGTTTGCATCATTGTTTGCTCCACTTGTGGTTACAGTCATGTTGTTGGAGATATTCACATTGTTGGAGTGCACGGAGGTCACTGTGGTCAGCACATTGGTAATTGTCTCCACCGTTGTGATTGCATGATGGGTATGTACAATAGAAGCAGCATTAGCACCAGCACCACGACTGGCCATCATCCGGTATACACGAAATTATGTCCACACTTCTTTTTGCTTTTCTTTTTGTTAATTAAATATCAACTTTTGTTTCTCCGCTGTACCCGAACGAAACAACAAAAAAAGAAAACACAAGTACAACGTTTAGGGAAATTCGTGTAAAATTAGGGGGAAATTTCGCAAAATTGGCCATTGGGAAATTCAAAGGAAATATGGAATTAGGTCCCACTAATGCGAACTAGCTAGAGATAGTCGCGTGACTCCTCCACCAACACAATATGAAGCGACAATCACGACATGTTAAACCAAACCGGAGCAGGCCCAGAATTTAGATTTGAATCGTTAGGCTTAGATCAACTCTCAATCGAATATATACAAACCAAAAAATGGATCTGGACCTAGTGGAAATTGATGGCTCCTATCTGGAGGGCGGTGGTCAAGCCCTGCGCAACGCTTTGAGTCTCAGTTGCATTCTTGGGAAGCCCGTGCGTATTGTGAAGATACGTGCAAACCGACCTAAGCCGGGTCTCTCCCATCAGCACTTGCATGGCGTAAATCTACTAAAGGAAATCACACATGCCGTTGTCACTGGAAATACATTGGCCTCCACTGAACTGGAATTTCGTCCGCAAACCCTAGAGGCGGACATTTACAAGGTAGACACGAGGACAGCGGCTAGCATTACGTTGGTCTATCAGGTGGCGCTGCCCGTGCTGCTATTTGGGCCCAAATCCTCGCGTGTGGATGTTATTGGCGGCACGAATGTGTCATTCGCTCCACAGGTGGAGTTCATGCAGGAAGTGCTGCAACCGAATTTGAAACGTTTTGGTGTAAACTTTGACCTCAAGCTGTTGCACTATGGCTTCTATCCGCGTGGAAATGGACGCTGCCAACTGGACATAGAACCTGTCCAAATGCTCAACGCGGTGGAGTGTGTAAACTTTGGCCGGCTGGCCACAGTGGGAGGATGGGCCTTCTGCTCGGGCCGTGTGCCAATGAGTGTGGCCTATGATATGCAACAGACAGCGCAGCGGGAAGTGCACCGTGTTTGGCCGGATCAGGTGTGCCAAATTGAGGTGGTGAAGCACCCACAGGATAAGGCAAGCGAGAATGGAGCAGGCATACTGATGAAGGCCGAAACATCAACAGGCTGTGTGCTGGGGGTTGCTAATCTGGGCGAGAAGAGCATCGATGGACATGTTTTGGGTTCAGACACCTCGTGCCAGATGTCCAGATATATCCAGAAAGAGATATGTGTGGATATGTACATGCAGGATCAGATTATATTGTATATGGCCCTGGCCAAAGGGTGCTCTCGCTTTCGCACCGGTGTGCTGACCAAGCACGCCAGGACAGCCATACACGTGGCTGAACAGATGACGGGCGTGAAGTTTGGCGTGGAGTACGAGAGCGGTGGACTGACTCTGGTCACCTGCGAGGGCCTGGGCCACCGAAATGCGCATCTCTAAGCGCGAAATGGACATTTTTCAATGGACTTAACAATTATAATTTATTCTTTACCAAATAAACGCATAAATAGTAGCTAAAGTCGACGGAATATGGCCAGAAAATGGTCACCCTTGTTGCGCACCACTTTGGCACCTTCCTCGCTGCTCTGATACAGCTTAGGCGTGAGGGGATCTTTGAGCTACAACCAAAACGATTAATTTAAATGGATATTTAATGGGATGCTACTTGCAAGTCCGTACCTCCTCCTCAGGGCTAATTCTATCATAGAGCGCATGCTGTTCCATATGCTTGACTATCCACTGATGCAAGTCCTCCACATCCGTCATGGTGTACACCAGTCCCTAGGGCAAATCATCAAAATGCTTACTCTTGTCGACCAGGTCAAAAACCCCTCTCACTCACCCCCGTTCTTAGCACATAGGCGTACTCGGAAAGCAAAGCCTGATTGATGATGCGCCACTTGTGCTTGGCCTTCTTGAAATGCGGATCCGGGTAAAGGAAAAACATCTTTTCCAGCTGCCCTTTGTGAAAATAGTTGGGCAAATATTTCATGGCATTGGTCCTGATGCAGGCTATGTTCTCATAGCTCTGTTTCTTCTGCCTGAGAGCCGTTATGCGATCCACAACATAGTCGGACACCTTAACGCGTATCTCCATGCCGATGGAGAACTTCTGGGGAAACATTTCACCCAAAGTGACCAGAAGACCACCATAGCCGCAACCAATGTCCGCGAACTCTACCTGCTGTCCATCATGCATGCTGGGGTAGAGGGCGCGCCAGTCCACATCCTCTGGACGGGCAGGATAGTCAAAACTATGGTCCGCTATGGGATTGGAGTGGGCACGCTGGCGGTAAAAACGTTTCTGTGGCAGACCAGTCACCGCTGAGGTGCAGGTAAGCAACTGTGGCTGCTCCTGGCCCATGATCCCAGATTGTGTCGTGGGGATTATTTCGTAGAATCAGAATCAAACAAAAACAGCACGTTGCTTTGATTTCCCCCAAGTTGGCAGGCCAGCCGCCAGCTGTGCAAGATGCAACCTAGAGATGAGTGCGTGAGAATAAGTTTTTTTTTTGGGCCTATCGCTTACCAACACTAATTGCAAGCGTCACCCACCCGACACACAAGCGAAGGTCCGCTTCAAGCGAAAGTTTCGCTAAGAACATTATTCGTATTTGGTTTAGTTTTAGCGAAACTCTTTGTGAGTTCCCTTTTATTTTGCTTCTTTCTGCAGCACGTATGACTGAAAATGACGCCGCGTCGCCGTCGTTTGCTGGACTTTGACTTTGCATTTTCAGTATGTATGTATTTGAAGTCCTTAAACCGGCTCATTTTGGCTTTGCCCGAGAGCGCGCTCATTTAGCGCTTCATAGTTGTTGCAAAAGAGAGCAGTATAAGCTCGTATACTGTCGGTGTGTCGACGTCGCTGCCGCAGAGAGCTGTTGTATTCACTTAAGACTGGGACGTGCCTTATACTTAGGCCGGCGTCATTCTAATTTTGCTTAGCAAACTGCGGAGCGTCAATTAATTAATCGGCAATTGTTGTTTTATGTGGCTTATGATTGTATTGCCTAAAGTGCAATTGTCAATTTGTTAATGGTTTTAGGGCCGATTTCTCTTCTTCCAGATAGCTGCTATGTGTCAGATAAAATTAAAATTTACTCTGTTATTTGTTAGTTTGTGTGACAGATGGCTCTTTGTAGAAATCGGCCCTTAGTGTTTATATCATGCCAAACAAAAGGAAGTCACCGCTTTTTATATGTAAAGCAAGGTATGTTTCATTCAAAAAATAAAATGCGTCGAAGCAGCTGAAATGGGAGACAAGGCGATGATAAATTCATAAATAATTAAAAAATATTATTAAATAAATATTATTTAAAAAAATTTACAATTAATTCTAGTTTTTAATAAAAAAAATTTAGGAACAAGTGAAAACTGAGCGCACAAGTATCATAAACGAATGTCTGTCTTCGTTAACGAAGGTTGTTTTCGTTATTCATTCGCTTTGAGTTTCGCTAGCGAATTCGCGCTCGATCTTTTGGTCGGGTGGGCAACAACAGCCGGCTTGGGCATGTGTGTGTGTGCTTCCTCAATTTGATCGATAACCATTTATCGATAGTCGCCTGGCACGTGTAGTTGCCGAATCCATCATCTGCGCTGCATTCAAATCCACAGCACACAATATGGGTGAAGCCGTGGAGGCTTTGTTTATCAGCGTGGCCAGTGAGGATAACACCACCTGCAGTGTCCAGGATCTGCGCACTGGCACCGATCTCATGAAATACAAAGGCGGCGGCAATGCTCAGCATCAGGGTCTGGCTCTGCTGCACTCGCACTACCTCATGACAGCGAATGTAATGAAACCGCTGCTGCATGTGTGGCCCATCAATGGTCAGGAGCAGATGTCCAGTTTACGTTTTGTGGTGCCGGGCAAGGTTAATGCCTTGGCTCTGACGCCGGACGGAGCCTTTCTGGTGGCTGCCATTCAGGAGAACATCTATTTGTGGCATCTGAACACGGGTCGTATGCTCAACACTTTATCGAAGCATTACCAGGCCATCACCTGTCTGCGATTCACCGATAATGGCGAGCACTTTGTTAGCGCTGGCAAAGATGGTGCTGTGCTGGTGTGGAACCTAACGCAGGCGGTGTCACCTCTAGATACAGACGACCCGGAGGCTAATTCCCCGCTCTATAGTTTCTATGATCATGGACTGACTGTGACGGATGTGCACCTGGGACTGGGCGGACTGCGTTCGTATATGTACACCGTGTCCCTAGACCGCTGCTGCAAGGTTTATGACCTGAACGGTGGAACTATGCTGCTGAGCGTTGTCTTTCCGGTGGCGCTGCACAGTGTGGTAGTCAATCGCCTGGAGACAAGCGTGTATGTGGGCACCGGTGAGGGTCAGGTCCTCGTATTTCACATGTCCAAGATACCACGCATGAAAGAATACCATTTAGACGAAGAGGAGAGTCAAGCATTCGCCGGCGGGCATGCAGCAGGCAAACCAGTGACGTGCCTGGCCTTGTCCATGAATGCCCAGCAGTTGGCCTCCGGCGGTGAGGATAAACAGGTGTGCGTCTGGGATGTTGGCAGTCACCAGCTGATCAAGAGTCTACCCCAGACGGGAGTGGTCACGAACTTAAAAGTGCGTCTCTGCAGTCCGGCCATATTTCAACCGGAGCACAAGCAACCACAACTCTTTGCGGATAGTTTGAAGCGAATGATCAGTCCGGCTGATGATGAGGAGGAGTGCATTGAGCTGCTAGTAACCCAAGAGTACCCCATGCAACAGGAATGGACGCCAAGAAGCTTTGAAGAGCGAGGGGATGAGGATACTAAAGGTCAGAGCATGGTGGCCGATGAAGAAGATGAAGAGGAGGAAGAAACGAACAATGATCAATGCTTGGACGCCGAAGCAGAAGAGAATGATGAAAACGAAGAGGAGGAGGAAGAGGACCTAGTAGAGATGGAAGAAACGGAAAATCTGACGACAGCAGTGGCTGGCACCACCAATCCTCCTGAGGTGCAAAAACTGCTCGAGGAGAATGCTCGCCTGAAGGCAGAATCCAAGCGGATGTTTGAGATTATCTTTAAGTATGTAGCCTCCAATCCCCAAAAAGCTCCGACCTCGCCTTCAAAGCCACACAAAAGAACTCGTCAGAATTAACTCTGGCTGAGATTAGCGTTACTTTTTATACACTTGAAACGTTTTTTTTTTATAATTTTGAGTAGAATTTTGCAGCGCATAGAAGAAATCATCTCCGACTACATAAAGTATATATATTCTTGATCAGCCTGGCCAAGCTCGCTAACCGTTGAAGCGAGCTTTTTCAAGTGTATTAAAACTTCGGCACAGACGAAGTTAGCTTTGCTTTCTTGTTTAGGTTTACTCTTAGGATAACAATTAAAAAAAAAAAAGACAAAATCAACAACAATTGGTCTCTAATGGGCTAGCTGCTCTGTGGCGGGTTGACTCTCCATATCATGATCCTCGTCTTCATTGTCGTCTTCGGTATCTTCCTCATCATCGTCAGCATTTTCCTTCTCCTGGGCCAACTGGCGACGTATCTCCCGATTGGAGTCCAACAGCTCACGTAATTGCGACATGATGTCATCGGTTCGCTGCTCTACCGCATCCAGGGCACAGCTAAGGGCGTCTAGACTCTGATTCACCTCCTCCATTTCTGCCAAGCAATTGATTTTAATAATGGGACAAAGTTTTGCTGGTAGCTCACCTCTTAGGTCGGCTTCCTGAACATTGGTGTTTCCCGTATCGCCAGATGTTGTGGGATCATGGTTGTTCTTGGGTGACATTTTCAATTTGTTGGATTTCCTCTTTAATTTATTTTATTGTTTTTATTGTCACGGGACACCTCAGGGCAGTCAATGTCGAATCGATAGACGATAACCGACAACTCTAAGCAAAGGGTAGTGCGATGAGATCGTTTATACGAAAATCAAAATTATGATTTTCAAGTTCAATGAATTTATACTAAATTGCTTAAAGATTAATCACAAAAATATTTGGTACTCCGACGCTCCTCACGTGCAGAAACTATTGTGTGATTACACATGGTTTTCTTGCTGACTCCCGATTGTTAAGCTTGGTACGGAAATACTTGTGAAATGTGTGCGAAATGGGGTAACGACATAGCTCCGACGACATATCTCCGACAGAAATAAAGCGTCATATCTCCGCTCGGAGGTATGACGTTTCTAAACGACATATCTCCGCGCTGAGATATGTCGTTTGTAACACGGCGGAGTTATGACGCGTTTATTCTGTCGCGCGGAGTGAAAGGTGAAAAAGAAGGCCAATCGCTCAAAATAATTGCGAAAATTGTAAAATTTATAATTAGTTTGGATTGTCATAAAGTCGGTTAAACAGACGGGTAAATAGACCGATAAATATACGGGTAAATAGGAGGTGTCGATCAAACGGTCCAACAAATCGAGAAATTTTAAAAAATTTTTTATGAGTTCTGATTATTATAAAAGCGGCTAAATAGACGGATTGTAAACATCAAAAGTTCTAAAAAATGGCGAAAATTAATCAATTTTCGAATGAGTTTAGATTATAAGGCTCGCGGGTGAATAGATAGATATTGAATATCAATTGACCCACAAAATCGCGAAATATGCAAAATTGTAAATTGAGTTTAGATTATTTTGAATATTTTATAGATGGCAATTGTAATGTTCTAAAGCTTCACTTCTTCGTTTTGTATTCAAAATACTAACGCGGGCGCAGCAACGCGAGCCGGAACAGCTAGTTATTTATATAAAAAATCCAAGGCTACAAACCGGTACTAAACCCAAACCCAAAAAACCGGTTCGGGTTATTCAGGTCCGTTCAACAGAACCATGAACCAAACCTTTCAAATTTTTAAGCTCCCGAACCTTAACCCGAACCGAACCGCCTGTATACAAAGAAAAGGTTCGGTTTAAACAATCATTTAATTCAATTTCTTAAAATCTTTAATCATTTTCTTAATATAATGACCGGAAAAACTATTTTATAGTATTCCTTGAATTGATAATTAAAGCTGCTTTTTAGAAATCCTGTCCATATAGCGATTTCGAGAAGAAAGAAAAACATAAGTCAATTTACCAACCCAGCATTTGGAAGATCATTTTAACAAGAATTGCCTCTTTTTTGAGCCACTTTGAAGATTAAAGAGATTAATTTCCTGTCCGATATAAAGAAAACTCCAACTTCCGCTGCATCCTTACACATTTTTGTCTTCTCGTCGTTTGGCGCATCTTTCTCTTGTGTGTCTAATAGTTTTAAAACCTATATCGGAATGTATCGATCTGATCAAAAAAATTTTTTATTTTTTTAAATTTTAAATTCAAGTTTATTCTAAATCTATAAGTACATAACTTTAAGTACTCCGACTTGGACTGTTTTTCGTATACGCTTATTTTTTGTGAAGCCTTACATTCTGGCCGAGTTTCGTTAAGATTGGGAAATTTTTACAAAGTTTATAACTAAAAATAGATGAGTACATTTGAAAAAAAAATGTTGTTCCTCATCGGACAGTATCGGACTACGAGATAAATGACTTCCGTAAAGGTCAAAAGTATTAAGAAATGACATGGCCGGTTATATCCGGACCTAAATTTTCCCGGTCCAAAAAATAGAAAATAAAATTTTAAAGTCCGTTTCTTCCATTACAATTGTGCTAATGTAAATTAAATAAACTTAATACACAATTTCGTACCTCAATCAGAGGAAATGTTGCTTACATTTCGAAAATTAATTATGCTTATCAAAATTGTTATGGGTGGTGAAGTAAGCTAAATCTCTTTCCAAAACACGAGAGATTTGAAACCAACCGAAAGAGATTTCCGTGACACCGAGAATAGATTTTGGGTTGAAATTTGGTTGGGAAAGATTTCAGCGACTGCTCCGATTATGACTGTTTATAACAGTCAAACTGGTTCGGAACCGGTTTTTCAAGCCGTACAATAAATCAGGCCGCAAAAAAACTGATCTGCTAAAACCCTAAAACCAATTGTGTGACATACTTCTCCTGTGGCAGCTATAGAATATAGCCATCCGATCGATATGAGAATCTGTGGATCGGTAATCAAAACTGATTACTGTAAATTTCTTTAATCAGAGTTATATAAACTTGAACTGTCGGCATAAAAAATTTGGTACGTCTAATCTCTAATAGAGGCAGAGATGTTTCTTCTACCTGTCCAAACTTATTAACTTGTTTTTACCTTTGGTAATGGGTATATTAATAATAATTGTAAAATCGTGGAAATTATTCAGAGATGAATAAGAGCCAAAGTTTCTACACAGCTTACCTACTCTAGAAAAAACAGTTATTTTGGTGGGACTTCTGTGGTGTTATAAGAAGTGCAAAGCTTATGTATGTAATCCAAATACCCTGCTAGCATGAAACGACAATATCCGACATAATATCAGAGCAAATTTGTTAAATTCGAAATAAACCAAAGTTATTTTGCATTCTATTAATTTTTTTATAAACATATATGAGCACATAGCTGCAGCTGTAACACCTAAGGACCGATTTGAAACTTCTAGATAGCTGCTAGAAGATGTGTTGCTCTTAATCATGATATCAAAAGTTCACGTTTAACGCCCTCGTATGAACCCGTTAGCAACGTTTTTTCTATGCACACATTACGTATGTATTTTACATACAGCGTTATTTGCAGTATTTTTCCCTTGGACGCTTGCGGTCACACTGCATGCCCTCACGCAATAGCGTTTGTTAATATTTTTATTTTGCTAGTTGAAACTACTGGAAATTGGATTCAGATAAACGAGTAAGTTTTGTCCAAAAGTTGCGATGTGTCAAAGCTTGTCTAAGCAGCCAAGAGGAACGGTCAAAGAAATTGTCAGTAGGGACAAGTCGGGGTAGGCAGGGCCGGGCATTGATTACACAGGGATTGCTTAGGAATTTGTTTTGTTTATTTAAAAAAAATGGTTAAATTACAAAAAAATGTTTATCACAATTAGTATTATGTATGTTTGTCCATATTTTTAATATATAAAATTTTTCGTAAGCTTAATGGAATATTACAATAGATCATCGTCTGTGTGGCTGATCGGATGGGCTCAGTGCGAATGACGTCGCTTGCCTGTGTTGTGATGGGGGGGGGAAAAGAGATTAGCTTGCTTAGATGTTGATCCCGGCTGAGACTACTTACGACCATTGCAATGACGTCCATAGAAACCGGGATGACATTTGCATTTCTTGTTAGTGACGCAGGTGCCATTGCGACACTTGCAGGTGGAGCGCTGACGACGTCCGATCTCACAGTGATCACCGCGCAGACCATTGGGGCAGCGGCACATGTTGTTCCCAATGCAGCGTCCGCCGTTCTTGCAAGGGATTACGCATTTGGCTTAAATAGGCAAAAGTGGAATTAACCGTTTTGCCGGATTATGAATGCGGGCAACACTTACAGTATTCACAGTGCAGACCATAGTATCCCTTGGAGCACTGACACTTATCCTTTTGTATGCATTTGCCTCCATTCAAGCACTTCTCCTTGCAGATACCTAGGAAGAGGTGGAATAAGACAGTTCGACAAAATCCAACTTATTTTAAAAGCCCGGTATCAGACCTCTGAATTCTGATATAAGGGACAAGCATCACCTTATACCCAGTTTTTCCTCGGCTTTATTAAAAAAAAACTATTTATTAGTAGATGCTTACAGAAGTCCCTTATATCAGAATTAAAGGGTCTGATACCTATTTTTGTTTTTTTTTTTAGTGTTGTACTGTGTAATAGTTGAATCCAATGTTTGATATTTGCAGCCACCATGCTAAGATCTGCTCTGGGCAGAACTCGATTTGCCTTCCAGGAGCGCACCCTGCGCTGCCTCAGCAGCAATGCCAATTCCTCTCTGCGTCCGCGGGCCAATCCCCTAACCGATGAAATCATACGCGTCGATCATGCTGGTGAGTTGGGTGCCGATCGCATCTATGCCGGCCAAATGGCTATACTGGGCAATGGACCCATGGGCAAAACCATCGAGCATATGTGGGAGCAGGAGAAGTGTCATCGCAAGCAATTCGAGCACTTAATTCAACAGCATCGTGTGCGTCCCACGATAATGACGCCCATTTGGAATGTGGCCGGCTTTGTACTGGGCGCTGGAACAGCTCTAATGGGTGAAAAGGCGGCCATGGCCTGTACTGTGGCGGTAGAGACAGTGATTGTGGAGCACTACAATGATCAGCTGCGCCAAATTATGGAGTCACCGCAACCGGATAAGGTAAGCTTTTGGGTCGCCTCTGCAGCGGATCTATTACAATTCATTTTGACATAGGAGCTGCTGGAGACCATCACAAAATTTCGTGACGAGGAGCAGGAGCATCACGACACTGGCATTAACTGCGGCGCCGAGCAGGCTCCCTTCTACAAGGCCATGACCGAGGTCATTAAATTCGGCTGCAAAACAGCTATAGCCATATCGAAGAAGATATAGGATGGATGGAAACTGCACATTGTACATACGTAGAACTCAACTACCAAATTGTTTGTGACTAGCATTAAATGTAACTGTTAAAGCGTAACCCCCAGCCCCTCCCTCACTTACCACCTTCGCACTGGGTGCCCTGGTAGCCCTCGGGACAGGTACAAATCGATGGGGCCGTGCAGTTGCCTCCGTTCAGGCACTGCGGAAAACAAAATGCTGTCTCGCAGTATGGACCGGTGTAGCCCACATTACATTTGCACATGTGATGCTCGTTGCAATAGCCATTCTTGCCGCATTTCAAACTGCATTCTGGATCGGGAGCTTAAGTTTTTTTAGTTTAGTTCGATTTGGATCGTTTATTTAAGAGCACAGGAGATGGACGAGGGTGAGGATGAGGAAGAGTAAGATCAGGGAGTATGGAGCAAAAATTGACATGTACTAAACAGAAAAGTGCCCAACTAAAGAAATGGATACGAGGGATACAAAGCGGTTGTGAATGAGAAACGAAAGCTAGCTAGCAATTCAACAGAATTTACTGAATGGATTCGCAGGAGACGTTTTATTACGGGACTCTAAGTGAGATGAAAAAAAGTAACTGTCGCCATTCGAATTCGCTTCTGATTGTATTAACTCAAAACGGTATCCAGAGAACACCACAAAAAGTCCGTTTATATTGCACAATAACAGCTCCGCTATAGATATGTTGGATCACTATAAACCTTCAACTTATGGATTGAAGAATAATGAGTTCAGGACATCTATACATAGTTGGTAAGAGACATGCCATTATAGTTACGAAATGTTGATGGTGCCATCTATCTACGCACTAGTAATTAGCGTAACCCGGGTATATTAAGGAACATTTTTTTCCACTATTTGTACACTTTTATCAGGGCTGCAAACTGGATAGGAATTAGAGTCTTTCGAGGGGTTTTTTGCAAAGGGGTGAGATAAAAAAAAGTAACTGTCGCCATTCGAATTCGCTTCTGATTGTATTAACTCAAAACGGTATCCAGAGAACACCACAAAAAGTCCGTTTATATTGCACAATAGCAGCTCCGCTATAGATATGTTGGATCACTATAAACCTTCAACTTATGGATTGAAGAATAATGAGTT
Organism: Lordiphosa magnipectinata; assembly: GCA_037044535.1. Classification (NCBI taxonomy): domain Eukaryota; kingdom Metazoa; phylum Arthropoda; class Insecta; order Diptera; family Drosophilidae; genus Lordiphosa; species Lordiphosa magnipectinata. The sequence continues at coordinate 360,879 of JBAMBO010000579.1, forward strand.
CAGGACATCTATACATAGTTGGTAAGAGACATGCCATTATAGTTACGAAATGTTGATGGTGCCATCTATCTACGCACTAGTAATTAGCGTAACCCGGGTATATTAAGGAACATTTTTTTCCACTATTTGTACACTTTTATCAGGGCTGCAAACTGGATAGGAATTAGAGTCTTTCGAGGGGTTTTTTGCAAATTCAGGTATTATAACTTTGGCCAGAAGTTTGCAAAGCATAGAGGAGTCATCTTTGACTTCGTCCGTCCGTTTTATTCTACGCGAACTTGTCCCTCAGTTTTGAAGTTATCGAGCTAAAAGTTTGCACAGAGTCTTCTTTTGACTACACACTGCTAATATTTTGAAACCGCATAGATCGGATGACTATTTCTTGCATCTACAATAGAAAGAATCGGTCGGAAAATGGGTCTTAGTGGGAAACATTTTTTGTTTTCAATGTTAGCGTTCTTTAACTCGGCGATTTTTATATAATATAAGGCATGTTCTCAATTTCACTTCCACGGCAACTTTTCGAAAGAAGAATTGATTCGTGGTCCCGCTACACCAAAACGAAAAAATTTTTCTTTTTAAAAAGTATTGCTTGCTGGTCAGTGGAATGCAAAATATTGCCGAATTACGCACTCGTACAGTTGCTAGATGTGTATAAAGTGAATTATTTTTTATTCTGCGATCAATTTAGAAATTGTTAGTAAAATTTAATATGCATTTAAGTCTTTAATTGATTTACAAAGATTTGTTTTGTTTAATGTGTCCAGAATTTGGCAGTGCCAGCAAAACCAAAGACTGAAACCTAAAAGTCAGCCTCTCGCATTTCTGACTGTTCCATTTCGACCTTGGACTTCTAGTTTCTCTCTTGTGTAGTCTAGTGTCTAGTATTGTGTCTAGTGCCATTTTGGTTTGGACCGGTGGTTTGCAAAAAGTAAAAAAAGCAGTTTCATTCGGAATAGGGAACACGAAAACGAAACCGAAGCGGAATTCCGTTCGATTTACTTCTCAAAAAGTAGTGGCATTGAGAACATTCCTGTATATGTTTTCCAACAGTTCTGCGAAATTTGCTGCCATATGACAGTTCGCTTTGCTTTGCTTTATCGTTTTAGATTCTTATTTGTGGAATTTCCCCCATCTTTACACATATGGGCTTCCTTTTATATTTGTAGCCTTAACATTTTTTAGCACAGTCTAACTTATAGCTTTTTTACAACTCTTTAAAATTGTGTTGAAAAAATCATCTGGACTGAAAAATGGAATAAACTCGAGGAAACCTTTGAAAATACGGCCCATTAGGGGCTAGACCATCTTGAACTTTGACTGCTATTTTTTTAAAACATGGTTTTTGTAGTTAATGTTGTGGTTGTAACAGCTAAGAAACTTCGTACGTATAGAGAGAAAAGAAAGAAAATAAGGGTAAAATTAATAGAGATGTAGAACTAATCTGGTACCAGGTCAAGGAACGATACTGCCTCGACTGTGTGGGTCCATAGATCTAGAGGAGTGAGGACAATGGATGGTGTCATGCGGACCAAGTCCACATTTCGGGCATTCGTCCATAACATCCAGGTTAATACGCCATAAGTTGCTGTTGAGAAGCCTGCATTTTCCCAGGGAAGTCCTGGCGGATCGAGGGAGGGCTTTCTCTGCAGGGTCTCTGTTGCCAAGAAGTTGGCGGGCTGAAGGGAGTTCACTTCTTAGGTTTCCTGGACATATCCTGTAGGGTTTTGGTGCGTTACGACGTTGCATCCAATCAGAAATTGTTGTGTGAGAAGTATATTTGTCGTTTCGCTGTCGTATGTTTGATTTTTTTGAATTCAGATATATCAGAGCTTCGATTGTTGTGCCACCAACAAGCGATGCTGTGCAGAATTTAATAATGCAAAAACATGTGATCAAGCAGGAGATAGATGCATCTTTGGCCATTAGTTGGACTCACATACACTCAATATTACAGGAACATTTGTCCGTTAGGAAGACTTGTTCGAGTTGGATACTAAATAAACAGCAGCGGTGCTTAAACAGTTGACGAGGCTTGCATCTATGCACATGAGCCCGTAGGACGATCAGTTTTACTATCAACTATTTTTCTGCCAGAATTTTTTGAGGAAGCGAGGAAAACAAACTACCGCGGACGGATCATACTTAACCACGATGATGCGAGGTCGCACACCTCGGCTCAAGCAACAGAGTTTTTAGAAACTCACAACGTGGAATTAAAGGGTCATTCGTCGTACAGTCCTGACAAGCCATCTTTTGTAAAACGTTGGTTGTTTCCCTTCTAATTCTAAGACTCAGCAATAATGCAAATTATATGATTTGAAACTGCTGTAGCAACGATTGGTCTGAAAATAGTTTTTGTGTGAGCTACGATTTTAATTTTAATGTTAGCATGTTTTCAATTTGGAGGAAACAATCGAATTCTTTATGATTCTTAGTTTACTCAATCAATAAAGTGAGTATTTTCCATCGAAAAGTTCAAATGGAACAAGTCACGATTGTGATACAGTTTGAATAGCTTGAGAATTAACGCTATAATGCAAATGATTATAAAGGAAACGCAAACCGAATCAGTGTTCTTCGAAAACGCTGAGCCGAACCAAAAACCACAAAAAACAAGTACGAAACGCCCACTGAAACGGGCGCTACGCGATTCGACGATTAAAGTGTGATTTTTATACCATTTAATTTTTAAGTGTAAGTTTTTTGGCAACGCCAAAATTGCTCACAAACCAATAGCGCTTGCAAATCTTTGAATTTTATTATTAAAAATTGGCCTTAGAAAAGTTTAAAGAAGATCCACTTTTTTATCGAAAAATTGTCTTCAGCGACGAAGCTCATTTTTGGCTCAATGGGTACGTCAACAAACATAATTGCCGAACTCGGCCTGAAGATCAGCCAGAGGCAGATCAAGAGTTGCCAATGCACCCTGAAAAATGCACTGTTTGGTGAGGTTTTTGGGCCGGCGGCATCATTGGACCGTACTTTTTCAAAAATTATGAAAATCGCAACGTTAGAGTCAATGAAGCAAAGATCATTGCGACGATTACCGACTTTTTTCTACAAACCATCTATCTTCTAAACTGTTGGAGAAGGGCGTTTGAGACATTGAAAATAAATTTGATTTGTCTGCAAGTATAAGAAGTTAATGGTCTATACATGTCCAACCTCAAGCTCTCACCATCTCGAGATCTTTTTGTTCATACGGACAGACGGACATGGCTATGTATATCGACTCGGCTGTTGATGCTGATCAAGAATATATATACTTATATGGTCGGAGATGATTCCCTTTGACCGTGACATACATTTGCATTTTGTATTTTGTGTTCCTTTGGTACAGAGTATAAAAATAAGTTATTTGTAAATTTTGGTGCTTGTATTATGCATTCCTGCAAGAAGAGCATTTTTATACCCTTGCAAAGGGTATTATAATTTTGCCCAGAAGTTTGCAACGTAAGAAATATTCATTTCCGACCCCATAAACTATATATATTCTTGATCAGGGCGACGAGCTGAGTCGATTGAGCTTTGTCCTTCCGTCTGTCCGTCTGTTTGTTTCTACGCAAACTAGTCTCAATTTTAAAGCTATCGAGCTGAAAATTTGCACAGTGTTCCGACCGGATCGACCATATCTTATAGCTGCCATAGGAACCATCGGTCTGAAAATGGGTCTTAGTGAGAAAACCTTTTTTGTTTCAATGTTAGCGTCCTTAACGAGAACTTGCAAGCGTATAAAAACTTCGGCGCAAACGAAGTTAGCCTTCTCGTTTTGGTTGAAATAGTTCGCCGGTCGAATCTTAACATTGTAGGCGACATATAGTGCTTATTGATTCTTGGTGATCCAGATTTTACGCATCCATCAAGAGTGATCAAGTATCACGCATAGTCTGAGTCTTTCTCTTCAGACAGGTTGGGCCAATTACAATTGAGATGTATTTCCATGACCTCTACTATTTTTCTCTGTCCTCTTAATCTACATGTCATGTCTTCTCTTTGGATTTTGCAGATGGAATTGCTTGAGCCTGTTACATATTTTGCGGCAATCAGGAAATCAAACCAAAACCCGAGCCGAAAACGCATACCGAAAAGCACAGATTAAAACTCAGAACCAAAATAGGAACTGGAACATATGTTTTGCATTTTTTGAGAATCGGTACTTGAGAACCGATATTTTTGGAACCAAAAAGACCGAAAAGAAAGGAAACCTCATATTTTTTGTGTATTTTCATTTTGAGCTATGTTGTTTCGATTGGTAACCAGCAGGACGGTGAACTAGTAAAATTGTGGTGAAAATGCTCGCAGATTTGTTTATAATAGTTGATGTTCTTTCGTCGCTGCTATGGGTGGCAACTGCAGAATGCGTTGTAGTTGCTCCCATAGCCCAAAAATAAAAAAATTAAACAAAATATTAAAGTAAAAATTAACCAGATTTTCCCCTAAAATTTACAAGTTTTTTAATGCCTAACCGGGTTTCCTTTGAATCTACTACGGTACTTTCTAAAAATAGCATTGAAATTGTGAACCATGTTTATTTGGTAAGCGCAGTGCGAGCGTTGTAAAAGAGAAGCGCATTTTTAAGCAACCAAAGGTTTTTTAAGACTCTAAGTTAAAATAAATTTTAATGTATTTTGTAGCAGAGCTGTAATGTAATCATTACTTCCCATATTTAATTACTTTTCATCAGGGTTGTGCCCCTAACATTATTTTCTTTAATTATCATTTATCAACACTAGGCTACAGCCAAAAAGACCCATTTCTACTGAAACTATTTTTAAGTGAAGTTTGGATTGGTGATCTCAAAAACCGATTTCAAAAAATTTTTCATGGCAACGTTTTTTAAATATGAATTTTTTCTATTTTTTCGGTAGGTGCACTTACGTTTTATGCTCTCTTATATTAATTCATAATGGTCAGATGGAGTCAAGCAAGACATGAATCGAGAGGTAATTGAATGGTCAATAATCGTACTGAACACTATTTTCAAATCGGTTAAATAGTTTGAATACAATAATAAAAAATATTTTTAAAAAATCGATTTTTTGCTCGAAAACGCAATTAATTTAGCTTCCAAACGCCTAGGAAAAATATTTAAATATTCAAAAAAAATATTTTTATTTTTTTTTTGCTTACGAACCGCAATTCTTTGACGAAAATAAAATATCGATGAACAAAATCTGTAAATAAATACAGGAGCTGTGAGCAATTATGTGCTGAAAAAAGTGGTATTTGTGAGATTTTTTAAATGTAAATTTTCGTTTGCTTCGAATTTTGTTCTGTTCTGGAATTTTTTTTCTGATCTAGCTATTCGCCTACTTCTAATATTGATCAAATAACGAAGAAAATAGAAAAAAAATTTTCTAAACACTTAAAATTACTCAAATTTGACTGTTAGTTCCTTCACATAAAATAAATCCAGCTACAATATTTATACATAGATATTCTTCATCAATACCTTATTATCTTTGTAGAAGTGCGATTCTTAAGTCAACAGAATAAAAGTAAAATTTTTTTTGATTTTTTTATATTTTTCCTAGGCGATTAAAAATGAAATTTCTTGCATTTTCGAGCAAAAATCGATTTTTATACCCGTTACTTGTAGAGTAAAAGGGTATACTAAAGTCGTGCAAATGTATGTAACAGGCAAAAGTAATCATTTCCGACCATATAAAGTATATATATTCTTGATCAGCATCAACAGCAGAGTCGATATAGCCATGTCCGTCTGTCTGTCCGTCGGTCTGTATGAACACCTAGATCTCAGGGACTAGAAGAGCTAAAGCAACCAAATTTGAAATGTACACTCCTATTGTCTGCACGCAGATCAAGTTTATTACAAATTTTTGCCACACCCACTTCCGCCCCCACCATAAAAAAGGTTGAATAACTCCCACAATTTTTAAGATATCGATCAAAAATTCAAATTTAAAACTTACATTTATATTCGCATAAGCCCTGAAATTTTGATCAAGATCGGATAATAAATAACCGAGCTAAAAAATGTTTCATACTTTTCGGCTGTCCCACCTCAGGCACACAGGAAGGCTATTAAACATTTCTTTCCATGAGTAACGGGTATATCGAAGTCGGATAGAGCCGACTTTAACTTACGGTCTCGTTTTAAAATATTTTTGGTCATTGTAACCAAACTTCTAAACCGATTTGAAATCAATGTTCTACGTTATTATTGACCTTCATTCATATCTTGCTTGACACCATCTGACGATTATGAATTGAGATATGGCATAAAATGTAAGTGCACCTACCGAAAGAATAAAAAAAATTCATATTTAAAAAATGTTGCCATGAAAAAATTTTTGAATTCGATTTTTGAGATCACCAATCCAAACTACACTTAAAAATAGTTTCAGTGGAAATGGGTCATTTAATTATTTTTTTTTGTAAGCTAGTGTAAATTTCGCAATTGGCACTGACACTAGAACATTGATATTGCAGTTTAAAGCTTTACCTCCTTCGTAACTTTTTTCTGTTGAATGAAGTTCGCGTATTAAAGTACAGTGTACCTTCTCTATTAAGTTGTTGGTTTAAAAGAATTTTTACATATTATCGTTACATATCGGTAGGTTCCGGGATACCGAAATAAAATCTGAGGTAGTAATACGTAACCGAATACCAAAGTAAAAAAGATCTTAATAAGAGAACCTTGCCTCTAAACACATAAGTTTCGATATGTACCAGAACAGAAACGATTCGGTTTGATTCCCTGACATTTTAGTTCGATATTCAGCATTTGTAACGATTTTTACATGTTGGAGGTTTAGAGCCTCTAGGACTGAACCGAAGAAGTCCTAATTTTTGTGCGGGTCGCATCCCTGCTATAAAGTTTTCTTACAGTTTGATCTTTCCACACTGTAACATTACATTCAAGGCCGCATTTTTCCACTTTATTGTTGGAAACTAAGGACCTAAAAACTAATTTTACTTTTACTTGTAGCCTACTATAGCCTAAACTGGGGGAAACTTAAAATGATTTCTATAATGAAATATACAAGTATATAGCAGGATGATATTGGGAATTATAAAAAAAACAAAAATATTTGTGAAGCTCAAATCTATGTATAAGAAACTATTCACTATAAAAAGCCATTTAGAAGCGTAGATCTACAAGGCGAGGCGAATTGAAGCTCTATGGGTATAGGAGAAGTGATTGGACTTGGGACAGGCATGCATGGATAGAGCCATAGGTGGAATGAAATGGGGAGGGGGGGTTTACAAATAAATAAAAGCATTTTTTATTGACTTTTCATATACACTACCTTGCAAAGTTGTTAGTGAAGTAGGGTTGGAAGCGTCTATATCATACACACCTCTATGTGCGCATTCCTTTTTGAAGTTGAGACGGATGGGTGTGCCCGAGAGTGGCTTGTTATTGCGATTCTGTATCTTGAGGCCCACATTGAATGATGCCGTGCCCGAGCTGTTGCCAGTGCAGGGCAGGAATATGCTGAAATCTGGCTTGGAGTGATGCACAAAAAGTTGGCAAACGCTGATGCTGTTTAGGGCAAAGGGTGGCGGGACACTTACTTTTCGGCTCCTGCGGAATGCGTCCGCTTTTCCGGATCGATAGAGTTGGTGCTTTCAGTATGGTATCGTCCATTGTTTGCAGACGATCGAAATCATAGAAATATTTGCGTCGTCCCGCCTTCCATGTGAAGTTCACATAGTTGACCTCCGATGGTATCACCAGATAGTTGTAGAATGTGGTGTCCCTTAGGTCATTGGTAACGCGACTATTGTGAATGGCATAGATGCGATCTGAGTAGCCCTGCGGAAAGTAGAGAGCTAGCGGGGAGTGAGTACTGAAATCACGTCTTGGCGATTTCCTGCCTACTTACCGCTTAGCGTTTTGAGCTGCTGCTCATTCAGCCACAACGAGACGCCGTTCTCCTCGAGGCGGTTGTGTCGCTGGTTACCATTGCCATTGTTGCCCTGTTGTTTCTTGCGCTGACGTCGTGATATGTTGTTCTCTGTCAAGCCATCGATGCCATCGCTGGCATTGCTGTGATTCTCCTCCGAGCTGGATGAGTCAGTACGCCTGTTGTTGTTGCGGTTGTGATGCTGCTGCTGCCGGCATTCGTGCTGGTCTATGCAGAGCAGGGTCTGCACAATCAGCACCAGATAGAACCACTTGACCAGGCGGCAACCAAAGCTCTGATTACGGTGATGATGCGGCTGCTGCTGTGTCATATTTCCTAAAGCAAACAAACAAATTAAAAGCGAAATCGGATTTAATTCCAGCAGGAATGGGTGGGCGATAGTCAGATGAATCGACATTAATCAATGATATTTGATTGAAAAGAGATCGAAATATATTCAAGGTCTGCATTTGTGTCACTGTTTTGTTTGCTTATTTTACCCAGCTGGCTGTTTACGTTTCCTCATTCCTGCTTCCTACCCCGCAGGGCAAATATTGAACAATTCCTCCAAAGGCACTCTTGAAGTAGAAACCCCGATATTTGATCCGCTTGTTTACACGACTCTTCAAGCGATCTTCCATTTGCGCAGTTTACGGTTTCGCATTTTTGCATGCCTGAGACTAGTTAAGCACCAATCATTGATCAATGATCATTTCAGGTGATGCGAAGCGATCCAAATAGCGATCAATATGAAATAGAAAATTTAACTTAAAAACGGAGTTAAATTCATTATGAATGCACTTTTCCAAATTTGCATAACCCACATCCCCGAAAAAACAAAAAATTTTTTGATAGTCGGTTTAATCAGTAAAATTCATTAATAATTTTCTTTAAATCATGAAATAACAAGGGGACTGGAAAAGAAACCTTCAACCAAAATGAACCGTTTCAAGCCAAGCACAAGTACCGATACTTAATCAATACATACTTAGTATTTTTTTAAAAACCGTTTGCCGTTATATTTGGAACCAAAAAACCCGGAACGATACCGATATGGTAATACCGGTACTGTTTAGGTAGTAAATATTTAACTTATCAACTCTTCTAACAAAACTCTTCTTTTCTAAAAATTCCTTTAGAAAAACAAATGAGAAGGTCGGTCAAGCCGGACAATAAATTACTTTGCACCTGCGAAAGAAAGCAGCTTTGTCTTGACAATCGTTCATCCGATCTTTACCAATCCTTCGGCAGATCGATAAATAGTGCTGATTACTAAATGTGTCTAGAAGGTACGAACAACTTTCTGCACAACTGTGGGAGATATGACGTTTTTTCCGAATTGCGGGGGTGGGAGTTGCGTGGTAAATATTGACAATAAACTTAATCTGCCCGCAAGTATAAGAAGTTTATGTCCTATACATGTCGAACCTCACACCAAAAAAAAGAGGAAAGCTAACTAAGGCTCGACCGAAGTTTATATACCCTTGCAGCTTGATGGCGCCACTACTTTGAGCATTTGCTTGCCAGTTTGTTATATGGCACGAATTATACGAAATATTCATCCGATTTTTTACCAAACACCCCAAAATTGTGTGGAATCTGATTATATTCACAACTGGAAGGTATAAAGACGCTACCATTGAAAACAAAAAAGTTTTTCTCACTAGAACTACTTTATCGACCGATAGTTCCTGTGGCAGCTATATGCTAAAGTCATCCGATTTGTATCAAACTTGGTAAAATTATGCGGTAGCATATAATATTAATTAGTTACAAGTTTGAGAGCAATAGCATTGAAACCAAAAAGTTTTTCCTACAAGGACTTTTTTTGAAAACTATATTTTGTATGGCAGCTATAATATATAGTAGACCGATTTTCATCAAACTTGGTGGAATTATGTAAAACCATAGACAACTTAGCAATACGAGGTTTGCATTAAAAACAAAAAAGGTTTTCTCACTAAAACTAGTTTTTTGACCGATGGTTCCTATGGCATATAGCTATATGCTATAGTCATCCGATCCGGCCGGTTCCGAAAAATGCGCAGTGTATTTGTTCCAAAAAGCTTCGTGCAAAGTTTAGCTAAGATAGCTTTTAAACTGACGGAGGATATAGCATAGAAACAGACGGACGGACATGGCTATATCAACTCAGCTCGTCATGCTGATCGAGTATATATATACTATGTGTGGTCGGAGACGCTTCCTTCTATGCGTTACAAACATCTGGACAATTTTAATATACCCTCTACAAGGGTATAAAAATCTGGTGGGTAAAATTAACTACGCTGGCAATAACTTTTTTCAATTTTGTTATGCATGTGATTTTGTTGTTGTTTGTTAACTGTGCTAACTGTTAAATCTACCGAAGAAATTGTAAGTTTCACGTATTTATTTTAGCACTTATTTTGTTGTTGCATTTAACAACTGTAATCATAGTTAACTTAACTACAAATATTTTTGCACTTATTGTGTGGTTTTAATAAGTTACTTTAGTTACTTTACCATAGAGAAATATAGTAGCTCTGACGTGATTTTTTCATCTCATACTTTGTTTTTGCAGCAATTAGCTGCACCCACAGTAAATTTAAACGAAAAAGTGGTATAAACTTTTTGAATAAATTTTGTTTTGTTTGTTTGTTTTGTTTTGTACCGACAGTAAATCTAACAGCGAAAATTTTTGATTTATCAAATTTCAGTTTGGCCCTTATATTTACATTAAACTTGAACGGATTTTGAACTTGAGAATTAAAAGTGGTCTCATTTATGCTATATTCAAGAAATGTTTCGTGCATGTGTTTAGGCAGATTCAATACCAGTTATATCTTAGACGCGTTGCTATTGACGCATGCCGTGTCGCAACGGGTAAAATGTCGTTCAAATCGTGTTCAGTCCAAGGGTCCCGAGTTCGAATCTCCCCAGAGTAAGTAAAATTTTTAAAAATTAAATTAAAGTTTGTTTAATTCGTTTTTTTCCAGAACCAAAGTCGGTGGGAGAGGGCAGATTTGTTTTGGTAGATTCAATCAATACAAGTGATATCTTAGGCGCGTTGCTATTAAAACCCTTTGTGGCGTAGCGTGTGAAGACGTCATTCCAATCGTCTTCATTCCAAAAGTGCCGAGTTCGACTCCCCCCAGAGTAAATAAATAAATAAAATAAAAAAGTTTAATTCGTTGTTTTTCAAAACCAAAATTGGTGGGAGAGGGGGTGCTTTGGGATGATGATGAGCTCAAGTAATATGATAACTTGACAGCTTAAATAGTAACCCTCCAATTCTACAGTTGAGTAAACTACTAAATACTATATGTATGGTAAAATTACTGTGTACAGTGTGGCCGAGTTTAAGGACGCTAACATTGAAAAAAAAAGGTTTCTCTCACCAAGACTCATTTTCCGACCGATCGGTCCTGTGGCAACTGTAAGATATAGTTATCCGATTTTGACAAAAATTTGCAAATTTGTGTAAGAACATGTCGACCCCTGTGCACGAAAACATCGTATGTGCCATTTTTACGAAATTGACCTTTTGATGCAAACTAGTTATAAATCTACTAACCCATCATCTTGTAAAATTATATAGCGATAATCGATAAGTCAAAGTTACATCTGGCTAGCTCGAGGTCTATGGTTGAGTATAATCGATAAGGTTACGGAGATACAACGCAATGAATTTTATCGTATGTGCCAATGTTGAGTTTCTTTCTTGTGGCCGAAATGATCGTTTGTGCCACACAAAACTAATTGTGATGTGAAGTGGCTATATGTACATGGATGCCAGTTGATTCCGAGAATAGCATAATTGAATCTTTTGTGCGAAATCGTACCATTTGGGCACCTAGTGAATGGTCCACCCTTATTCGCAGCGCACGAACAAACCCATACGACTGCATCGAAATGGGGCATAAAGATTTTCAAAACTCGAAGTCATTACTTCCCAGTAAAATTAAATTGAACATAAATTCGCTGCTTATCGCCAAATTTCAGAAAAATTCGGGTTCAATTGAATTATAATTATAATTATAATTATAAGATCAAATCATTATATCATAATACTTTATGTATTTCGACCAAAAAATATATTGACTTACAAAATCTTTGTTTAAAAAATTGTATTCCACCAAAATATCCTAATGAATATTTAAATCTGCAACTTTCGTCACATATTTTGACCCTTTTTAGTCGCGATTTGTAGGTAAACGATTTTGTTGTTTTGACTCTCTTTGATTTTATAGTAAAGTGCTACTCCTTAACTTTAAAATAAACTATCCCCAACATTTCTGCGTTTTTTTTCAATGAAGGTATACCATTTTCAGAAATTGTATACGTTTTTACAAAAATCGAATATTTTGTTGCTACCCCAAAGTATGCAATGGGTGTTGTTGAAAATATTTATTGAAATTCTATACAAATTACTAGCCTGTGGTACTGTTTTTCCAAGGCATAGCTTTGGTTAATTTATTATTTGTATTCAGAATAGTATATCTTCGCTAAAAAAAATCGTACAATTCTTTGGGATAGTTTATTTTAAAATCATCAAGAATCACCACTCACCCTTCAATATACTGGACCTTGTTGCCTAGTGTTATTTAAATAATTTCTTTATCTTTCCAAATGGCACAACTAATAAACGAAGTTCAGTTTTATCTTTGGGGTTTTGGCGTTTTTGAGCTCTGTGGAATAAAAAAGGTGGGTTTTGAATTTAACCTTCAATAAAATTTATTAGCGTTACGAGTGGCCTCTGTTCGACAATTGGGAATATTTTCTCATACTTATTTGGTGACATTTGCGCCATGGTAACGTCAAAGGATTTGGCTGAGAATTTTACAGAAATAGTCTAAAACAAGAGGGCCCCAAAAAATGGTGCAAACTAGTTGCGTTGTTATAGTCGATTAAATGAAGTTTTGAGTACATAAAGCAAAAATCGCTTTTACTCTAACTTTGCTCAGAAAGCATGAACATGCACAGTAACCCGTGAGGCTGCTACTGGACTTCATTCGATCATGTTGCCACTTTTTAGGAGGCAAGGCAATATATAAAAAATAAAAAAACCAAAAATAATTGAAGTGTCCCCGTTTCGTCCCCAAGCCCAGACCCAGACACCAAACAGTCTCACCTCCGTTCTGTGTCTTCCGACTGAGAGAGCAGGTACAAAGTCGTTAGCACTTTGCATGGTGTGAAGTTACCCCAGTCAACCCAAGACGGTCCAGACATTTAACATAATGAAAAACCAGGCGAACAAGTGATCGGATCGTCGACTCGTCGTCTGCTCATCACGTCTGCACACTTGTATGAATGAGCGAACGTGCAAGCCAGTCGACGGGGGAAGGGGGCTGCGACGAGATGATGTCCAAGAAAACAAGTTAAGGCGTCTTAATAAGATCAAACATGGTGATTATGAGGAATTACTTGGAGATAATGACATGTGACTTTAACTTAAACAGCCGCAGACGATGGGGCCAAGGAGCCATATGGTCGAAATGCGATGCGATGCGTCGCTATGTCACAGCAATTAAGGCAAGTCCGAGAGATAAATCCCCGAAATTCTTACTTTACTGGACCTTGGAATCGCTACTGCTCTGTGTCTAATTGGACTTGCCATTCCCTATTTTAATTAGTCATTTTGCAGATTTGGTTGCATTCCCATGAAATGCACTGAACGAGTGTGCCCACAGCTTTTGATTGTGCACTTCTGAGAATCTGACGAGTTAATGAATTGACGGAAGTGGACTTCCAATCTAAATGAAACTACGCAATAATCTCGTTTTTAAGTTTGTAAAAATTAATCAATTCATTTGTTTTGATTTTTATTCAAAATAAAAAAAATTATATTTGTATGAATTAATGCTCGTTGGAGAATGATAAGAGCTTCGAGCACATGAGTTTAGATGTTGTGTGTACGTACGGAGGCGTTGCTAGACCCCGGACCTTGTGAATGGGAATGGTCATGTGCTGACTAGACTAATCAAATTTCTAAATTTGTTTAGACCACATTGATTGTGAACTAATTCTGGGAAAAGCGGAAGAAATTCTTCAAGAGCATATCAGCGAACCACGAACTTGTGGTTTGCTGAGTATGTAGTCTAAGAGCTCTTGAATATATCTGAACCTTCTTAGGGCATGTAGTTTTAAACTAATTTTAAGATTAATCATCAGGGATTTGATTTTGACCTTTAAACCCTGACTTTGTACCGGTACAAGTATGTATGCATATTTTTTTGGAAACTTTGTGGAACACTTCACTTCGTCGGCGTTTTTAGACAGACTTTCACCATATAGGGCCTTTTTTTTTATTTACATTTTAAACTGACAAATGCAAAGCATAAACATTTGATACCCGGTATGGGGCTTGCTACTTTCATTTCTTAATAGCACTTTCAGATTTAAATAAATCCAACTGAAATTTTTACTCACTGAACAAATGTAAGTGTTCTATCATATCCTGTTAACATTTAATAATAATATATAATATTAACATAATATTTTTGAACATTTTTAAAATGCGATTTTTTTTTAACTTTGTCTTCACGGTTCAAGCTTTCCTTATTTGTTGCCTTGATATAGTTAGTTAGTAGTTATATAGTGTGATAGTTAAGAGCCAAAAGGGCCAATTTACACTATGCAACCTATTTTTTTAGTGTAGTTTGGATGCTAAACTAGAAAATCCATTTCAAACATTTTTTTATGGGAACGTTTTCTAAATAAGAATTTTTAAATTTTTGTTCGGTAGGTACACTTACAATTTTTGACATGTGTATCTTAATTCAGAAACGTTTGATAAAGTCTACAAAGATTTGAGTCAAAATGTTTTTGAATCTCGTCAAACATTGTTTTCAAAACGGTTCAGTATTCTGAATACAACGAACGAACAGTATTTGAATAACATTGATTTTTTGCTCTTTCTATTTTAAACGCCTAGGAAAATTATTAAAATATACAAAACAATTTTCTTTAATTTTTTCTAATTATTGCAATAGCGAAGAAAAAAGGTATTGGTACCAAAAGGTACCAATATCAAAAAGTGGTATTGTTATGATTTTGTAGAAAACATTTTTCATTTGCTTCGTTGATTAATTGATGAGCTTTTCTGACGTGGCTTTTCGTACACTTCTTATATTGACCAAAAGACGAAGACAAATACAAAATTATTTTTAGTAAACACATAAAATACTGCAAATGCACTGATAATTCCTCCACTCAAATTGATCTAGCTACGGTATTTATTCATAGATTTTTTTTTACCCACACCTTCTTTTTTTCGTAGAAGTGCTATTATTAAGTAGAAAAAATATAAATAGTTTTTTTTTTATTTTTTTAAATGTATATTTAGGAACTGTTCCATAAAACAAACATTGAAGTCGACTTTCGTGTGGTAGAAATGGGTCACTTAATTTTTGTATTTTTGTAAACTAGTGCCAAATAGGCCTCATCTATTTATCAATAGGACAAAGTTTCCAATGCAATTATTTGTTTTGCTTTGCTTCGTCTGTTAAGAGAATAGCACGAAAAGAGAGAGAGCACATAACAAGCGATCAACTCTCGGTGTGCGCGTCACTATTAAATAGCGTGAATTAAATGACCTAAACCATTATAAAACTATTGTTTAATAGCTCAAATCAAAATGAATATTAAAGTATAGACATTGGCCGTGTTTACCAGCACAAATCGATGCCAAAAATCGATGGATCTAGTTCGATTGTTGTGCTGAACGAATGTGATGTGCAATCATGATTGCCAGTTTTTTTTGATTGTGATGGATGAAAAAATAAGAAAAATTCCAGCTGTCATATAAAATTAAAACGATAACTTTCGCGGATACTATTTTTTTTACTAAAAATTCCATAAAAACCGTTCAGCATAAGCCAATCTACTTTTTTTTATGGATGATGTTTGATGTACGATTTTTTATGTTTGATGTATGCTGGTGAACAAGGCCATTATGTTTTAAAATTTTTATTAAATTGCATGCTATATGTGTTTATAATAATAAATGTTCTTCCAGTGTAATTTCCGGGTTCAACAGCATAAAACATTAATTTTCAATAAAGGTTAAAGTTGTGTCACCCCCGGGTCCCCCCATTGAAACTTTTTTTTAGAACATTAATCAATACTTAAAGATTCTTAGCTGTTAAAATCAGATGCACGTTTCTGCCCGTTTTTGTGTAATCGTTCATACAAGATCTCCACCTAGTTCAATTTCAATCGTTTTTATTATGTGCAAATATAAATTTTTCGGTTGTTCTCTTGTTGCTCATTTTCGATCTGCTTGTCCCGTTGTCTTCCGTGTGCTTTGCTTTTTAATTTTTTCCTGAATTTTTCAACATAATAATTTAATCATTTGTACAAAATCTTTCTATAGGAACATCTTATCAGTGTGAGCTTTCTCGGCACTATTTATATATTTTTGATATTTAGTGGTCTGGAAACAGCTCAAATGTTGAAAAATTTCGGAACGCTTTCGATTTAATTAAATCTCATATCGAAAGTCACGGCTGCACATTAATCACTTTGAAGCAGGAACTTTACTAAAATATAGCATTAAAATTTTTTTTCAATTTTGGAAAAAATGTTGCCGCATAAAAGAAAAAGTTAGTCAAAAATACTCGTATTGGTTTGCCACAAATGACAACATTTCCTTCAGTTTGCAAGTATCAGGATCAATTCAAAATCGGATACTCTAGGCCGTCTCTGATTTTGAATTGATCCTGATATTAAAAAAATTAAATTTTATGATGTAGACGGGTAGGAAAGGGAGATACGCGTTGTCAACGGTAACTATTTCATATATTAAATTTTATGATATAGCTATATAACAAATTTCAAGTCGGTATCTCTACTGGAAGTATTTTGGGCCACCTTCTCAATAAATGACCGTCTACTTGGTTGCCCGACTTATCGATAAATTTCCAAAGGTGTTTCTACTCCGTTCAGCCTCCACCTCCACGTCCGCAGCAGCTGATCTGGTCTGTTTGTTTACATTTGCGCATCAATCGAAATGAATTTAGGTGACATTATATTACTAATAGTAATTAAATAACAACAATTGCGCTTAATAAATTTGTACAAAAATGTTCTGGATATGATAACTGGCCGTTTTTTTGCGCATAACTTGAGTATCGTTCATCCGATCTTTATAATATAAATAATCTTGATTACTTAATATCTCTAGAAGGCACAAACCTTCTATCTACAAAACTGTGGGAGAAATAATGTTTTTTCTTAATTGCGGGGGCGGGAGGGGGCGTGGCCAAAATAAAAAATAAACTTGTTTAAGCTGCGTTGGAGACAAAAAAGTTTTTCAAACTAAAACTACTTTTTCGACCGATAGTTCCTATGGCAGCTACATATATGCTATAGTCATCCGATCCGTCCGACAAATGTGCAGCGTATTTGTACCAAAAAGCTAGCTATTAAACTGACGAAGGAGATAGCATAGTAACAGGCGGACGGACAGACGGACATGGCTATATCAACTCAGCTCGTCATGCTGATCAAGAATGTATATACTTTATGTGGGCTGAGATGCTTCCTTCTATGCGTTTCAAACATCTGGACAATTTTAATATACCCTCTACCAGGGTATACAAAATAATGGATTCATTTTCCTACCTAATATAACTATGTACAATGAGAAGCTCAGCTTGGCCTTTTAGGCTTTTAAGCTAAATACTTTTATTCAGGGCCTAATAACGGAACCGTTAACCAAAATAAACCGTTTCAAATCAAGTACCGGAATCGGAACCGGAACCGATACACATTTTTTTTTTGAGAACCGAATGCCGCTTACCGTTATTATTGGAACCGATAGCACCGGAACGAAACCGAATCGTTGGTACCGGTACAGTTTGGTTTTTTTTTTACCTTTGCAGAGCGCAGATGATATTGCAGGAAAAGGAACTTGGTGATAGAAACACATCAATTATGTCAACAAATAAGCGAATGGATTCCATTAAGACTTTTCTCGCACTTAAACGTGTTCGAAACCATGAAAACATTCTTAACTGGTAGTCAGAATCCTCCACAAAGTTCCCAGAATTGTATGAGATTTCAAAAGTCGTGCTTTCTGTTCCAGCTATGCAGGTTAGCGTGGAACCTTTTCTCTGGTTCATTTTCTTTATAATGAATCCGCTATGAAGTTGTATGGTCTCAACCACATTGAATGCAATTACAAGAATGCTATATAGTTAGTGGACATTACAAATTCGAAGTTAAATTCGAAAACTAATAATATATCTACGTTCTTACATGTTAAATACGTAAAAAATCCGAAATATGATATAATTTTACTTTTAAGGTGAAACCATTCACTTGGTGTTGAATTTTCAGTCGGTTTATTACACAGGAATAAAATGATTTAGATTTATCTCAGAATCTAATATATCCAATATTAAAAATAAGCAATACTTTTACCGGTACATACCGGTATACCGCAATTAAAATCCGAGTACCGTATCGAAAGCGAAAACCGAAATTAATTGAAAACCGAAATAGAACCTTTAACCGAAACATTCATTTCGGTACGTATCGGAACCGGTACCGGAACCGAAATTCGTTTCGGGATTAAGCCCTGCTTTTAACACGACACAAATCATATGGGTATTGAGCGATTTAGCATCTTGTAATAGTTTATTGTTTGTATTTAGTCCTTTAAGTCAGAGATGAATGCACTCACAGCTTTAAAAATGTTTCTTAAATCAACAATTATATAAAAAAGAACAAGGAGAGGAAACAAAAATCTCTTAACGGTTATTTTTATGCCCTTGCAAAGGGTATAATAATTTTGCCAAAAGTGTGCAACACATAGAAATATTAATTTCCGATCCCATAAGCTATGTACATTCTTGATCAGGTTGACGAGCTGAGTCGATAAGACGCCTATTTTGTGTTTAAGTTCCCGAGGTATTGAGTTCGAATCCTAAGTAAATAAAAAAACTTGAAGTTTTACGTTTTTCAGAGATAAGACTTTGCAAATTATTGCATTTTATTATTTTATGTTATTAATTATTAATTTAGAGCGATATCTGTGGAAAGTACGACTGAAAGGACCAATAACATAACTTAATCCAAATCTCTTCCTAATTGTTTAGATCAGGATTTATTCGCAATTGGTGACCCCAACGTGTTGTGCGAATTCTCTACGTTTTTTATTTGGTTTTCGTTCCGAAGTAAGATTCCCAGACAGAATGAAGTTATGAAACATTGTCGTTTGTCCACTTGTCCAGTTGTCACCGACAATATAATTGCTCTCGGACAACGCAGACAGCCAGAAAAAGGGACAGATTAACATTTTAGCGTGAAACCAACAACAGCATCAACACCAGCACCAGATGAAGAAGCAGCAACAACAACAATTTGTTAGCTCTTTACGATTATTGCCTTTCTCACACCTTATTACCAAGAAAATAAAGAAGCAGCAACAACAAATAGGCGACGATGAAATGTGAAAAAAGAGAACAAGAAGCTGCCTCTTGGTCAGTGCCCAGTGCATTGGGGATGGGGCATGGTGAGAGGAAATCGCACACTCATACGACGACAACATCGACGACGACGTCCAGGCACTCGAACTCTAAACAATAAATGTACATTTGTATGTATGTATGTGTGGAGTGGGCACCTTTGCAGACCAAACATTCAGACCTGAATCAAGTCGAGGGGCAGACAAACAGAGAAACAAAAATAAAACGATCATAAACAATCTATACAAAAAAAAAATTAAAACAAAAAATAAAATAACAACAAACAAATTGTTGGCAACAGGCAAACAAGTTGCTTCTGAAGAGGATACAAGATCGCAAAATGCTGATTAAGTGATTTAAATGACGACCGCTAAACTTGCTCTGACAGTGTTCCACCCAACTGCAAATAACCCAGCAAATAATCAGAATTAGTGAAGATAAACGACCTTTCAATGCCCTTAAGACAAGAATTCACTTTCCATTTCACACCGAGCTCAGCAATGTGCTTATTTAAATATACCACTGTGTCCAATCCGCGAAGCATATAGTAACCTTCCGCTATTGTCTTCAGAGCTCGCTGCAATTTACTTTGAATTTCTATATTCATCTTTGGCCCGATATTTTTTTCACAACCGCTTAACGGTCTCGGCGGCTGTCCGCCAGTCGTTTTTGATTCGTGTGAGCTGGCACCAGTTGTGCACACCAAGCTTGGCCATGTCATGCCGCTCCTGGTCTTCCCATCTCAGTTTCGGTCGTCCCTTCCTGACTTTTTTTCCCAAAGTCTTTCATCTTCCGATCGTATAACTGTTTGACTGGTTAGGTTGCCCTAAATTTGTATTTTTTAGAAAATATTTTTCTAAAATTTTGGGTGAATCGCCTTAGAATGGATTTTACAGAAGAATTTCTAATTTTCAGGTGAACTTGGGGCTTTATATGGTGGGTTGTTTTTTGAGTGTACTTCTCAACATCATCACGTACTTGACAGGGCTTCAAAGAACTTTGAACTTATTGTTATGCGAAAGCGGTTTTATAATCAACTTAAAGATGGTGGGTGATGGTTTGTGTCTCATGTGTTTTCTCCAGGATTTGTGAATATCTGGTCTGTGGTGGATCTACCAGGCCTAAAGCCATACTGGGTCCACAAAGTCCGCTCAGTGTGCTAATAAGCAGCTTTAGACGTGAACAAATAATGCACGACAGAACCTTATATGCAATGGGCAGGAGACTGATCCCACGGAAGTTGGCGCAGACTGCTAGGTGCCCCTTTTTAAAATTGGGCAAAATTCACGTAAACTCCAATCTTCGTGATGCTCACGTTGGACCATATTTGGCATAGGAGTTGGTGCATGCACCAGCCTCCTGTCTTGAACAATTCTAGTGGGTAGCTTATCAGCGCCAGCTGATTTGATATTCTTTAGCCTGCTTATGGCTAATCAAACTTCCCTGATGGACCAGTGGGTCTATCTCTATATTGTCCATTGGTGACATCGCTACTTCTCTAGAGGCGGCATTGTGTTTGTCCTCGCATCCCAGCAGGTTGAAAAAACAGCTTCTCCGTTTATCTAGTCCTTGCATTGTGCATCTCTAGAATCAACTCGAGACCGGATCCTAATTAGAGTTAACCGGTTCAAAAGTGGTTCAGAGCCAAATCTGAGAAATTATTTGAGCAATGAACTAGACATTTTTCTGTATGTTGGAAGTATGGAGTTTGATACTTTCCAAAGTCGAGTCCGGTTCTGAGCAAATTTGCTCAAATCTTGTACCGATTATCAGTCACTGTAAGCTTAAGTATAAACGGTTTCATAAAATACATATCCACACAATGCATACGACCCGAATGTCGCCGGCTATACAGCTAGTATCTTCTGGCTAGTAACATAGAGGAAAGCTAACTTCGGCTCGACCGAAGATCCAATAAAAATCAGTCCAGGTCTTGCTGGGATCCTTTGACAAAATTCACGCATTCAAGAGGTCTTCTTCGTATGTATGCATCGGTGTGTAATGCTTGGCTGAGAGTTTGACTGTATGCGATAAACTGTATGCGCTCTCTCGTTCTCTCTCGCACCGACTCTCTCTCTGCTTATGCTTAGTGTTGTAGCGCACGCGACCTTTTGAAAAGAACATTTTACATTTGGGTCTGGCTGTTGGTGCGGGAGGTTATGGGTTCGATCCCGCCTCGGACCATCTAGTAAAAAGTTTTTTCTTTCTTTAGAAAAAAGCTTTTATACACCCGATCACCTTCACCAGCTACTGGCGCCAGGCTGCGAAGTGACTAGCGCATGAAAATTGCAAAACATTCTCTAACTATTGCCGTTCGGATTCGGCGTCAAACTGTAGGTCCCTTTCTCTTGTGCGAAAAATGTATAAGCGCACGCGCCAAGAGATCGAGCGAAGCTTGGCCCTGGCCCTCCTGGATGTGCTGCTCGAGCCAATTTTACTTTTACTTATTTAAATTTTTGGAATAATGAAAAAGCAACAACGTTATGGAGATTATAGCCATGGCCGTCTTTTCGTATGAACAAACAGATCTTAGAGATGGTGAGAGCTAGAGACCCCGAACTTGGACTCTTAGGCTCCTTATACATCCACATACGATTGTGCTGGAAAATAAAGATCGTTTTCAATTTCTGCGCATCCTTCGGCCTCCCACGGCCAAAAATTTAAATATTTTCATATTATTTCTTATTAATATATTCAAAAGTATTCCAGTTACGCGAGCATCGCTCAATAATTCGCTCCCGCGACCATTCATACCGTTCTCTCTGTGAAATATTTGTTATGTCTGGTTGAAAGCGAGGGTAAGAACTAAGAGCAGCACACTGCAATTTGCAAAGCCAATAGCTTAATTCAATTGGAAAAAATACAAAATGTATCCTTATTGAAATACGAAGGCAGATTGATTATTTTACTACAGTTGCGCTGATGCATATTATACGTAGTCAATTCTGACTTACAAACCCATTTTGAAAAATTTCAAATGAAGCCACAAGAAATAGTCACTAAACAAAAAAATTACGATTTTTTGGAAAAAATACACATGGTTCAACGTTTGTGAACGTCTAAAGCTGCTTATTAGCAGACTGATTGAACCTTATTAGTGTGACTTTAGGCCTGGTAAATACACCACAGACCAGATATTCACATTACGACAAATCCTGGAGAAGACCTTTGAGAAAGATATCAAAGTCATAACGTCTATTTGTTGATTATAAAGCCGCCTTCGACACACCGATAAGGTGAAGGTTCTTTGAAGCCCTGTCTACCTTTGGTATACCAGCAAAAAATGTTCGACTTTGCATGATGACGTTTAGAAGCACGCAAAGCTCACTCAAAATAGGAAAGAACCTCTCCGAACCATTTGATACCAAAAGAGGTTGTAGGCAGGGTGATAGCTTATCGTGTGACTTCTCTAATCTGCTGATGGAGTTTATACTGCGCCAGTGCCCAAATGCCAACAGATCGGGCACAATTCTTCGTAAAGATGTAATGCTACTCGCGTACGCCGATCATATTGACTTTATCGGCAAATACGAACGGGCGGTAAGCAGGGCGTTTTCAGAGATTGAGCATCAGTCTAAACTGATGGGCTTAGCGGTAAACGAGGACAAGACTAAGTACCTAGTATCCACGCACAAATGGGAGAGTACAACTTGAAGGTTGTAAAGGATTTTGTGTACCTCGGATCAATGATAACCGGCGACAACAACATCGGCCTGGAAATCCGAAGAAAAATTACTTTTGCAAGCCGATGCTATTACGGGCTCAGTAGGGAGTTCACGACTAGAGCCTGTCCTGCAATACGGCGCATAAGCATGGACATTAACAGCAGCGGATGAGGCGGCGTGCTCGAGCGAAAAATCCTTCGGAGGATTTCTGGACCTTTAAAAGTTGGCGATGGATTCCGCATCCGAATGAATCTCAAACTGTAAGCGCTCTCTAGGGACACCAGTCTAGTCAAGCGCATAAAACAACAGCGGCTGCGCTGAATGGGACATGTTACCCGTATGGATGAAGAAGCTTCTGTAAAAAAGGAGTACATACTGAAGCCGGATGACT
>JBAMBO010000581.1:0-78508 GCA_037044535.1 Lordiphosa magnipectinata
TGTTGATAACACGCGCTCCTTAAGGCTCGGCTGTTGATGCTGATCAAGAAGAGATTAATAAAGGATTGGATAGTTGATATCGCATACAAAAACAAGTGAGAAAGTCGGTCAAGCCCAAATATATGACACTCTGTACCAGTTAATGCCGGCGCTCACATTTGCTTGCTCGTTATACGCGTTATGCGCTGTTTTACGCGTTCTATGCGTTATACGCTGTTATACGCGTTAAACGCTGTTATACGCTCATCTCTAAGTTTCTCTCTCTCTATCTCTCTCTCTCTCTCTCTCTCCCAAAGATTGTGTTTGTTTGAATACAGCGGTGGTTGGCAGGAAGTGAGGGGAGTGCCGGTTAACTTTTTTTGTTCATAACTTGAGTATCGTTCATCCGATCTTTATCATTCCTTCAATGTACGAACAATCTATCATCAAAACTGTGGGAGATATGACGTTTTTTTCAAAATTTCGGGGGCGGGAGGGGGCGTTGCAAAAATTGAAAATAAACTGGATCTGAATGCAGGTATAATGAGTTTTTGTCCCATACATGTCAAGCCTCTATCTCTTAACATCTCTGAGATCTCTTCGTTCATACGGACGGACGGACAGACGGACGGACAGACAGACGGACGGACGGACAGACGGCTGTTGATGCTGATCAAGAATATATATACTTTATAGGATCGGAAACGATTCCTTCTCCCTGTTACATACTTTTGCACAAACTTAATATACTCTATATACCTTCGGTACAGAGTATTTTTTGACCTTGGGAGTTTCCGAATTTTAATATATTATTTCAATATTCAATAATACAAACTGAGTTTTAACACAATCGGATGAAATAAAGTTATTTCCATACAGAGTTTTCGAGTAATTTTTATACCCTGGGGACGAATTTCCAACATCGGAAACTGAAATTACAAATTATTTGGCATTATATTCTTACAAACCGAGTTTCGAGTCAATTGGGTGAAAATTAGTTCTTTGCATTGCGAAGCCCCAGGAGCTCGCAACATTACTATATGTAATAATAGCACATTATTTCCACCTGAAGTCACAAATTCTCACTAATATTATTATTATTATTATAATTTATATATAACTACTAAGTAACTTGAAGTGCAACATTGTAATTTCCTTAGAATTAGTTAAATAAAAGATTCAAAGCACGCGCGTACAATCAACGCCATCAGCTGACGATAGGCGACTTCGACTGCATTGTTATCGGCAGCACGGCTATCGACGTCGCTAGCGACTGCGCCCAGCAGCCTATAAAATCAGTGCCTCAGCGTAGTGGCAATTCACTTGGTGCCCGGCATCGGTCGAGTCAACACCTTGGAGCAGAAATTGTAAAATTTATTTATTTATTTATTTTTCTATTAATTTTTTATTATTTATTTATTAAAACCATTATCAATTCATTCCCAATCGAATCAGGTATGGACTCCTGCTCGTCTTGTGGCTCTACAATTGGTACAGCGGCTTGCAGATTTTGCCTTGACCGCTCCCCAAAGATAATAGTCTAACGGTGTCAAATCACAGCTTCTTGGCGGAAAATCTCATCAAATCACATCTAAATATTTTCATTACTTGTTCGTCGCTCAAGGCGTTCAGTTGATTTAATTTTCTTTTATTTTCTTGTCTTGAATTTTTTGTACAATAGCTTTTGGGATCATAGGATGGTTCCTTAGAAAGTATTTCTTTGAGGTTGAGAGTTATATCCATGATTTTCTTTTATTTTGTTGTCTTGAAATATTTTCCAATATCTTCTGGATCAGCGGATGCGTCTCACCACCGTCTGCCTCCTGGTAGAAGAATTTCTTTGAGGATAGGACTTATAAATATGACCTGATTTTTCAGTTGATTTAATTTTCTTGTCTTGCATTTTTTGTACAATATGTTTTGGGATCGTAGGATGGTTCCTTAGACAGTATTTCTTTGAAGTTGAGAGTCATATCCATGATTTTCTTTTATTTTGTTGTCTTGAAATATTTTCCAATATCTTTTGGATCAGCGGATGCGTCTCACCATCGTCTGCCTCCTGGTAGAAGTATTTCTTTGAGGTTCAGATTCATATCCATGACCTGATCGTTCAGTTGATTTAATTTTTTTTTTTTCTTGTCTTGAATTTTTTGTACAATAGCTTTTGGGATCATAGGATGGTTCCTTAGAAAGTATTTCTTTGAGGTTGAGAGTTATATCCATGATTTTCTTTTATATTGTTGTCTTTAAATATTTTCCAATATCTTCTGGATCATCGGATGCGTCTCACCATCGCACCCACATCGTATAAGTGCTTTCACCCTCCAAATGAAAAAAATAGAAAAACCTCATAAAATACACATTAAAGTTACTTTTCTAGGCACTTGAGGGTTTACTGAATCGCCTCCTTAAAGGCTCTTTTCAGACGCATATTGGAGTGCAACTCTGCATATATTTATTTCGGAAAGTAAATTCGTAAATATCAAACTCACCTTAATTTTTTGTCCACTCTCGTTTTTTAAGCAATTGCTTACATATTCTTCAATGTCAAAGGCGAAATACTTTCGATACACATTTGTTTTTGGTCTTGGCATTTTAAGCGATCGTTTTGATTGACTTGCAACTCTTAAATTAATTAAATAATATTTGCAGTTTCGCAGCACAAACACGAATAAAAATTTTACAACGATTAACCGTAGGTGACTGTACACTGAGCTCTTTCGTTTTGCATAAAAAAGGGACAGCATCCGAAGAATTAGCAGAAAGCCAACATGCAAACACGGAACTTAAGCGAAAGAGCGCCAAATATATACATATTTTTGTTGCTGGTTTTGTTTCAGTCTTTCGCACAGAAACCTATATGCTAGACAAAAACAATATCCTTTGTCTCTCTCTCACTCGCAGTCAGCAGCTCTGAATATAGAGATGTCACTCTCTGGCGCAGGTAGCAGCTCTGAATATATCGATGACAAAATTCCGTGTGGCAACTACGGAAGTTAAAAAAAGTAAAATATTGCTCAGAACCGAAACTGTACCGGTACACTGTTTAGGTTCTTTTCGGTTCTAAATATATCGGTTCTTGAATACCAGTATACTAAAAATTAAAAATATCGGTTCCGGTACAGGTTCCGGTTCTGAATTTAAATCGTTTCTTTTTGGTATACGTTTCCGGTTCCGATTTGATACCCTGGCTAAGATACATTTTTATTATATAGTATAAAAATAAACAAAAACAATACTATTATAGCTGAAGCCCATAAAGGTAAGAATAAAGCATATAAAAATGATTTTCTGAGCATCTTCGTAGACTGCCAAAAAAAATCAAGGTTGCAAATGCAAGAAAAATTACAACAATCTGCTGCAAATCGTCGACTGTGACATCTTGGCCTATAAAGTAGTGATAGTCTACAATGGTGGATGGCATGCAAAGCAAAGCGGCTCTTAAAGGCCTAAACAATTGTAGTGCAGCTCTACTTGTTAAGTTAAATAATTAATTTTTTAAGGGCAGTGCAATTCATTGTTTTCTTTTTTACAGATTCTATTTCAACGCACGGTCGAACAGCACACAAGAACTATCAAAAGTCGCTTCAATGAAGATTATAATGAAGAAAATAATAATAACAATGAAAAACAAGAAAGAAAGTCGGTCAAGCCCGCCTATAACATACTCTGTAACCTTACACTCGCATTTGCTCAGGAGTCAAACGGACAGTTAACACCCCGCGCACAACGCGGTGTGCTCTCTAAGTTTCTCTCTCTCTCTCTCTTTCTCTCTCGCACTAAGATTGCCTGTGTTGAACGGTTAGGGTCAGTGTTGCCAACTTATGCTAAACAATCAAATCCGTTTTCGGCGGGACGGAGAGGAAAAAAAAGCTATATTTTTCGACAAAAAAGCTGGAAAAAAGCGCATGTCTTTTCATATTATTGTGCGATGAAGTTCCTCGTCCTCATTCTTACCTTAGGCCACAGCTGTGCCTATTAGCTTAAGGTAACAAGGAAGGACCTTATAAATAATCGACGGAGCATTTCGCATGTCGACGTAACCCGTAGCTACTTAGTACTTGCAATTGTTTTGGTACACAGTTTTTTTGGTCATAAAATGAAAACGAATGAATATTTTTAAAAACTTTTTTCTGCTTTTTATTCGGTTACTTAATGGCTACAAATCGTAGAACAACTTATTCAAAATGGCAGCCATATGCCTTCCAGCAACGCCGAAGTCTCTCTGGCCACTCATCGCCTGCCCGACAGCATTTGAATCGCTAACAAGGCTAACTCAAAAAGACTTTCATTACCTCCAGCGTCCTTGGAAGCAATTACTGAACTCCAAAACTTTAGTTTCATCGTAGTTATTCAATATCTTCTTCGAAAAATACTTCCACAATGGTATCAATGCATTGCTTTTTTTGAAGGTAGAATGTTATGCATTTGCAACAACTGCAGAGGTATCTCAAGAGGTGTTAACTGGCCGTTTTTTGCTCATAACTTGAGTATCGTTCATCCGATCTTTATCATTCCTTCAGCAAATCAATAAATAATTTTGATTACTAGATATCCCTAAAAGGTACGAACCATCTTTCATCAAAACTGAGGAAGATACACGTTTTTTCTAAATTGCGGGGGCGGGAGGGTGCGTGTCAAAAATTGACAATAAACTTGATCTGCCTGCAAGTATAAGAAGTATATGTCCCATACATGTTTAACCTGTATCTGTTACCATCTCTGAGATCTCTTCGTTCATACGGACAGACAGTCGGAGTTGATTCCTTCTGGATGTTACATACTTTTGCAAACTTAATATACTCTGTGTACCTTTGGTACGGAGTATAAAAATCTCCACTCTGCTATAGCATATAGCTGCCATAGAATCGAATTTTTTGTATTCAACGTATACGTCCCCAAACCTCGTTTTTATAAGTTTTGGGGATTTTTTTATTTAAATCAAAAACGGCGAGAAAACAGTTCGGTTAGAAAAAATTTACAAGATAGAAAAATTTTTATTGTCAATTTTTGAACTTGGTGTTCCTAAATTCTTCAGAAACAGGTATCAAATCTGATGGGCAGACACTTTTTTAAATTTTGTTGACCATTTTTATTGAAGCTGCGAACCACTCAATATAAGTTTGTCTGCCGGTCACAACGCCCAAAATTTTTTTGGGGCCTGCGACCGATTTTCAAACGGCCTTATCGCCCAAAACAAATTGGGAGGTCCTTGGGGGGTTATGTCATGTCACCTACTTGGACATCCCCAATATGCAAATCCGAAATTCCCTGCTCACATGTTGGCCAAATGTGGGCGATAGAGAGGGCGAGGACGGTGGCGAGGCGCTATTAACGCGCGTTGGCGTCGTTTAAAATGCGCTGCGATTCCATATTCAGTCGGTCGAATGACTTATCCATATGGAATTCATTCTCGCTGTTTGCCTCCTGCGGCACCACATCCGTATTTTTATCCTCCAAACTGGAATGGCTGGCCATATTGCGGGACAACGTCTCGGCACTACCCTTATCCGCCTCGGTGATGGTAGCATCGCCATTGGCATGTCAACGATTACGTTTGCTGCGGAATTTGATAAAGATCACCACGCAAATGGCCACCAGGAACAAAGGGTGCAATGACGCCAACCAAGGCGCCCAACAGCGGTGTCAACGAAATAGAAAAACTAGAGATGGAACTCATCAGCTGATCCAAGCATAGCTCAACGATCGATTACCGATAGTCGAGTTTCGTAGCACTCAGCTTAAGGGAAGAAATCTCGATAGTCTGTTGGCGAGTTTGACTTAAATAGTTGGCGGTTTCAAATGGCTGGACGAGGAGAATTGTTGCGCCAACCAGGTAATCCGCGAGAATGAGTACGTTGCAATCCTGAAAAACAGGAATGTTGGATTGCTCGCCGGAATAGGGATTGAGGGATATAATGCAGGTTCTTAAAAATGTGGCTACAAAAGACGACGTTGCAGAGATAATAGATCAATTCGACATAGTCCAAGCAGGTGCATGAGCTAAAGGAAGAATATAAGGCACTAAGATCCGAACTTGAGCAGATCACAAGGAACTAATGACAATGGTACACAGAAGCAATCGACAAAAAATTGATTTTCCGAGAAGTAACAGCGGCTCACTAAACGGAGAGGCTCAAATGATTTGTCGTGAAATCATGAAACTCAACAACGTGAAGATAAAACAGTCAAGAATCTTTTTCAAGAGTGGCAATAAAATGGGAATTGTGGTGGAAATGGACATCCTTACCTAGATGTTGTAGTTAATAGTACCTGTGATAGTAGCTTTAGTTTTATGTGCGTGAACCCATGTGATGTTTTTGAATGCGTCCTTAAAATTAAGTCGAATGCTGTTGGGTTGGACGATATGCATCCTAAATTCTTTAAGCTTATCTTACCAAAAATCATTAACCATGTATCATATATCTGTAACACTGCTTTTGCGACTTCAACTTTTCCGGAAAATTGGAAAATAGCCAAGATTGATCCATTACCAAAGGCAAACGACAAATATAGACCGATATACATACTTCCCTTCATGTCTAAAGTATTTGAGCATCTTATGTAACATCAGATTAGCAAACTTTTAAGCCTAAATGCAATGTTAAGTAATATGCAATCCGGTTTCCGGAAGCACAGAAGTTATGTAACGGCATTAATAAAG
The DNA here is from genome assembly GCA_037044535.1 of Lordiphosa magnipectinata. NCBI lineage: Eukaryota > Metazoa > Arthropoda > Insecta > Diptera > Drosophilidae > Lordiphosa > Lordiphosa magnipectinata. The sequence goes on from JBAMBO010000581.1 coordinate 6,644, forward strand.
GTCGCTGAAGATATTCGTAAGCAAGTTGATAACAGTAAGGTAACATTTCTGACAGTACTTGACTTTAGCAAAGCCTTTGATACGGTAAACCATGAAATTTAATGTACCAAACTAGTCAAATTTTTTAATTTCTCAGCAACTGCCATCAAACTTATCTCTTCTACCTATGTGGAAGAAGACAGACTGTGATTACCGATCTTGAGAAGTCAGCAGTCTTGTCTCCAAAACGTGGTTTACCTCAAGGGTCAATTCTTGGTCCACTTCTCTTCTCAATGTATGTAAACGATGTCCCTGTTGCAGTGTCTAACTGTAATGTTCACATGTATGCCGATGATGTCCAGCTTTATGTCAGTTGTCCCTTAGAATGAATAAATAAATGTGTATGTTTATCTAACAGTGAATTGTCTAATGTTAGTAGGTGGGCCATTTGTAATGGCTTGTCACTTAATTCGTCAAAATGTAAGTGTATTGATATATACAAAAAACCGCTGAGTACTGAAAGCCCGCCGGACTTAATCGTTAACAGCACACCGATAAATTATGTCGAGCAGGCGCTAAATCTCGGCATAATCATTAACAACACTCTATCATGGAGTGATCATGTGATTAAAGCCACCCGAAAGACCTTTGGACTTCTAAGACAGCTCTCATTAACCCAGTAGGTTTTACCTACCGATCTTAGACTATTGATAGCAAAAACATATCTGTCACCTACGCTCTGCTATGGAATTGAGATATTTGAAAACTGCGATATAGCTTCTCAGCGTAGGCTTAAAGTATTGTAAGTATTGTTGGATACGTCTACAATGTCAAGCGAAGAGAACATTACGGAGTTTGCTACACACAATCTATTAACACAAATTTAAAGTCTTGGACTGATTACAGATGCATGATACTTCTGCACAGCGTAATTTGCACGAAAGAACCAAGCTATTTATATGATGAATTAAGCTTCAGCACATCGGCTAGAACCAAAAACATAAATAACATACGTCTTAAATTAACGTGTTCAGAGCGACAATTTTTTGTTCACACTGTACGTCTGTGGAATCAATTACCTACACAAATAAAAATAGTTAGTAACGCAGCGCAATTTAGGGTCAAACTAAAAGAGTTTTTAATAGGAAACAATTAATAATAACATTAAATTACACAAATCATTGAAATAAATGTATTACCAACTCCCCTTATTTTTTGACTCCCATTTTTTTTTTGGCACCCACCCCCTGTCTCCACTCCTTAGGGGGGCTCCCATACAAAATTGATGAATAATTTATGTTTTTTTTGATTTCGTACCACTGCCACTTGACTACCACTCCAAAGTGGCTCCTAGCCATGGAAAATATAAGAACAACCCCAACTATTTTTCCCTTCCCGACATTTTTGTCCTTGGCCCCTACTCCTATCTCCCCTCCCTAGGGGGGTACCCATACAAAAATGACATTTTTATAAAATTGTCCTCCAACACCCCAAAACACTTCCCAGGAGGGTAAAATGTATGACCAACCCCCATTATTTTTAACTTCCCAACATATTTGTTCTTGGCGCCCACCCCCTGTCTCCACTTTCTAGGGGGGCTCCCATACAAAATTGATGATAAATGCATGTTTGTATGGATTTACTAATACAATGTTATGACAATATACTTAGGTGGCAATACACTGGGATGGTAAAATGCTACCGGAGATGCAAGGGAAAAAAAGTTCCTCGACTTCCTGTGATCGCTGCGTATGATCAAAGAAAAATGGGAAGAAATAACGGACGAACCGTACTGCTCTGGTCCAAAGGATAACCTAGTTGCTACCAAATTCCAGCTCCAGTACAAGTTGACGTTAGGACATTTTGTGTAGCTCAAATTAACAAAAAAACAGCCCCGATCAGACTTTAATGAATTTCTGCAAATTGTACTTTTGTTCCTTGGCGAAGACATGCCCAATTATAACTTCAGCCCTCCAGGGGCCGTCAGTCCTGCTCGATGGATGGCTAAGGCTATATACGGCATAAAAATATTTTTGTTTCTGAAGCATTTTCGATTGACTGAGAAAGAATTGAACTGGCTCCGTGATGTTTGCATTTTTATTGTCACGCTTTACATAAAGGTATGGTATAGCAGCACCAGTGCTATCGAGGCTCCTAATCAGGATATTAATTTTTTGAAATCGGCTGCGAAATAGTTCGATCCAATTGTGTCGCAGGCTTTAGTGGCGAAATATTGTGGGCATCTGTGGTACATCAGTGGCGAAACTTTATCCTTTTCGTTATTTTATCCAAATGTTCCTTTTGACATCAAACGTAAAATGGCCAAAATGATTCTTGAATTTGAAAAAGTCAAAGAAGAACTCGAAGAAATCCTTTTTGACATTGAGGAGGAGATGGATCAGAGCGATAATTCAGGCAGCTATTCCGAGGCTATGATAATAATGAAGTTAGCGAAGGACATTCCCGTACAGGCCAAATTGTCGACTATAAAGGAGTTAAAAGAATTTCTATAACATCAAATCAAGTAAATCAATTCATCACGTGAGATTTAAGCGATTTCGTGACGTGTGAAACGGCAAGATTTTTCAAACTTTTCGAATTGTCTACCGATTTCCTTTTAACCGATGCAGAAAGCTGGGCGGTGCGCGAAGACTACCAACTAACCCAAGAGATCTTGCACAACTTACATGTTGTCAACGATACAGCTGAAAGGGGCGTAAAATTAATGGAAGATTAAAATGATTTCTTATGCAGAAACGAAAAGGAAAAAAAATTGTATTCCAGGTCGTCAGCGCCAATCGGAAGGCATTTCCGCTATGTTATAAAAATAAACTAATTTGATCTGTGACTCCATTTGCGAAGAATGCGTTTAATAACTTGAAAACTAAAATCAGATTTAAATTAAATTTAAATTTTTGTATTCAATATGGTTTTTGTACTTTTGAAGAAGAGAGAGAGAGAGAGACTCTTGTATGTGATTGACGTGTTTTTTGTGCTCCGCAATTTGAAAATTATTTGTGTCGCTATTAGTGCCTATAATTGTCCAAATTGGACTTAAATCTCAGTGATAATTTAACCCATTGTCGGTTTGTGCTTTGCATTCTGTGTTGTGCATCTAATCATTATTTACTTAGCAAATTTTAATAACTCGGCGTCTGCCCTGTGTATTTGTTATACCCTGTTCCCATTAAAAATGGGAAAAGGGGATCATGAAGTTGTGCAAATGTATGTAACAGCCAGAAGGAAGCTTCTCCGACCCTATAAAGTATATATATTCTTGATCAGCATCAACAGCCGAGTCGATATAGCCATGTCCGTCTGTCCGTCTGTCCATCTGTCTGTCTGTCTGTCTGTCTGTATGAACGCGTCGATATCAGAGACCATAAGAGATAGAGACACAAATTTTGGCATGCACATAGGTGTATACCGTGCCCAGTTCAAGTTTGTTTCAGATTTGGAAAATCCCCCCCCCCCTTAAACCGCAAAAAACTGTCACAGCCACAATTTTAAGTGTTAGATCCTAGTGGCTTAATATATACTATCCTAGGCCTTATATCTAACTACTCTCCAAAGGAAAATAAAATACGAGCAAAAACACAAAAGTTATTAGCGTTTGTGAATGTGAGTGTGTTTGCATGTGTGTCTCAATTGAACAGGGTATTTTGTAGTCGGGAAACTCGACTACAGCGCTCTTACTTGTTTTTGTTTTGGTCTTGATTATCTGATTTTTGGCGGTTCCCCCCCCTCCCCCTCACCAAAGGTTTGAGTGTGTTTTTGTTTGTGCATACTCTCTTAGTGCGTCGTGCCCACTCTGCTTTAAGTCTCGCTTTCAACATTGTTGTTGGTTCTCTGCTTACAAAGCTTAGAACTTTTGTTGTATTACACCGCTCTGAGAGTGAGCTTTTGATACGCGCTTAGAATTTCTATTCTCTCTAGTGTTGAGCCCCTGTTGTAAATTTAGCATAATGTCGTGCTGCAAAAAATCTTGCACAAACAAAGATGCCTGTGATTCGGAACAACTTAGGTTTGTTAACTGTTGGTTGTGCGAAAATATCATGCATATTAAATGTGCTGGACTAAGTGGACGTGACCTGGACAAAATTTACTCGCCTAAAAAAAGGTTGTGGTGCTTTGAAATGGTCGTGCCCTGTATGCACTGATAAGCAATTTAATTTCTCGCGTATGAGCAACGACATGAGAAACAAATTTAATACTCTTCACAAATTGAACAAGCAACTCACTAGCGAGTTTACCTCCAGTGCTGAGATGCTTAGTCAATTTAAGTTTGAGTCCCCGCCCTCGCGTCAGCTGGAGCGTCAGTCTTTAGAACTGCCACCTCCCGTTGGCGGCAAGTCGTCCGAACCTACTTCTTCGTTGCTAGTTTCACCTCAATGTTTTGACTTGTCACCAACCATATCTCTTTCCGCATCACCAGGAACTATGCTTGATTTGTCTCCATTACCTCCCTCCCTGAATCAAGATACTGGTGATACTTTAAATAAACCACCGTCACATAGGTTAGCTCGTTCCCCAATTGCACCGCCTGAACCTGTTGCCAGTGTTTCGATTCCTTCTCAGCCTCCACTTCTAACTGTGATTGCACCACGCAAGCAAGTTTTTGTGTCTAGGTTGTCCCCTGAAACTACTTGCGAGAAAATTGCCGCGTATATTGCGAGCAAATCCTCAGCAAGTGTTCCGATTACAAAGTTTAACCCAGAATATTGGCTGCCAGATATGATTGTCCATGAGTTTAGGCAAAAAAATCGGGTTAGGCCAATGCCCGTCAGCTTGCCCTCTTTTAGTATATCCTCAAATGTAGGGTCTAGTTCAAAAAACTAGTTCTGTCCCTCAGTCCGCATATAGCCTATCAGAATGTTAGGGGTCTGTTATCCAAACTTTCTACCTTGTTCTTGAATAGTGCTTCATTTGAGTTTGACATTATTGCATTCTCAGAGACTTGGTTGAACCCATCAATCTCTGATTGTGAAATTTTATCAAATGACTTTTTTATCTATCGACATGATCGACCTACTCGCAGAGGTGGAGGTGTACTGATCGCAGTCAAAACTAACCACCGTTCGGAATTAATTCCATTAAATCTGCCTGATGGTGTTGAATTTGTTGCCGTAAAGGTGTCTTTTCCTTCCTCTTCTTTATATATCACTTGTTCTTATATCCCTCCTTCTTCCGATATTCAAGATTATATGCATCATATAGCTTGTATAAAAGATGTTTGTGCCCAATTACGAGACATTGACTCAATGGTTGTTGTAGGCGATTTCAACTTGCCGAACATCGCCTGGTCATTTCTTAATGGGTCAACTTATCTTGTTCCTTCAACACAGCATGACTTCTTAGATCATCTGTTTGATATGTCCTTGTTTCAAATTAATACAATTCCTAACCACTGTAGTGGCGCTTGAAATAAAACTATAAATAGTCCCGAAAAGTAACGGCGTTCCGAATTCAAACCTAATGGCCGTTAGAATTCAAATTAAGTCATCCGCTTAAAAGTATGCAACCCGTGAAGTTTTAGCTTCTTTCCTGTGGGTGTCAAAGAAAGTCATAGAAAAGGAAACTATTAACAGAGTTCACGGAGAGGCAAGTATAAGAGGGTGGCTTTCTCATTTCTGTTACCAGCCTTCGTCGCTTAGCTCACACCCACGATCTTTCTTTCGCTTTTTGGCAGTCCACCAGATCAGAAGTCTTTCTTCAAGTGCGGTCTCAAATACCTACAAAAAGTAATAGAGTTGTTCGTCTAAAAATCCAAAAAAGTTTAAAGTACAAGTGAGCCGCAGAATTTAAACTGTAGCGGTCTGCAACGGCGATTGCGCCCAAACTTATAAACAAAGTGCCATACTCAACTGGGTAAGTTGGCAAGTTTGTCCCTAAAGAAATTTTCGTTGTCCGTTTTTTTATGTGGCTGATGTGTCGAGATCGAACTTATAGTTCTTTTTTTTTCTTTTCACCCTGATCTTCTTTTCAGGTGTGGCACAAATCACACCTAATAAATTAATGGCTGCCCCATCACTCGAAGCAAAGCCCAATATGCCGCCTTGTTCATAGATGGCTGTTGTTTAAATTCCGTCATTTGGCGACTAAAACTCTTAATGTGCATCAGCACCGTTCCCTTGCCAGATTTGCACATGCCCACACACAGAAAGTTCAATTAAAAACCATTTATATTAGCAGCGAAAAGAGTTAGTTGAACTCAAACGCATACATATACATACGTATGTCCAAATATACCTACATTGAAATCAGCTGGCAAAGCCAGTGAATTTTCACTGGTTGCCTTCCCTGCATATTTGGATCAAAACCCTAGAAAGACGAAGAGAGCAGCTTAAATTAGTTCCACAATGCCCTGCAGCGAGGCCGGCCGTGTTGCTGCCCTTAAACCCGATTTGACGCGAAAAATATGTTAAATGTGAACGCAGAAATGGTCTAAAAAGAAATTACAAGTAAACTAGGTTTAGCCATATGCCTAGATTACAGGCCTAGTGAGTTAATTTTTGTTTTTATCTTATTTTTGGTTAAATTAAATTATTTTTGTGTGAGTGATGGCAGTGCAAATGTAAAAATATTTAATTTGCATAATTTCCCCCAAAATAATCAGTCAGAGAAATTATGGTTTTTCTCCCTCACCGTCTTCGGATCGCCATATTGGCAGTAGTGAAAAGAAATTAAACTTAAAGAAGAAAAGATTCCAGAGAAGTGAGTGTGAAGGAGAAAGAGCATAGCTGCTGAAAATTTCTCTTATTTTTTGTCCCTGGCTATTCCCTCTTTGTCTCCCATATATTTTTGGCGTGATTCCAATTACAGCTACTCGTCGATTCGTCTTGAGAGCGCTTTCAAGGAAGGATTGAAGCATGTGAGTAACAAAACGAACAAAAAAAACTTAAAAATAGTTTACGATATTCAAAGAGAGAGTACTGGGAGTGTAAAATATCAAGTGCCAATCGAATGCAATCCACTGAGAGATAGTCGAATAAAAAGTCAGTGGCAATCATCGTTGCCTGTGGATGCTGTTGCGCTCCACCGTTTAATGCATTGGTCGGCTCTCTCTTAAGCTCCAACGATCAATTGAGTGTGGATGCTGTTGCGCTCCACTGGAGTTGAGGCCTGTGTGTTGGATCAGCTCACTTACGTTCCACACATATAAAACGAATTAATATTGCCAACAATTGCACTACCAAAGTCACACCGTCAATTTGCAAGTAAAAGAATTTAATCCTCTATAAATGGCTTTTAAAATATTTTTAATCACTATATTTTAACTAAGTATTTATATTTTTATTTCATATATATATTTATATTTTATTCTATTTTAGTTTATTATGTTTTTAAGTTTTTTTTTGCCCAAATTGGAGTATATAGTCCAAAAAAAATTATCCATCTTTTTATACCCTTGCAAAGGGTATTATAATTTTGCCCAGAAGTTTGCAACGCATAGAAATATTCATTTCCGACCCCATAAACTGTATATATTCTTGATCGGGGCGACGAGCTGAGTCGATTGAGCTTTGTCCGTCTGTCTGTCCGTCTGTCTGTCCGTCTGTCTGTCCGTCTGTCTGTCCGTCTGTCTGTCCGTCTGTTTCTACGCAAACTAGTCTCTCAGTTTTAAAGCTATCGAGCTGAAATTTTGCACAGAGTCTTCTTTTTACTGCACATTGCTAATATGTCGGAACCGACCGGATCGGATGACTATATCTTATAGCTGCCATAGGAACCTTCGGTCAAAAAATGGGTCTTAGTGAGAAAAACTTTTTTGTTTTCAATGTTAGCGGCCTTAAACTCGGCCATTATTAATATTATATGCTATCAAACAGATTTGCAGATTTTGGTCAAGATCGGATGACTATATCTTATAGCTGTCATAGGAACCATCGGTCGGAAAATGGGTCTTAGTAAGAAAAACTTGTTTGTTTTCAGTGCTAGCGTCATAAAACTCTGCCATAATTAATATTATACGTTTTCAAACAGATTTGCAAATTTTGGTCAAAATCGGATGACTATAGCATATAGCTGCCATAGAACCGATCGGTCGGAAAATGGGTCTTAGTGAAAAAAACTTTTTTGTTTTCAAGTAAATCGTTCTTAAAGTCGGTGATTCTCAATATTAAACGCTTTCTAACTAATTTGAAAAAGTTGATCGACATCGGGTGACTATATCTTATGGTTGTCATAGGACCGATCAGTCGGAAAATGTGTCTTAGTGAGAAAAACTTTTCTGTTTTAAATTTTATCTTTCTTAAACTTCGCGATAGTTAATTTGATATGTTTTCAAAAAGATTCGCGAAATTTGGTCGAAATCAGATGTTTATCTGTCGGAAAATGGGTTTTAGTTAAAATTTTTATAGATTTTTATGTTCTTAAACTCTGACATTTTAAAAACAGCATTTGCAAGGGTATAAAAACTTCGGCACTGACGAAGTTAGCTTGGCCTTCTCGTTATACTAGTTTAACTTGAATTTTGTTGTTTTTTTTTGAAGTTATCATGAATCCTAATTTTAAAATAAATCTTTATAACGTAAATATGTGTTAAATTTTGGAGTAAGGAGGAGTCATGCATCTTCGAGGTATGTGGGGGTAGGAATGTTTTAGGTGTTGTAGGGATCACCGACCTGTCTTAGGTCAAGCGGCGATGGTGATCATGGTAGGGTGGGCAATAGCTGGCACCAATACACCTGCACAGCTCGAGCACCAACACCTAAGCATCAGCAGCGTGAATGACAACCTAGCTGTCATCCTTTTTAAATGTGGGTTAAATCTGTATCTAATATTTTCCGTCCTGTTCTTCTGTCCTTCCAATCTTTAAACTATCCACATGAAATAAAGCCCAAGGCCTGATATTCGCACGCGAATCTCAATAAAATTGTCTATAAAAAGCGAGCAAGTAGTACAGTGGTACTCTCTTAGATCGAACCCATCCCTTTGCCGACGAATACGTAGCCGGAACCAGCGCGTGCTCCGCTAAGCTACCTCAACATCAGCTCGTACACCGAAATATATGCACACGTTAGATGGTACAATTTTAGTTGGCGCCCAACTATGGGGCACAATCCGGCTTGCCCTGAACAAAAATATACACCCTAATAGGTAGTCAACACCACCTGACTTGGTTCAATCGGTCCTTGAGGTTTCATTTTATTTTCGTCATTCCCTTGTCCTATTAATTTTTGAGATCTATGGAGACAATAACATTTTCGGTATTGCCTAGGTTCAAAGAATTAATTTGTGATTTTTGCCAGGTTTCTGGATGCGTTATACCGAATTAATTATAACTCCGAAACGGATAGCAGCAAAAATCATTTACCTCCTTGCGTTTCGGCTAATTGTACAGAGGAAGCGTCGATTATTGGTTATACGTGGATTATAAAGCTACGGCCATCCCGTGTACTTGTACAATTTGGCTGTTGCACCCTACTGTTGGACTTACACTACCAATCAGGTGTCTAAGAATCAACAAATCCCCTCCCATCTATCTTTATTTGTTCTTACTTTTCATACCATTAGGCTTTGACCTAAAATTGCGATCGTGAGCGGCAGGGAGAGTATTCGTTGCCTTTTGGTCGAATGCTCTCTGGCTGCGCTTCTTCGTCAATTCTTCAGATACTTTTGGCTCATTTTATTTCTAATTTCGTCAGAGATTAATCCGAATGATCGTGAGTGGCAGGAACATCAGAATGGCTAGTTTGCCTAGTGTGTTTGGCTGTGCTTCGGTTCGGAAAAATAGTCTCGATTTACGAAATTTCTAAAGTGAGATGAGACTGAATTGGTTGGTTAAAACTGGAGACAGTAATTGTGGACTAGTGCTACAGCTTGCCGATGAACACCAACTATTTGGTTAAGTCTCCCATTCCACTCTGTCCTTCTAATATTTTAGCCCTATAAGATTAGCTGATGCAACACCCTTTCCACACAGACTAGGTTGCATGACTCCTTCTTTAAATTATATGATTGAATTTGTTTTTTTTAACAACAATTTTTTTGGTTTTGCATATTAATTTTAATTTTTTTTGTTGAATTTTTTATGCTATTTTTCTGAAATTTTGGATAATATTATTATTAGGTAGTAAACTGTTAGTACTTGGAAATGGTCCTATCTCGCAGTACGGAGAATCTTAGTTCTGCCCCAGCACCCGCCTCTACGGGTCATCATTGTTTTATTTGTACAGAGATAATCTCGTTTGAAGCCCAATTGTTAGTCACCAGTTGCGGTCATAGTTTCCACAGAGCATGCTTTAACACCAAACTGTAACTGTAAACAATCCTTAGATTCTGCCTCTACTGAAAATTTAATCAATTCTCAGCCATCCTGCTCGAAAGGTCGAGTCCCATCAATTCCACATTCGCTTCAGACTAGATTCCAAAGTAAAAGAAACGAAAGTATAAGCTTAAACATGACGAATCCAAGCGAAAACCAGCAATCCCATAACCCGACTAATACTCGGGAAAGCGAGCTGAATTCCATGGCTGAGTTGTTGCAGCGAACATTAGCTGAATCGATGGCTACAGCCATGAACGAACAGGCCCGAATTATTGCATCCAATTTGGCTGCTCAAACAGACCGGTTGTCCAGCGCGATTGCCGCGTTGAGTTCTACAGCTTCAGTTTCAAATACGGCCCCCGAACGGGACCTCGAAAACCACCCCAGGAGCAGCAATCATCCCAGCAATCTTCATCATCTGAGCAGGGAGACACTCTTCCATTATCAGATTTGAGACCTGAGAAAATAAGTCAGATAATGGCAAATTGGAAATTGAGATTTTCCGGGAAAGGAACTCTATCCATAGACGATTTCCTATACAGAATCGAGGCCTTAGCAAAGCAAACCTTAAATAACGACCTAGATCTGGTAGCTCGTTATGCGAGTAACTTGTTTGAGGGAAACGCGAGCGAATGGTACTGGAGATACCATAAAAGTGTAAAGGTTGTCAAATGGCAATCACTTCGAGCAGCCCTCAGTGGGCAGTCTAAAGACTCCCGAACGGATAAGAATATTCGCTCAGAGATTGAGCAACGCAAAAAGCGCCCAAATGAGTCGTTCGATGACTTTTACGGGGTAATTGCGGCCTTAACAGATAAGCTTTCAGAGCCGATGTCAGAATCCGCATTAGTCGAGACACTGAGAGCAAATCTCCTCCCAGAAATTCAGCACGAGATCCTCTATGAACCAGCGACTTCTGTAGTTCAACTCCGTGCTCTAGTAAAGACGCGAGAAATTTTCATGAAATCTCTAAATAAGCCTCAACCGGGCTTAGCGCGTCCTTTCCCTCGTAAACAAGTCTGCGGTTTAGGAGTTCAAGCAGATAACGAGGAAACAGTATCTGATGAGGATGACGATTATGAATTGTCCGCCATTGATTCGACTTGTTGGAATTGCGGTGTCAAAGGACACCGATATCAAGAATGTGTAGCACAGAGAAAAATCTTTTGCTATGGATGTGGAAAAGCGGACACCTTCAAACCTAGTTGTCGAACTTGCACATCAAATAAAGCAAAAAACGTTACGGCTCGTGTACAGCCGAGAAGTGCACGCAGACATATCACCATCATCCAAAGGGACGAACACCGACTAAACGCGGTTACAGATATATATCAACAAATTTTCCCAGATATTACAACCACCTCTGACTTACCCTCTAGTGTTCATACCGAGCACTTAATATCCTCCATGTCTCGTTCTCGGAATAGAAGAAAACTCTTCAAGCAGCGTCTAAAGGCCGAAAAGAAAGTTCTTATTTCAGCCATAATAGGAAAAGTTGGAGACTATCGCCCATATGCACAAGTCACAGTGCTAGAGAAGACCATATTAGGCTTGCTAGACACGGGCGCGTCGATTAGTTGCACTGGTGGAAAATTTGCGGCCGAATTGCAACAAGCAAAACTGCCATACAAAACCATGTCTGCTAAAGTGAGAACCGCAGATGGCCAGCCCCAACAGATAATTGGTCGAATAACAACAGACATTTGCTATCGAGGGGAGATGAAACCCATCACCCTGTATATAGTCCCTGCCCTATCAGGAGACTTATATTTAGGGATAGATTTTTGGACAAAATTCGATTTATTGCCGTCGCATCTTATGGCTAATGAAATTTCAGTTGCGGATCTTGAAGATCCTCTGATACGACCGTTGTCTGTCCTACAAAGCAACCAGCTAATGGAAACGGTCAATTTGTTCCCATCTTTTTCTAAAAAGGGGCTAGGGCGAACTTCTCTCATCTCACATTCGATTGACGTGGCAGATACGAAGCCAATTAAACAGCGGCATTATGCTGTTTCTCCAGCCACAGAGAAACTTATGTACGCAGAATTAGACAAACTGCTAGCACTTGGAGTGATTGAAGAGTCAAATAGCGCTTGGTCGTCTCCAGTAGTTCTGGTTAAAAAGCCCGGCAAAGTTCGTCTCTGCTTAGATAGCAGAAAGGTGAACGAATATACTATTAAAGATGCCTACCCGATGCCATTGATAGATGGAATCATAGGCCGGCTTCCTAAAGCAGGGTATATAACCAGCTTGGATTTAAAAGACGCCTTCTGGCAGATTCCGCTGGATCCCAAGTCGAGGGATAAAACTGCCTTCACTGTGCCTGGTAGACCCCTGTACCAGTTCACAGTCATGCCATTTGGTCTGTCAAATTCTCCTCACACCATGTCCAGGCTCATGGACAAAATTATACCTGCTAATTTGAGGACCGAAGTATTCATATACCTCGACGACCTCTTAATTGTGTCCGATACTTTTAAACGTCATATAGAAGTTCTTAAAATGGTAGCAGCTCAACTAGAGATTGCGAATTTGACTATAAATGTCGAGAAAAGCAAATTCTGCCTCAAGGAAGTGAAGTATTTGGGTCACGTTATTGGAAATGGTACAATTAGTACTGATCCTGAAAAGATCGCAGCTATTATGGAATTTCCAGTACCACGTTCAATAAAACAAGTTCGACGCTTCCTAGGCCTAACTGGTTGGTACCATACATTTATACGCAATTATGCTGCGTTAGCTTCCCCAATAACCGATACCTTGAAGCAGAAGCGGCAATTTATATGGAGCGAAGCTACTCAAAAATCATTCGAAGCCTTAAAGGTTCAAATAAGCACTGCTCCTGTGCTGCATAGCCCAAATTTTGAAGTCCCTTTTTCAATTCATTGTGATGCTAGCAATACAGGCGTGGGTGCAGTATTGATGCAGAAAAACAAAGAGGGAAATGAGGTTCCCATCTCATTTATGTCGCGAAAATTAAATCAGTGCCAGAGGAAGTACACAGTAACTGAGCAAGAGTGTCTGGCTGCTGTACTGGCTATAAAAAAATTTAGAGCCTACATCGAAGGGCAAGAATTTTCTGTAATAACAGACCACGCCTCGCTTAAATGGCTCATGTCACAAAGCGATCTTAGCTCACGCTTAGCCAGATGGGCCTTGAAGTTACAAGGCTTTGATTTCAAGATTTACCATAAGAAGGGTAGTCAGAACATTGTTCCTGACGCTCTGTCCCGCACACACACAGAGGACCTGTCTGTTTTGTCACTCGCAAGTCTCGTCGATTTGCAGTCAGACTCATTTAAGGCCTCTGAATACTTGTCGTTGAGAACCAAGATTTTGAGCAACATATCAAAAACACCTGATCTGAAGGTTGTGGATGACCACATTTTTCGTCGCGCAGAACAGGCTGCCACGGAAAAAGTGGCTGACGAATCCTGTTGGAAACTATGGCTTCCAAGAGACTTGATTGAGGACCCTCTTGCAGCCCATGGTGGAATTAACAAAACGCTCGAGAAGTTGAGACGATGGTATTTTTGGCCAAACTTAGTGGTCGATGTAAAGTCTTACATTAATAGTTGCGAGGTGTGCAAATGCACTAAATATCCTAATCAGACGTTACGGCCTCCCATGGGAAATACTGGACAATCCGACAGATTTTTCCAAAAGTTATACGTCGATTTCCTAGGTCCTTACCCTCGCAGCCGCTCTGGATATGTAGGAATATTGGTTGTTTTGGACCATCTGTCCAAATTCCCATTTCTAAAACCCGTCAAAAAATTCACCGCAGAAGCAATTATACCCTATATAGAAGAAGAGCTGTTCCATTGCTTCGGAGTACCGGAAACCATCGTCTCAGACAATGGAGTCCAATTTAAGGCGCATTCTTTTAACGCCTTACTAAAGAGGTATAATATTGCTCACACCTATACAGCATTCTATTCGCCACAGGCCAATGCATCCGAAAGGGTAAACAGGTCGGTCATTGCTGCCATCAAGTCGTATGTGGACCCTGATCAAAAGAATTGGGATGTCCAGTTAAGCAGTATTTCCTGCGCCCTACGGTCCAGTGTGCACTCTGCTATAAGCACGACCCCCTATCGCCTCGCTTTCGGGCAGCATATGGTTACTGATGCGGCTAATTATCGGTTGCTTCGATCCCTGGAGTTATTAGAAGACCGAACAGTACAATTCAGTAGAGAAGACTCCTATGACTTGATAAGGAAGAAGGCTAAAGAGTCGATGCAATCTCAACGCGCTCACAACGAAAAAATATACAATTTGCGCAGTAGAGACGTGTCCTTTAATGTTGGCCAAGAGATTTACAGGAGGAATTTTCAGCAAAGCAACTTTGGCCAGGGCTTCAGCTCAAAGTTAGCACCAGCTTTTGTAAAGGCCCGTGTTAAAAGGAAAGTGGGCAACTGCTATTATGAGCTGGAAGATTTGCAAGGACGCGTTATAGGAAAATATCATGCTAAAGACCTCAAGCAATGAGATATTCTTGTATATTCAAGCGCGAATCACCCGTTTCAACCCAACGTGCGATTTTAGTGGGGGGGAAATTGTAGTGGCGCTTGAAATAAAACTATAAATAGTCCCGAAAAGTAACGGCGTTCCGAATTCATACCTAATGGCCGTTAGAATTCAAATTAAGTCATCCGCTTAAAAGTATGCAACCCGTGAAGTTTTAGCTTCTTTCCTGTGGGTGTCAAAGAAAGTCATAGAAAAGGAAACTATTAACAGAGTTCACGGAGAGGCAAGTATAAGAGCGTGGCTTTCTCATTTCTGTTACCAGCCTTCGTCGCTTAGCTCACACCCACGATCTTTCTTTCGCTTTTTGGCAGTCCACCAGATCAGAAGTCTTTCTTCAAGTGCGGTCACAAATACCTACAAAAAGTAATAGAGTTATTCGTCTAAAAATCCAAAAAAGTTTAAAGTACAAGTGAGCCGCAGAATTTAAACTGTAGCGGTCTGCAACGGCGATTGCGCCCAAACCTATAAACAAAGTGCCATACTCAACTGGGTTAGTTGGCAAGTTTGTCCCTAAAGAAATTTTCGTTGTCCGTTTTTATACCCGTTACTCGTAGAGTAAAAGGGTCTACTAAAGTCGTGCAAATGTATGTAACAGGCAGAAGGAATCATTTCCGACCATATAAAGTATATATATTCTTGATCAGCATCAACAGCCGAGTCGATATAGCCATGTCCGTCTGTCAGTCTGTCCGTCCGTCTGTATGAACACCTAGATCTCAGAGACTAGAAGAGCTAGAGCAAACAAAATTTGAAATGTAGACTCCTATTGTCTGCACGCAGATCAAGTTTATTTTCAATTTTTGCCACGCCCCCTCACGCCCCGCAAGTTGGAAAAAACGTCATATCTCCTACAGTTTTTATGATAGATGGTTCGTACTTTCTAGAGATATCTAGTACTTAAAATTATTTATCGATTTGCTGAAGGAATGATAAAGATCGGATGAACGATACTCAAGTTATGAGCAAAAAACGATCAGTTAACACCCACCACCCACCCCACTCATAACCTAAGCATTGCGTTCAGCAGCAATCTTAGTGAGAGAGAGAGAGAGAGAGAGAGAGAGAGAGAGACGAGTTAAAAAATGTTGCATACTTTTCGGCTGACCCACCTCAGGCATACAGTAAGGCTATTAAACATTTGTTTCCATGAGTAACGGGTATATCGAAGTCGGTTAGAGCCGACTTTAACTTACGCTCTCGTTTTATGTGGCTGATGTGTCGAGATCGAACTTATAGTTCTTTTTTTTTCTTTTCACCCTGATCTTCTTTTCAGGTGTGGCACAAATCACACCTAATAAATTAATGGCTGCCCCATCACTCGAAGCAAAGCCCAATATGCCGCCTTGTTCATAGATGGCTGTTGTTTAAATTCCGTCATTTGGCGACTAAAACTCTTAATGTGCATCAGCACCGTTCCCTTGCCAGATTTGCACATGCCCACACACACAGAAAGTTCAATTAAAAACCATTTATATTAGCAGCGAAAAGAGTTAGTTGAACTCAAACGCATACATATACATATGTATGTCCATATATACCTACATTGAAATCAGCTGGCAAAGCCAGTGAATTTTCACTGGTTGCCTTCCCTGCATATTTGGATCAAAACCCTAGAAAGACGAAGAGAGCAGCTTAAATTAGTTCCACAATGCCCTGCAGCGACGCCGGCCGTGTTGCTGCCCTTAAACCCGATTTGACGCGAAAAATATGTTAAATGTGAACGCAGAAATGGTCTAAAAAGAAATTACAAGTAAACTAGGTTTAGCCATATGCCTAGATTACAGGCCTAGTGAGTTAATTTTTGTTTTTATTTTATTTTTGGTTAAATTAAATTATTTTTGTGTGAGTGATGGCAGTGCAAATGTAAAAATATTTAATTTGCATAATTTCCCCCAAAATAATCAGTCAGAGAAATTATGGTTTTTCTCCCTCACCGTCTTCGGATCGCCATATTGGCAGTAGTGAAAAGAAATTAAACTTAAAGAAGAAAAGATTCCAGAGAAGTGAGTGTGAAGGAGAAAGAGCATAGCTGCTGAAAATTTCTCTTATTTTTTGTCCCTGGCTATTCCCTCTTTGTCTCCCATATATTTTTGGCGTGATTCCAATTACAGCTACTCGTCGATTCGTCTTGAGAGCGCTTTCAAGGAAGGATTGAAGCATGTGAGTAACAAAACGAACAAAAAAAAAGTTAAAAATAGTTTACGATATTCAAAGAGAGAGTACTGGGAGTGTAAAATATCAAGTGCCAATCGAATGCAATCCACTGAGAGATAGTCGAATAAAAAGTCAGTGGCAATCATCGTTGCCTGTGGATGCTGTTGCGCTCCACCGTTTAATGCATTGGTCGGCTCTCTCTTAAGCTCCAACGATCAATTGAGTGTGGATGCTGTTGCGCTCCACTGGAGTTGAGGCCTGTGTGTTGGATCAGCTCACTTACGTTCCACACATATAAAACGAATTAATATTGCCAACAATTGCACTACCAAAGTCACACCGTCAATTTGCAAGTAAAAGAATTTAATCCTCTATAAATGGCTTTTAAAATATTTTTAATCACTATATTTTAACGAAGTATTTATATTTTTATTTCATATATATATTTATATTTTATTCTATTTTAGTTTATTATGTTTTTAAGTTTTTTTTTGCCCAAATTGGAGTATATAGTCCAAAGAAAAATTATCCATCTTTTTATACTAGTTTAACTTGAATTTTGTTGTTTTTTTTTGAAGTTATCATGAATCCTAATTTTGAAATAAATCTTTATAACGTAAATATGTGTTAAATTTTGGAGTAAGGAGGAGTCATGCATCTTCGAGGTATGTGGGGGTAGGAATGTTTTAGGTGTTGTAGGGATCACCGACCTGTCTTAGGTCAAGCGGCGATGTTGATCATGGTAGGGTGGGCAATAGCTGGCACCAATACACCTGCACAGCTCGAGCACCAACACCTAAGCATCAGCAGCGTGAATGACAACCTAGCTGTCATCCTTTTTAAATGTGGGTTAAATCTGTATCTAATATTTTCCGTCCTGTTCTTCTGTCCTTCCAATCTTTAAGCTATCCACATGAAATAAAGCCCAAGGCCTGATATTCGCACGCGAATCTCAATAAAATTGTCTATAAAAAGCGAGCAAGTAGTACAGTGGTACTCTCTTAGATCGAACCCATCCCTTTGCCGACGAATACGTAGCCGGAACCAGCGCGTGCTTCGCTAAGCTACCTCAACATCAGCTCGTACACCGAAATATATGCACACGTTATATGTTACACCACTTAAATAAATTTCTGGTTATAGTCTTTGTCGCTGACAGTGCTAGTGCCGTAGTCTCTAGGTCTACCCCCCTATCACTTCCTGAAGATTCTTACCATCCTACAATTGAAATCTCCCTTTCAGTTTCTGGACCTACCTCTTCAACATCTGTAGCTTCAAACAAACTTCGTCGTTGCTTTCGTAAAGGAAACTTTACTTTATTAAATCAACTTATTTGTGCAACAGACTGGACTCCTTTGTACAATGCGGTTGATTTAAACTTTGCTTTTACCATTTTCTATGATTCCATTAATTCTCTTCTAGATATTTGTATTCCTAATAGCGCTCCCTCTTCAACGTCCATTAATACTCCTTGGTACTGTCCTAGGCTTTCTAATTTAAAAAATATTAAGTCTAGATGCTTCAAAAAGTATAAACGTACTGGTTCTGTTGTTGACTTTTCTCAATACTCAATAGCAAAATCGAACTTTACACTTTTCAATTCTGAGTGCTATAAGAAATATCTTGCCCGATGCAAAATTCAATTTGCAGAGGACCCAAAACAATTCTATAGCTTTGTCAACTCTAAACGTAGATTCTCTTCTTTACCATCTTCTTTTTTTCTTGGTGACCAAAAGGCTAACGATGACTCCACTGCCGTTGACCTATTCGCGGACTTCTTCCAATCAACTTATTCCTCTGCCCGTTTTACCAATACTTCTTATCCTTATAACATTCCTTCTTCCAACTCGATATGTGCTCCCTCAATTTCAGAGCTCCTTGCTTTCATATTTGAAATCACTTAAATCCTTATACTCCCCTGGGCCTGACAACATTCCCAGTTGCGTGCTTAAAGAGTGTTGTTTTTCCTTATGCAATCCTTTGCTTAAGCTTTTTAATCTATCTCTAGAATCTACTGTGTTTCTGAATCTTTGGAAAGAATCTTATATCATTCCTCTTCACAAAAAGGGAGGAATATCTAAAATATCCAATTATAGGGGTATAGCCAAGCTTTCCGCTATTCCAAAATTATTTGAACAGATTCTAACCTCATCCTTACAGCACTATTGTAAATCTATTTTATCCCCTTTCCAGCATGTATTTACAAAGCGTCGGTCAACTACGACCAATTTGCTTGAATTTACTTCAATGGTAAACGATGGATTCCTTTAAAAAATCAAACTGATGTCATCTACACCGACTTCAGTAAAGCATTTGATTCTGTGAACCACGATATTCTCCTCGTTAAGCTTGATCGTTTAGGATTTCCTTCCTCTTTTCTGCTTTGGACTTCGTCCTATTTAAAAGATAGAACTCAAAAGTTCTGCTTCGCTCTAATACTTCAAAGCCTGTCTTTGTCACTTCTGGTGTGCCACAAGGCAGCCACCTCGGCCTGTTTGTTTTTTTACTCTTTTTTATACTCTGTACCGAAGGTACATAGAGTATATTAAGTTTGTGCAAAAGTATGTAACAGGGAGAAGGAATCGTTTCCGACCCTATAAAGTATATATATTCTTGATCAGCATCAACAGCCGAGTCGATATAGCCATGTCCGTCTGTCCGCTGTCCGTCTGTCCGTCCGTCCGTCGATGAACGAAGAGATCTCAGAGATGGTAAGAGATAGAGGTTTGACATGTATGGGACATATATTTCTTATACTTGCAGGCAGATCAAGTTTATTTTCAATTTTCGGCACGCCCCCTCCCGCCCCCGCAATTTGGAAAAAACTTCATATCTCCTACAGTTTTGGAGATAGATCGTTCGTTCCTTCTAGAGATACCTTGTAAACAAAATTATTTATCGATGCTGAAGGAATGATAAAGATCGGATGAACGATACTCAAGTTATGGGCAAAAAACGGCCAGTTAACACCACCCACCCCCCCACCAACAACCACAGCAACATACCCTAACCGTTCGACACAGGCAATCTTAGTGAGAGAGAGAAAGAGAGAGAGAGAAACTTAGAG
This sequence comes from Lordiphosa magnipectinata, assembly GCA_037044535.1. Taxonomy (NCBI): domain Eukaryota; kingdom Metazoa; phylum Arthropoda; class Insecta; order Diptera; family Drosophilidae; genus Lordiphosa; species Lordiphosa magnipectinata. Next base: position 26,647 of record JBAMBO010000581.1, read on the forward strand.
AGCGCACCGCGTTGTGCGCGGGGTGTTAACTGGCCGTTTGACTCCTGAGCAAATGCGAGTGTAAGGGTACAGAGTATGTTATAGTCGGGCTTGACCGACTTTCTTTCTTGTTTTATTAATGATCTCCCCACAATATTGTCTTACTCTCGGATACTTATGTACGCCGATGATGTAAAACTTATTTTATCTTTCAACGACCCGACGCATTCCATCAGACTGCAAGATGATTTAAACTCCTTGCAGTCCTGGTGCTTGATTAATCAATTACACCTTAATTGCTCCAAGTGCATGTTCATGACTTTCCATCGTTGCAAACCTTCGCTGGCTACCTATACGATTGGCAATGAACCCTTGGAACGAATATCTACAGTCGTTGATCTTGGAGTTCTTTTTGACCCAAAATTGAGTTTTAATCCTCATATCTCCTCTATTGTTAATAGGGCGAAAGGTGTACTTGGATCCATTAAACGTTGGTCGAAGGAATTTAATGATCCATATACCACAAAGCTTCTGTATACTGCTCTAGTTCGCCCTGTACTTGAATACTGCTCGTCCGTCTGGTGTCCGCAATATAAAAAGTATATCGATCGAATTGAATCAGTTCAAAAGCAATTCTTGCTTTTTGCCCTACGTGGCTTAAATTGGGACCCTAACCTTCGTTTACCAACGTACTCCAGCATACTTTTGCTTATTGACCTTCCTTCGTTAGCTAACCGTAGAACAGTCTTAGGTGTTTCTTTTCTTCATAAGCTAATTATCGGTGATGTAGACTCTTCTGATCTTTTAGTTCGCCTTAATTTTTCCGTTCCTTCTAGACCAACTAGAAACTAATTTCCTTTTATCTTGTCTAGATGCACAACTGATTATGCCCAGCATAATCGATTTCGGGTTTTATGTAAGAATTACAATGATCTCAATCATCTGCTCTGAACAGAACTCTCTCTCTTCTCTCTAAAAACGTCTCTCTATAATTATCTCCGGGGAAATCTCTGACCACTCCCAGCTGTGAGTAGGGGCATAGCTTGTCGGACTGGCTAAAAAATCCTCCCCCACTGGGTCAGAGATTTTCGGTTATTTAGTTTTAAGTTTTATGTATACATTTTTTATTTTTAAAGTTTTCTTTTAGATAGTTTTCTCTCTTTCTCTCTATCTCTGTTTTAGTTTAATTTATTATATTATCTTATTTTTTCCTTTGCTCCTACATAACTATAGGTTTTGGTTTTTTCTCTCTCTCCCTTTTCTCGATCTCTATATTATTAAAGTTTTTGTTAGCTCTAATAACGCCTCTGACTACAATCGGCTGTGAATAGGGGCATAGCTGGCCGGACGGGCAAATAAAATACCCCCACCGTGTCGGAGTCGTTATTAGTTTATTTTGTAATTTTATTAGATTTTCTTTGATAGGCTTCCTTAGCTCATAAAATTTATTTTGTAACGTATTTATACTTTTGTTGACAGCATTTGTTTGTCGACTCTAAATAAATAAGTAATATGTAAATGTCATTTATTTTAATGGGAGCAACCTAGGTATATTGCCATAATAAATCCATACAAACATGCATTCTTCATCATTTGTATGGGAGCCCCCCTAGGGGTGGCACCCACTGGGTGCCAAGAACAAATATGTTGGGAAGTGAAAAATAATGGGAGTTGGTAATACATTTTACTTCCTGGGAAGTGTTTTAGGGTGTTGGAGGACAATTTTTTAAAATTGTAATCTTTGTATGGGGACCCCCCTAGGCAGGGGAGATAGGGGGTAGGGGCCAAGGACAAAAATGTCGGGAAGGGAAAAATAGTTGGGGTTGTTATAATATTTACCAGGGCTAGGAGGCACTTTGGAGTGGTAGTCAAGTGGCAGTGGTACGAAATCAAAAAAAACATAAATTTTTCATCAATTTTTGTATGGGAGCCCCCCTAAGGAGTGGAGACAGGGTTGGGTGCCAAGAACAAAAATGTTGGGAGTCAAAAAATAATGGGAGTTGGTAATACATTTTATACTCCTAGGAAGAGTTTTAAAGAGGTGGGGGGCAATTTTGTAAAAATGTCCTTTTTGTATGGGGACCCCTATAGGGAGGAGAGATAGGGGGTAGAGGTCAAGAAAAAAAATGTTGCAGAGGGAAAAACAACTGGGGGTCACTGGTACATTTGACCCCTCTAAAATCAACCCCTGGGCAGGTATGACCTTATATATAAATTTTCGACCATTTTTCGGGCACTTTGACCTTGATGCGGGATCACTTCCCCCCACCCAACCCCCAACATATTTTGGCTCACGCATTTTTTTACCCAACCTCGCAGATTGAGAGGCTGGAGCAAGTCGAAATAGAAAAGTCGTGCACTAAAACATGCCTAATGTATATACTAATGTCTGATCGAGGAGGGATGTAAGAGCAAGAAACATATATTATATATTAACATCGTGAAATGTTATTCGGATAGACACGAATTCAATGTTGAGAACATTTTCGGATATAATTATTTTGGAAGGAAGGGTGGCTTTAACGGCAATAAGAACACCACCGCCAAGACGTGTAGATCGGTCACACCGACAGACGACATTGTCGTTAGAAAAAACTTCACTATCAGATACTGAAAAGTTAAGCCACGTTTCCGAAAAAGCAATAACATTGGCTTCAAAGGAGAAACTGTTAGTATACAATCTATTAAGCTTGCCTAATAGACTGCGCACATTCTGATAGTGAATTATGAAGGATGAAGTCAGTTTTTTTGAGCGATTGGAGGTAAATGAGTTGATCGTATTGGTATTGGTGTTAGACTTACCAATGTACTCACTAACAATTGTATGCTAGGGCCAAAGAGAAGACTCAAGCAACCTAGAGAATAGGGATTCTGAGATTTCAACCTTAAAAGAAGACATCCTTCGCTTCTTCTTAAATACGTACTTAGTGACGGTGAATTCGGCGACAGAAGTGTTCAACCTGTGGCTTAGGTTTAATTTAACGTCGTTTGCGGTTGCGTTCGCATTTAAACGCGAGACAACTATGGCTTTTAAGGGAGCAACCCCAGATATTGGCATTGATATTACGATTGATCTCTGATGATACGGCTGCACCAACGTTGGATAGGTGGTCATTCGGCAGCTTGGTCGTGGTTACATCAGAAAAGTTACTAACAGCTCCAGATATATTAGCAGTAGTAGAAGAAGCAGTTGCCAAAGCGTTATCCAAGTTGCAGTTGGGTACCGGGAGTTGGTCGCTAGTCGGCGTGAGAGTAGTAGCTTCCGATGAGCCTGCTATTGCGCCGGCAACAGAAGCAGGAGTGGGAGGAACAGTTGCCAATTCACTATCCATGGTGGCAAAAGTAGGCTTTCCAGAAGGGAGGGAAAAACCTTCTGCAGGCATGCCAATTGAAGAGTGGCTAGAAACTGTTGCAGTGGAGCTGGTTGAAGATCCTCCGCTGGACTGAACTGCATGAGGGCGGTAGGATCTGGAACTTATAAGATATTATTAGAAAGTGCAGATTGGGTCTTTTTCCTTTTTGGCGAGGCACTTAGCACTTTAAGATTCTTGAAGTTAGATTCTGCAGTCACGAATCTGTTTTGTAAGTCCTGGAATCCAGAATACAGGAACTGAAAATCTAGATTTGTTTGCCTCATCAACACCATCATTTCCGATTCGATGTGCCTGCAGATTGGGCAAGTCCAATTTAGACCAATGTTTTCTCTTATGCAGTCCGCAATTCGAGCTCCGATATGCCCAAGATTGGCACAACCAGGATGAGCGATATTGACGCAGAGCCAACAATAAACAATAGGCTGGTGCGACGTAATTTTATGATTGAAGACACAGTGTTCAGCGCAGCAGGTACTCATTGTTTTCAATCAATAAGACCAGCAGATTTAATTAAGCGCAAACGTGCAGACGAAGTGATGACCGGCGGGGAAAGCAAGCAGCAGATGCACTTCAGAGAGAGCGGCCACAAAGTTTATTGCAGTTGAGCGTAAGCGGGAACTAACTGTATAGCGCTCAGACTCAGCTTAAACAGTTCTTGCACGATGGAAGTACCCTGCAGAGAAATTGTCAACTAGTAACAAAACAAAACTGTCCTATACCTTGTTGGAATGCTAGTAGAATATAACTGGTAGCAAAATAGCTAGATTCGGGTGAGTTGGGCAACAACAAATATTAGCTTTCGTTTGAAATCCTAATTTGAGCTAGTTGTAATCCAATTGAACTTAAACTGGTTGCAAACGAATTGGTGATGAGTGAGTTGACCGAAAGATTTCGATGTGCTGTTATACTAAGCAGCGACATAAACAGACTGTAATAAGGAACACTCAAAGGTCAACTGGTATTTAACCGGTTGAAAATGGCTGCTGCAGGGGACAATTCTCTCCCGCCTAAGTCATCTGGCATTAATCTGGTTGCAAATGGCTGCTGCCGGGGACAATTTTCACCTTAGTCCAGTCAAATTAGGCAAAAATAAGGGACAGCCTCGGAATTTGAGATGAAAAGCTGGAAACTTCTGTACACCTTTGTTTTGGCGTTCTAAACGTTGTGCCAAAAGTCACATAAAATCTCGTGTGCGCGTCGTTAGTTATTCAAGGTCAAAGGTCACAAAAATCAGCGATTATCTCCGTTTCTATATCTCCAATGGCGTAAACACCTATTACAGCAGTAGAGCAGCAAATTTGCGACAAATTTTGTCTTCACAATTTTTTGATACGCCCAACCTTTTTTACGATAGAGGGCAGAGAGCCCGCAGTAGTCACCCATAATCCCAGTAATGCAAGGTCAACCGTGAATCTCAGTGAATAATACCAGGTACAAAGTTATTAAATCATTTAAATATAATAAAGTATAAGTATTATTCATTATATTTAATATCATTTTGCACATATCTAATATATTTATCTAATACTTGGTTAATAAAAAACTCCTTAGATGACATACCTACACTGCTCGACAAAATGAAAGCCGGTCTTCACCCATTGATCAAAATCAAATTTTTCTGAAGTAAATTGGCCCGCTGATCACGAAAATCGCCATGAAACCAAATTCCATCGGCTAGTTATCGAGATATTATCGACAATCGTGTTTTTCGACTTATCAAAAGTTGTCTGTACATTAACTCTCATAACTTTGTTATTTTTTATCCGATTTTAAAGTTCTAAAAAAAAACTTGGCAGAAAAAACTTGGACAAAAGTTTTGTTTTCAGATAATAATGTGCTAGGGCGAGTGCTTTTATTGCTATGGGCTCAACTGCAGAAAAAAAAACCTTATTTCCAAAATTTAAAAATTTTACGTATTTAAAATGCCTGTAGATGTATAATGAAACAATATTATCAGATTTTTATTAATTGGACAGTGAAAACCATGTATTTTACTTTAATAAAAGCCCTCAAACGCAAAAATCGGACATGAAATGGCTATTTTATTTAAGTTTTTTGTAAATGCTGGGCTAATTTTAAAAATTGTCAGTCTGCCCTTTTTCACAAAAACTTGTCGCAAATTTGCTGCTCTACAATTTTTGTAATAGGTGTTTACACCATTGGAGCTATAGAAACGGAGATAATCGCTGATTTTTGTGACCTTTGACCTTGAATAACTAACGACGCGCACACGATATTTTATGTGACTTTTGGCACAACGTTTAGAACGCCAAAACAAAGGTGTACAGAAGTTTCCAGCTTATTATCTCAAATTCCGAGGTGAAACCCTAATTTTACTGGACTACCTACCTATGACATGCCTGTGCAAAATGGACGACTTCAATACATTGATTTGGATAGGAAGTGCAACCAGTTGCAAGTGTTTAGGGACAGCTATATTTCTGGTTGTAAACTAGACACTTTCCCTGCAGGGTAGTAGCAGCAGCAACAACAACAAAAGTGCAAGCGTCGAGAGAGACTGAGAGCGAATGAACAGCAAGTTGCTGCTGTAGCGAAAGCGATCACAAAACAAAGTGTTTTTTATTTGCAATTAAGTTTACTTTTAGTTAATGTGCAGAATCAAATGCACAATTATAGTTTCATGACAAATGACCAGGTTTAAATCAGCAAGATCACGACGGTTGCAATGATTAAGAAAATTAAAATTTATGCGTAGGCGCCAAAAAGAATTAAAATCTCAGGAGCACTCCGAAAACACGACCGGCGTCTTTGATTGACTGGTGTCAACTGAATGTCGAATAAAGGCTTGAGAATTCAACATCCGTGAAAACCAGCCCAAAATTCCCCTTGTGAGAGTATAGTCAGCCTGAAATTATGCTATGGTTTGAAGGTGGTACCAATCAACCATTATTAACCTTGCGCCCAGCTTGAAAAAGCAAAATACTTTGACTAAAATCAAAACAGGTCACTAAACCCATATATGTTTTCACAAAAACACTTATTATTATACCCCTGTAGAGGGTATATTAAAATTGTCCAGATGTTTGTAACGCTTAGAGGAAGCATCTCCGACCACATAAAAGTATATATATTCTTGATATTCTAGTTCAGAGAAAAAGTCTTAGTAGGAAAAACTTTTTTGTTTTCAAGGCTATCGCTCTCAAACTTGTTACCGATCAATACTATATACCACACAATTTTGCCAAGTTTGATTCAAATCGGATGACTATAGCATATAGCTGCCTCGTCGAAAAAGTAGTTCTAGTGAGAAAAACTTTTTTGTTCTCAATGGTAGCGTCTTTAAGCTTTCCAGTTATAAATATTATCGGTTTCCACACAATTTTGACGAGTTTGATCCAAATCTGATGAATATATCCTATAGCTGCCATATAACAAACTGGCAAGCAAATGGTGTGGCAGCCCTGGCCACCTCTGGTCACACAATTTATCGAGCACCATCCCTGACGCGATAGCAGAACGACAACACGCGCCATCCCTGGCGCACAGTTTCTTGCTTGGCTTCGATTAGCGCGGGTGGTTCCCGCTTCGCTCCGTTCGACTCAACGATAATTGTTAGCTTAAGCTATTATTCAATAAAGTTAGTTACTTATCAACCCTAGAAGCTAAAGTGGTGACCCCCGACGAAGTTAAACAACACAAACAATAAAGTGGTGACCCGCGACGATTGAAAAACGACACACACGCAACTTCTGCAACAATTATCTAATGCGTAAAACAATACGACAGCAGATTCACACATACACGCACTCTACACATACACGCCATCGAGGTGCATATGTATGTATGTATTTCACAACGGTGCGAAACTTTTCAGCATGGCGACAGGGCTGTTGGTCCATTGGACGGTAATTAGTAATTGACCACGCCTGCAGTTCAATCGACTCCAACTCACTCACTACGGATTCCGCCAGCCAGAAACTCAACGACAGCGACATCTCTAGCCTTTTTGGCCACACACACACGAATGACGCCGGCAAAAGACACACACACATGCTGACCGCGTCTGCAGCATGCGATCGAACGAATTTTGGCGCGTACTCACACACACACAGGCGCCATGTTTTTTCCTCGAAAACAATTGTGGCGATTTTCGATTTGCGAATCAATTACCAGGATTGCCTCGACAACTAGATACCTGACGACTCCGCTGGCGCCGCGAAAATGGAACGGATCGTCAACAGTAAGGAGAGCTCCTAGTTTGAAAATGACTCTGGCAACGCATTCACACACACAGACAGCATCTACCAGCGCTCACACACAAATACAAACAGCAATTTTTTTGTGCAAATGAAACCGACCTCCTGTCTGTCGCCCCTTACACGTCGAGCTGTCCACATCCTGATTGCAGCCAAAGCATTCCACGTCAGGCTGTCCAAGTGTGAAAACGTCCATCGCCCAGCCTGCCCTACACCGCTGCTCGCGCATGCTGTTTGTGTGCGCCAAACCGACTCTTCAACTACATGTAACCGATCTCACGTTGGTCAAGCATCCGACCAATTTTTCAGATCTTACATTGTACGCAGCCTGCCAGACGATCGTTCATACTTATGGAAGTACGTCGCGTAGCTGAATTTGGATCTTCATCGCATCTTTCGTCGTCGCCGATGTTCATGCACAGCGATCAGCACACCTGACCGACCACCAGCAACATGCTACGACTCGAGACGCTCTTTGTTTGGCAATTGATGCCAGCCTGGGTCTACCAACAAGTTCTCGACCTCAAACGAAAGTCCTTAACGAGAGGCACCACGAAAGTCTTTAACGATAGGCACCACGAAAGTCCTTAACGATAGGCACCACGAAAGTCCACAACGTGTGGCAATCGAAAGTCTCTACTCGGGGTACAATACCCAGTACTATTGACTTGGCAACTTCAACCCTGATCGACCGAACTTGCTTATCGACCACCACTCGATGTAACGACCTCAAAGCGAGGTAACCTCAACCCTGCTTGGGCGAACTTGCTTATCGACCCCCACTCCAAGCAACGGCCTCAGCGCGAGGTTACCATCGACGCAACTTCTCCAATCTGTACTCGATGCACATGCTCAGTACTACGGATTCACCAGTTGCTATACTCAACAGAAGCGATTCATCGACCCAACTTCGACACAATCATCACAGCGAGAACTATACGCAAGCTTCCCTCCACATTGGGACTTGTACAAACCCTGTAGATGATCATCACTCATCCCGGACATACATTCATCCCAGCTTTACTTAAACTCGAAAATCATTCGTTCCCACATGGTCTCTGGAGGGGGAGTACTGTGGCAGCCCTGGCCACCTCTGGTCACACAATTTATCGTGCACCATCCCTGACGCGATAGCAGAACGACAGCACGTGCCATCCCTGGCGCTCAGTTTCTGACTTGGTATCGATTAGCGCGGATGGTTCCCGCTTCGCTATGTTCGACTCAACGGTAATTGTTAGCTTAAGTTATTATTCAATAAAGTTAGTTACTTATCAAACCTAGTAGCTAAAATGGTCAAAGTGGTGGCGCCATCTATTGCTGAGTTTGGAAAATAACTCAGCTAAGAATGTTCGACGAAAAACATTTAAAACCTTAATTTATATAAATTAAACAAGCTACAAGGGTATATAAACTTCGGTCGAGCCGAAGCTAGCTTTCCCCTATTTTTTTTTTTTTTTGATTTAGGTGTTACATTCTTTTAACCCGTCTTTATGTACTATTTGATATTTCTTTCCTATTCTAATTGTAATGTTATCCCTATCTTCTATATTTTCTTCTTTATACGGGACAACATAGTTGTTATCTAGTTTGTGCACTGATTCGTTTTTTAATAAAACTAAGTCTCCTTCTTCTAATAGAAAATCGTTTGTTTTCTTATCGTAGAGCGTTGTTCTCTTCTGTTTTTCCATATCTAGCATACTTCTAGCTCTTTTGTAGGGTAATTCTAATCTAAACTTAACTTCCTTAGCATACTCGTCTATATTGTATAAAGGTTCTATTCTATCTTGTTTGTTTAAATTAATGAATTGTCTCGGTGGCCTTCCGAAAACAAGTTCATATGGGCAGTAGTCATGTACTACTGATGGGGTTGTATTGAAACAATAGGTGAAATAATTCAACCATATGTTCCAATCGTTTTTGTCAATCGAAATATACGAACGTACGTACTCGTTAAATGTTCGATGACTGCGCTCAATGGTACCAAGAGTTTGATGATGGTACGCTGTTACAGCGTATGTTGGTTCCTTAGCTTCAGCAACTGTTTTAGCACTTTTGTTTGGTACTGGTATAGTGCCTAAATATTTTGTTAAGTCGCAGATAATGGTTACTGCGTACTCATTGCCATTCTCGGTTCTTGGGAGTGGACCAATGGTATCAATCAGTACAGTATCAAATGCTGTTGCTGGCGTTGGAGTTATGGTCATTGGTGTCTTTGTATGTATGGTTGTTTTGGCTTGTTGACATTTCAAACAAGTCTTGATATAATTTCTTATTGTTTTAGTCATGAGGCGCCAATAAAAATATTTTCGTATTTTCGACAGGGTTCGCGAAATCCCTGAGTGACCTCTTTCTATTGATTCATCATGGTATTTTCACAGTATTGCTTTAATTTGAGTTTTATCATTTTTGTCTATAATGGTCAACTTTGGTGGTATGCATACTTGTACTTACTTTAGAGTACTATTGCCCATTTTTATACCCTTGTAGAGGGTGTATTACAATTGTCGAGATGTTTGTAGCGCATAGAAGGAAGCATCTCCGACCACATATAGTATATATATTCTTGATCAGCATGACGAGCTGAGTTGATATAGCCATGTCCGTTTTAAAACTATCTTAACCAAACTTTGTACGAAGTCTTTTGGTACAAATACGCTACACATTTGTCGGAACCGGCCAGATCGGATGACTATAGCAAATAGCTGCCATAGAAACCATCGGTAGAAAGAGTTGTTTTAGTGAGAAAAACTTTTTTGTCTTCAAAGCAAACGCCCCCAATCCTCGTATTTATAAGTTTTCAATGCTTTTACACAATTCCACTAAGTTTTATGAAAATCGTCCATTTATATAGTACAGCTGCCATACAAACGATATGTCTGAAAAAAAGTCTTACTATGAAAACCTTTTTTGTTTTTAATGCTAACGCTCCCAAACTTGTTACTGATCAATATTATATGCAACCACACAATTTTGCCGAGTATGATCCAAATCGGATGACTGTGGACTACAGCTGCCATAGGAACTATCGGTCGAAAAGTAGTTCTAGTGAGAAAAACTTTTTTCTTCTCAATGGTAGCGTCTTTATACCTTCCACTTGTGAATATTATCAGTTTCCACACAATTTTGGGGAGTTTGGTCAAAATCGGATGAATATATCGTATAGCTGCCATATAATAAACTGGCAAACAAATGGTCAAAGGAGAGGAGCCATCTTATTGCTGAGTTTGGGAAATAACTCAGCTAAGAATGCTCGACAAAAATCATTTAATTCCTTAATTTATATAAATTATACAAGCTACAAGGGTATATAAACTTCGGTCGAACCGAAGGTAGCTTTCGTCTATTTTTATACTCTGTACCGAAGGTACATAGAGTATATTAAGTTTGTGCAAAAGTATGTAACAGGGAGAAGGAATCGTTTCCGACCCTATAAAGTATATATATTCTTGATCAGCATCAACAGCCGATTCGATATAGCCATGTCCGTCTGTGCGTCTGTCTGTCTGTCCGTCCGTATGAACGAAGAGATCTCAGAGATGGTAAGAGATAGAGGTTTGACATGTATGGGGCATATATTTCTTATACTTGCAGGCAGATCAAGTTTATTTTCAATTTTTGCCACGCCCCCTCCCGCCCCCGCAATTTGGAAAAAACATCATATCTCCTACAGTTTTGGAGATAGATCGTTCGTACCTTCTAGAGATACCTTGTAAACAAAATTATTTATCGATTTGCTGAAGGAATGATAAAGATCGGATGAACGATACTCAAGTTATGGGCAGAAAACGGCCAGTAAACACCACCCCACCAATAACCACAGCATACATATCCTGAACCGTTCAATCTTAGCGAGAGCAGATCTTGAGTGCGAGAGAGAGAGAGAGAGAGTGAAACTTAGAGATGCGCACCGTGTAACTCGTGAGCAAATGCGAGCTGCGACGTTAAGGGTACTGAGCACGTTATAGTCGAGCCTGAGCAACTTGCTTTTTGTTATGCTCTGTACCGAGGGTACATAGAGTATGTTATAGTCGGTGCAAAAGTTGTAACGGGAGACGGAATCGTTTCCGACTCTATAAGTATTTATTTCTTAATTAGTATTAAAAACCAAGTCGATATAGCGATATGAAACCAAATTATTTATTGGTTTATTGAAGTAATGATAAAGATCGGATAAACGATAATTAAGTTACGGGCATATAACGGCTACTTGATACCACCCATTACCTCTTAATAACCACAGCAACATATCGTAACCGTTCAATACTTTAAACTTTATGTCCAAAAAAAAAATTGCTTGCCCTTTTATGCCTTTTCTGAGAAATTTGAATTTTAGTAAGCGAAGTCAATTCCAAAATTCAAATATCGCCAGCCCTGGAACAGTAAATTTGTACCCTTGGTATAATATGTCGCCAACTTTACATAAATATTTTATTCATGGCCCGAAAATAATTAAGAATGCATTGCTCCCAATTGGTCAGTTAACCGAGGAGGCCCAGGAAGCAAGAAAAAAACAATTTCAAGTTTTACCGAGCACATTTTTCGAGAAAATGCAGTCGCGAAAAGTGCAACCTCGTTGTTCTGAATAGAACGTTGATTAACTCGGATCCTCTAGTATCGAGGCATTTCAAGAGTCAGGAAAACAAAATAAATCAAACGCCAAAATCAGCTTTAGATTTATTACAAAATGTACCTGAAGTAAAAGAAAAATACTATAATTTAAGTGATTTTTGGGACGAGAAAGCGATGAGGAATAAAAAAATTGTTGAATAAAATAAAAAAATTGGTTGTGTTGTTTTTGTTTATAATTATCCCAAAAATCTGAAAAGTTTTGAAAATTTGGCCCGATTATCCTTTGGAAACTATAAGAAATACTCTTCCGACTGTGATAAAAATAGTTTAAGTTAAGAATTTTAACAAAGAATCATTAACATTTTTATACACTTGCAAAGGGTATTATAATTTTGCCCAAAAGTTTGCAACGCATAGAAATATTAATTTCCAACCTTATAAACTATATATATTCTTGATCAGGGCGACAAGCTGAGTCGATTGAGTTGTCCGTCTGTCTGTCTGTTTCTACGCACACTAGTCTCTCAGTTTTAAAGCTATCGAGCTGAAATTTTGCACAGAGTCTTCTTTTTACTGCACGCTGCTAATATGTCGGAACCGACCGGATCGGATGACTATATCTTATAGCTGCCATAGGAATCGTCTGTTAAAAAATGGGTCTTACTCAGAAAAACTTTTTTGTTTTTAATGTTAGCGTCCTCAAACTCGTCCATTGTTAATAATATTTGTTGTTAATAATATTTTCAAACAGATTTGCAAACTTTGGTCAAAATCGGTTTACTATTTCTTGCCATAGGACGGATCGGTCAAAAATGGTTCTTATTGTTTTTAATGTTAGCGTCCCTAAGCTCGCTGATTACTAATTTTATTTGCCTTTAAATAGATTCGCCAAATTTGGTAGAAGTCGGAAGACTATATCTTAAGGCTGCCATAGGACTGATCATTCGTAAAATGAGTCTTAGTGAGAAAAACTTTTTTGTTTTAAATTTTATCGTTCTTAAACTCGTCGATTGTTAATATGATTTGTTTTCAAAAAAATTCGCGATATTTGGTTGAAATCAGATGTTTATCTGGCGGAAAATGGGTTTTAGTAACAAAATTTTTTGATTTTTATGTAGGCGTTCTTAAACTCGGACATTTCAAAAACAGCATTTGCAAGGGTATAAAAACTTCGGTACAGACGAAGTTAGCTTGGCCTTCTCGTTTATTTATTAATTCTAAAAATTAAATATTCCACTAAATATTTGTAACTTTAAAATTTTTTTTGAATACTCTCACAAAGATAAAAATATTTTTGCTAGAGGGCTCCGCTGAAATTTGGCGCGATTTTGGTTTTTTCCCCCCCCCCTTTGCGACGGTTGGTTTGTATATCTCTTTAAAAATCCGTCGGTGGCATAGAATTTCGAGATTTTATTTTCTTATTTGAAAATCTATTTAGAAGTTTTGTGTTCTAGATAATGGTCCATCTCCACAAGCAGGTTTGCAAATTTTGCAAACAAATTTTATATTTTCTAGTAATGAGTTAGATCAATGTTTAATTGAAATTTGTTGTTGTTGAAATGTGAGTAATATTCTTCAAAAATAGTATGCAAAATTTAATATTTTCGCGCCAGTCATGACGAAAAGCTTGGTAACACTAAGCCCGTTTTTTGTTGTTAAATTTTAAAGGTAGCGCCTGCAATGCCAGCAGAAGATGAGTGGCAAATTGGTTCTGGTTGATTCGGTTGGTTTTGCGAACAACCATTCAAGCGCAAATTTCAATATTAAAATAAGTTAAATATTTGATTCATTTGATGCAACCTATCTAGAAAAACAATGTGGTTTACATTTTCAAAAATCAGTTACTAATTTTCGATTTTCCAAATCTTTTTTTCGGGACTGGCGCTAAATTCAAGCAATTTTCCGAGGATGCTAACAAAGAAATACAGAAACAGAAGATCCCAGCTGTCTAGAGACAAACCAATAAATAACAAAATTGCATCAAAAATGTTGTGCCCCGTGTTTAATTAATGTTTAAAAGGCACGAAAATAATTATAAAACAACAACAAAATTTATTAATATTAAAAGTCAATGCAAAAACATCCATAAACGTAGGGAAACCACCGGCATGGCCATTGAACGATAACTGGCCTCATCACTCTCCACCGGTAGCTCCCGAAACTGTCCACAATGACATGATGTAGTATATCGTTGTTTGTACAACTTGGGCGAAATTCCCCTCAATGGATTCGCTGTATGCGAACCAGGAGGCATCATCGCGAAATAGGTCAAAGTGAAGGCCTGGCTGGGTGGGGTCCTGAGTTTGACAGCATAAAGTATGTTGATCACCGCTGCATTTTCAGATTTATTGATGCGTAATTCCAATAACCATTGCTGTTCAAAGGCGCTGATTGGATAAGAAGCCAATGTAAGATCATCGACTGAAGTTGGAGATATTCTCCCAGGTTGCCTGCAAATTTCCACATCCGCATAGAAAACTTCACGGGCACTTAACTGTTGATGACACAAATATAATGGTTCGAGGGCCACGTGTTCCTCTGAGTCCTTCTTTTCTAGGGCCTGCAGAATCTGTTCACAAGACTTGCTTGGAAAATCGCAGCTGGCCTCATGCGAAGCTCTCTTATCATACTCTCCCTGCCAATCGCAACCCAAGCAACTATATTGACAATTTACCACTCGTTTCTCGCACTCTTCATCCGTATGTTTGGCCAACGTTTTAATATTCACTTCCAGATTGCATTGTGGACAACTTTTCGGCAGCTGTCCAATTGTCTGACGTAGGATAGGATCTTGGCCTAAGTTTTTCCAGCTAATTGGAATACGACCGTTGGGACAAAGAGCGTTTTTCTGGCAGAGGGTAGCTTTCGCCAAAGTGTGTGTCACGCAATCGTTGCTAACGATGTGACCCTCAGTGCATTGATAGCAATCATCTGGATGGGGCACCTCGAGGCAGACATTGCATGACATTACGTCACGCAAGTTCTTGCCTAGCTCTAAACTGTTGATGGTCGTTGTGGAAACTTGTGGATTCAGCACCGATTCGGACTCGTCTTGATCATCAGATAGACGCTGCCTTTTTGTGGGTTGGGTTATGTCATCCATTGGCTTCGGATTCAACATTGTCTAAGGTTGTGATTTATAATAACTACGAGAAACTTTATACTATTTTAGTTTACCTTAAAATGGGTTTTGATACGATGTGTGATTTGTATATTGAGAGAATAAAAATTAAAATGTACATAAATGTTGGGCTAGAGAATTGAAATGTCTAACCTGGTTGACGGAATGCTTCAATCATCTTGAATGTGGAAAACATTTTGAAATGAGCGACGGTGGTTCGGTTGGAGCAAATGCTTATATTATATTTTATTCTAGCTCATATTGGTGTTTGCTTTTGTATTAGCATGCTCAATCAGCCATGTGCCATGTGCAATGTATAAAAGGAGGGTCGATTTATATGCGTGGGAAAAAGTCGGTAATTGTCTATTATACGCCCTTCCTTTCCAAAAATTCGGGAATTAATTTTCCTCGATAGACCGCGATTTATAATGAATTTACGTGAAGAAATTAATCTTAAAGTTTCGGTTTTTCTCATGTTAGATCGATTTTCGAGTCGATTCTTTCCTTGTTCGATACATATTTGGGAACCTTTTGAGGTGTGGTTCAATACTAATACTTTTGCTTGTCTCATCTCCTCTTTTGTTTACTCAGGAAGTTGTTCTGAGCGTTTTCTCTTCCATTCAAAGGAGCTCTCTAATGATGTGGTATAGGCCGCTCTAATGGTGTGTTGGCCTAAGCCGCAGTAGGGTTCCGGGCCTACCCTTGCGGTGGCGGCACTCTTGCGCGCCAATTCGTTTGCAGATTCCGTTATGTCCCGGTATCTATCGTAGGGTCAAGTTGTTCCTGCTGCCTACACAGAAAAAATTAATGATATGATCTGGGGCTCAATATTATATTTTTTCATATCAATAAAAAGCCGATATGACACACTTGAAATTGACCTGTCCGAAATTATCAAAGTTCAATTTTCGACCATTTCAAAATAATTTATTTAAAGATCGGATTGATCTTTTATAATTTAATTATTAAACAATGAAAAACGAGAAGGCCCAGCTAACTTCGTCTGTGCCGAAGTTTTTATACCCTTGCAAATGCTGATTTTGAAATGAACGCTTACATAAAAATCTAAAATTTTTCTAACTAGAACCCATTTTCCGACAGATAAAAATCTGATTTCGACCAAATTTCGCGAACCTTTTTGAAAACATATCAAATTAAGAATCGCCGAGTTTGAAAACCATAAAAATGAAAACAACAAAGTTTTTCTCACTAAGACCAATTTTTCGACCGTTGGCTTTTTTAGCGGCTATAAGACCTTATCCTTACAGCACTATTGTAAATCGATTTTATCCCCTTTCCAGCATGGATTTACAAAGCGTCGGTCAACTGAGACCAATTTGCTTGAATTTACTTCAATCGTTAACGATGGATTCCTTTGAAAAATCAAACTGATGTCATCTACACCGACTTCAGTAAAGCATATCATTCTGTGAACCACGATCTTCTCCTTTTTAATCTTGATCGTTTAGGATTTCCTTCCTCTTTTCTGCTTTGGATTTCGTCCTATTCAAAAGATAGAACTCAAAAAGTCCTGCTTCGCTCTAATACTTCAAAACCTGTCTTTGTCACTTTTGGTGTGCCGCAAGGTAGCCACCTCGGCCCTTTGTTTTTTACTCTTTCTATACCCTGTTCCTATTAAAATGGGAAAAGGGGATCATGAAGTTGTGCAAATGTATGTAAGAACCAGAAGGAAGTTTCTCCGATCCTATAAAGTATATATATTGTTGATCAGCATCAACACCCAAGTCGATATAGCCATGTCCGTCTGTCCGTCTGTCGTTTGAACGCGTCGATCTCAGAGACTATAAAAGATAGAGACAAGCACATGGCATGCACATAGGTGTATACCGTACTCAGATCAAGTTTGTATCAGATTTTAAAAAAATCCCCCCCTTCTCCCTTTAAGGCCTGTATCCAGCACTGCGGAAAATTCCTGCCAGGAATTCGCAATTTATTTCTTGTGTGTGTGGAACATAACTAAAGCAGGGTGACCATGCACCTAAAAGGTGCAAGGTCACTCTGATTAATCAGCTGTTAAGCACTGATAATTATTTGAATTTAAATTAATTAATTAAATTAATATAAAAATTATATTTTCCGGGGGAAGCGTGCATCGCGGAGTAGGTGCTACTTTATGCTATATTAGAGGATGATAGGCCGATGGCTGAGCATGACACTTTGCCCGGATGGCGCAAATCATTAATGCAGCATGTTGTTATCTGCACAACTTTAAAATGCTATAATCTCCAAAGTAGTATGACTTATCGGTTGGTCGCCAATCAAATACAATACATACATTCACATTAATATTAAGGATTTTGTCAACTCAGGGGGCAGATCAGTACTTGGTTTTGGTCGATGGGCGAACAGCTGGAACATACCCGTTAATCGTTCAAAGAGTCAGCACGATCGCTATGAGACCCGCAAAAGATGCTCGAGTGCGACTCCTAGGATCAATATTCCCACATACGGATACTGCGGTTAAATACCTTGGCTTATCTCTGGACCGCCGCTTGACCAGGAAAGTCTATCTGACTCGGGCAGCAGCTACGGTTGCAGCCTCGTAGTGGTATTTCGCTGCGATCCAAAATCCTTGATCATCTTGCTTTCCTGGACCAGGGGATCCCGGTATGGGGTACGGAATGCTCCACTGCTTTCAATAAACTAGAGTCTTTTATGTGAGGTCCCTGGCATGTGTGCATACAACTAAATACCACGATTTGGACGCTTGCCATTTTGAGCCCAATTCAATATGTATGCATCCTGACCGACTAGTGGCCCACTCGCATAGACTTGCATCTGATCTGGCGACAAACAGGCTCAACCTACGACATCCCATCGACCTTTGTGTCCATGGAGGGCATCTCTCAGGCCGCCTTAGCAATTTGGCATAAGTGTCCCCTTGGCTATATCCCCTACCAATCTCTGCACTCTGCTGGTTCCCCAGCATAACAAAAACAAAGATGCATTCCCCCCAAATTTTCGGTCATCACGTCCAAAATAATTGTAAGCAATATATTCCTGAGCTGTGTATCAGCTGTTCTCTCGATCCACACGCGCTATCGATAGGCCAACTATCGATAAGAAACTGTGGGTTTCGTTCATGTTGCTGGATACTCAAGCAACGAAAAGGTACACTAAAAATTCCTGGCACAGTTTTTTTTATATGAAGTTTGGCAGGAATTTTTAGTTTCCGCGGTGCTGGATACCCGGCTTTAACCGCAAAAAACTGTCACAGCCACAATTTTAAAGTTAGATCCTCGTGGCTTAATATATATTATTCTAGGCCTTATATCTAACTACTCTCAAAAGGAAAATAAGATCCCAGCAAAAACACCAAAGTTATTAAACAATTTTGCTAATGGGAGCGGGATGACGGCCACTGCATGCAGGCAGCAGGCCGCGTGTGAGCGCGCGTGCGTGTGTGTGTGTGCGCGCATGTGTGTGTATGCGTTTGTGTAAGCATTTGTATGTGTGTCGCAATTGAACAGGGTATTTTATAGTCGGGAAACTCGACTACATCGCACTGACTTGTTATTAATTATCTCCCCACAATAATATCTTAATCTCGGATACTTATGTACGCCGATGATGTAAAACTTATTTTATCTTTCAACGACACGATGCATTCCATCAGATTGCAAGATGATTTAAACTGGCGATTAAAAAAACTCATCGCCTACGTACTAAAAACCTCCTCTTATTTTAATTGCCACTTCGTCTAAAAGACACAAATGATGTAGCATTGGCAGGAGTAATAAATCAGTTCCGCATGGAATACCAATAGCCTTAAGCCCCATACAGACATCCGAAGCAACGAGAAGTTTCATATAAAAATTGAGGGAAGAGAAGCAGAAGTTACAACTTCGCCACTTGAACTTTTTGCAACTACGGAGATAAGAATTTGAATGTCACCCTTAACAGTCAATGCTACGCTTAACAGCACATTTGTGGAGACTATGTTAATTACCTGTGGGCCTTATTGTGCTTTGACCGGCTGATGCAGCATTGAGAATGCACCATGTTAAGTCACTCTGCTTCTACCTGCATCGATCAAATGGAGTGCTTTTAGTTAAGGTGATTTGTAAAAATATAATTAAAAACCATGGCAGAAAAGCAAAAAACGAAAGAGCTGTTGGAAATGTTTTCGCATGAAGGAAAATTTCTTTAATTTTGGCGTTGAAAGAGCGGGATGTCATTTGCGATATTTCCCGTTTTTTCGAGGGAATAGCAAGTTTTCTCCCCTGGGCTGCCATCGGGCCACTGGGCTTGCGCAGGGGGCACAGCCGATCCAAACACTAATGTCTGCTATTCCCGACAGAGTTCAAATGCCTCACAGCATAAACGCAGGTGTGCGGCTAGAATAAGACCAACTTAGTACTAGGTGGACAACCACGCAGTGGAGGCACCGGGCAAATACAATGGGCATTGTAGTATGTGAATTTATTCTTGTTGGTAGGCAAATCTGGGTAGATATCCTTCATGGGTGTGCTTTCGAGGGCTTCTGTGGATGAGCTGCGGGATCGGCTACCAAGCCGGGTTCTCGCAGCGTCTGCTGGGCAGGATTCAGCGCTCGCACTGGGGCCGATGGCCGGCAGGTGGGCGGGTTTGATGTCCCCTTAGGTAGTGGGGGACGGCATTCTGACCCGGGTGAATCAGTGGCATCACTGAGATGGGCAGCATACAGGTGTTGTTGTAGCTGCTGCTACATTCTGGGCAGGCCGAATTGGGGACCATGGGATCTTCCCCCCTTAAGCATTCGGACTTAAATTTTGTGAACAAGACTTGGGGAGAAGTGGCCGAGCTTTTACAAAAAAAACATCTTGGCATCAATTCAATATACAGTTGATCGAGCAGTGTGACCCGCCCCCAGTTAAACTAAAAATATCACAAACTTCCATTTTCGGCGTAATTTTTTCTTAATTCTGGTCACACTACTCTTACGTTCCACGGTAACGAAAGATATGAGCTAAATTACGAACGTCGGATGTCCGTATAGGGCTTTACTGTCCAAATCTGATAAAAAAAAAACCTCTTCCGAATCTGTTGCTTCATGATCTACTAAATATGTAGATTCCCAAGTCTGTCGAGTCTATAGGTTCTTTATAAAAGCTTCGCAAGTTTCTAAATCGTCGGCCTATAATGGCCCCACCATAATCTGTAGTGAATGAAGTAATAACGAGAAGGCCAAGCTAAATGACAGAGTTTAGAACGCTTAGATAAAAATCAAAAACTTTTGTAACTAAAATCCATTTTCCGTCAGATGAACGTCTGATTTCGACTAAATTTCGCGAATCTTTTTAAAAACATATCAAATTAACAATCGCCAAGTTTAAGAACGATAAAATTTAAAACAAAAAAGTTTTTCTCACGAAGACTCATTTTCCGACCGATAAGTCCTATGGCAGCCTGAAGATATAGTCATCTGATTTCGACCAAATTTTTCAAATTAGTTTGAAAGCGTTTAATATTAATAATCACCGACCTTAAGAACAATTTACTTGAAAAAAAATATTTTTTTTCACTAAGACCCATTTTCCGACCGATCGGTCATATGGCAGCTATAAGATATGGTCATCCGATTTTGACCAAAGTTTGCAAATCTCTTTGAAAGCATATAATATTAACAATGACTGTGTTTGGGAACGCTAACATTAAGAACAAAAAAGTTTTTCTCACTAAGACCCATTTTTTGACCGATGGTTCCTATGGCAGCTATAAGATATAGTCATCCGATCCGGTCGGTTCCGACATATTAGCAGCGTGCAGTAAAAAGAAGACTCTGTGCAAAATTTCAGCTCGATAGCTTTAAAACTGAGAGACTAGTTTGCGTAGAAACAGACGGACAGACAGACGGACAGAAAGACAGACGGACGGACAAAGCTCATTCGACTCAGCTCGTCGCCCTGATCAAGAATATATATAGTTTATGGGGTCGGAAATGAATATTTCTATTCGTTGCAAACTTCTGGGCAAAATTATAATACCCTTTGCAAGGGTATGAAAATGCGTACATAGCCTTTTACATAACAAAAGTTGTCCGTTGTATTTTCTGAAAGTATACACCCCTGGAAAAGAACAGATTTACCTACAATTTTTGATTCATATTCAAAAATTGAACCATCTAAATTTTGCTCTTCTAATTCTCTATGAATTTGTTGTAAAATGTGAATAGGCTTACGGATACTACGCTTTAAAATTTTTAAGTAATTTTCAAAAGCGTGGGACGAACCTTCAACTGGGTCGCCTACTTGCTCAAATGGTTCCTTTAAGTGCAACAAACTGTGTACGTTATAAGTAACACTGCTTTCACCAAAAATAATGGGAAAGTTTTCTACGAAATTGTTGAGCATAAGTTGACTCAATTCCAAATTGGAGGGGCGATTTTTGGCGCAACATAACATTCTGTAAGCAACGTGTAACAAAAGGAACACTTATTCATATTTGAAAACGAATATCCCAGTATACAATAAAAGTTGTCTTAACTCTGTAGCTTTCCAATTACATAGTTCACTTAATGGTCTTGGCTTTCGGGCAAATTCTTTTGGGATGTTTTTGCGAATTGAAATCAATTTTTGCGGGATATTATTTTTAATGGACATGGATAATTTATTAACTGCTTTATTTGTGACCAATCTAGATAACAATTTTCTCATTACTCCCAACTCGACTAAATGCATACAATCTAATGGGACCTGAGTAACATTTAGTACATTCAGTTTCTCAAACGGAGACTTACTGGACAAGTACTGGGATGAATGATGATCAGAATATTTACTTTAAAAAAATCTTCGTCTGTTATTAGCTCTCCACATTTAGTGTTGTATGTTGAGACACTTTGCAGTCTATGTGCCACCTGGGTGCATTTTGTGCACTCGTGTGAAGATGTGTGGCCAGGTGTGCCACTTCCAAAAGCCCTAGCAGGTGCATCACAAGCTATTGCCATTAATTTAATTTTAATAATTTTGTTTCCTACCTCAAGCCTATTTTCTAAAACATGCACTTCAGAACAAAGTTAATTTGGCAAGATATTCATCACAACAACTAGGCTTACTTAAACCTAAATATATTTCCACAGGGAAAACGGTGTAGTGGCGCTTGAAATAAAACTATAAATAGTCCTGAAAAGTAACGGCGTTCCGAATTCAAACCTAATGGCCGTTAGAATTCAAATTAAGTCATCCGCTTAAAAGTATGCAACCCGTGAAGTTTTAGCTTCTTTCCTGTGGGTGTCAAAGAAAGTCATAGAAAAGGAAACTATTAACAGAGACTATTACCGGAGAGGCAAGTATAAGAGGCTGGCTTTCTCATTTCTGTTACCAGCCTTCGTCGCTTAGCTCGCACCCACGATCTTTCTTTCGCTTTTTGGCAGTTCACCAGATCAGAAGTCTTTCTTCAAGTGCGGTCACAAATACCTACAAAAAGGGTTGTTCGTCTAAAAATCCAAAAAAAAAATTAAATTTAAAGTACAAGTGAGCCGCAGAATTTAAACTGTAGCGGTCTGCAACGGCGATTGCGCCCAAACCCATAAACAAAGTGGCATACTCAACTGGGTAAGATGGCCAGTTTGTCACTAAAGGAATTTGTGTTGTCCGTTTTTTTTTGTGGCTGATGTGTCGAGATCGAACTTCCAATTTTTCTTTTTTTTTTTTTTTCTTTTCACCCTGATCTTCTTTTCAGGTGTGGCACAAATTACACCCAAAAAAATTAATGGCTGCTCCATCACCCGAAGCAAAGCCCAATATGCCGCCTTGTTCATAGATGGCTGTTATTTAAATTTCGTCATTTGGCGACTAAAGCACTTAATGTGCATCAGCACCGTTCCCTTGCCAGATTTGCACATGCCCACACACAGAAAGTTCAATTAAAAACCATTTATATTAGCAGCGAAAAGAGTTAGCTGAACTCAAACGCATACATATATGTATGTCCAAATATACCTACATTGAAATCAGCTGGCAAAGCCAGTGAATTTGCACTAGTTGCCTTCCCTGCATATTTGGATCAAAACCCTAGAAAGACGAAGAGAGCAGCTTAAATTAGTTCCACAATACCCTGCAGCGAGGCCGGCCGTGTTGCTGCCCTTAAACCCGATTTTACGCGAAAAATATGTTAAATGTGAACGCAGAAATGGTCTAAAAAGAAATTACAAGTAAACTAGGTTTAGCCATATGCCTAGATTATAGGCCTAGTGAGTTAATTTTTTTTATTTTTTTTGGTTAAATTAAATCTTTTTTTTTGTGTGAGTGATGGCAGTGCAAATGTAAAAATATTTAATTTGCATAATTTCGCCCAAAATAATCAGTCAGAGAAATTATGGTTTTTCTCACTCACCGTCTTCGGATCGCCATATTGGCAGTAGTGAAAAGAAATTAAACTTAAAGAAGAAAAGATTCCAGAGAAGTGAGTGTGAAGGAGAAAGAGCATAGCTGCTGAAAATTTATTTTTTTGTCCCTGGCTATTCCCTCTTTGTCTCCCATATATTTTTGGCGTGATTCCAATTACAGCTACTCGCCGATTCGTCTTGAGAGCGCTTTCGAGGAAGGATTGAAGCATGTGAGTAACAAAACGAACAAAAAAAGTTAAAAATAGTTTACGATATTCAAAGAGAGAGTACTCGGAGTGTAAAATATCAAGTGCCAATCGAATGCAATCCACTGAGAGGTAGTCGAATAAAAAGTCAGTGGCAATCATCGTTGCCTGTGGATGCTGTTGCGCTCCGCCGTTTAATGCATTGGTCGGCTCTCTCTTAAGCTCCAACGATCAATTGAGTGTGGATGCTGTTGCGCTCCACTGGAGTTGAGGCCTGTGTGTTGGATCAGCTCACTTACGTTCCACACATATAAAACGAATTAATATTGCCAACAATTGCACTACCAAAGTCACACCGTCAATTTGCAAGTAAAAGAATTTAATCCTCTTTAAATGGCTTTTAAAATATTTTTAATCACTATATTTTAACTAAATGTTTAGATTTTTATTTCATATATATATTTATATTTTATTCTATTTTATTTTATTATGTTTTTAAGTTTTTTTTTGCCCAAATTGGAGTATATAGTCCAAGGAAAAATTATCCATCTTTTAATACTAGTTTATCTTGAATCTTGTTGTTTTTTGAAGTAATCATGAATCCTAATTTTAAAATAAATCTTTATAACGTAAATATGTGTTAAATTTTGGAGCAAGGAGGAGTCATGCATCTTCGATTCCCATCTGTATGTGGGGGTAGGAATGTATTAGGTGTTGTAGGGATCACCGACCTGTCTTAGGTCAAGCGGCGATGGTGATCATGGTAGGGTGGGCAATAGCTGGCAACAATACACCTGCACAGCTCGAGCACCAACACCTAAGCATCATCAGAAATATGTCCACACGTTATATATTACAACGGTCAAGTTATTTGTATTATTAACTCTAACAAGAATTGGCCAAAGTTGTGCTCTTGACCTTTTAAACAGAGGAATTCCATCAATATTAATATCTATGCTCAATATTTCGTCCAGTTGTGCCCCCGGCTATTTTGGCTATGCCAGTAATTCTTTGTGGGCTGTATTTATAGAAGGCATTAACGTTTAATTTTTATACTCTGTACCGAAGGTACATAGAGTATATTAAGTTTGTGCAAAAGTATTATACTCTGTACCGAAGGTACATAGAGTATATTAAGTTTGTGCAAAAGTATGTAACAGGGAGAAGGAATCGTTTCCGACCCTAT
The DNA here is from genome assembly GCA_037044535.1 of Lordiphosa magnipectinata. Lineage (NCBI taxonomy): Eukaryota > Metazoa > Arthropoda > Insecta > Diptera > Drosophilidae > Lordiphosa > Lordiphosa magnipectinata. The sequence continues at coordinate 51,625 of JBAMBO010000581.1, forward strand.
AAAGTATATATATTCTTGATCAGCATCAACAGCCGATTCGATATAGTCATGTCCGTCTGTCCGTCCGTCCGTCCGTCCGTCTGTCCGTCCGTCCGTATGAACAAAGAGATCTCAGAGATGGTAAGAGATAGAGGTTTGACATGTATGGGGCATATATTTCTTATACTTGCAGGCAGATCAAGTTTATTTTCAATTTTTGCCACGCCTCCTCCCGCCCCCGCAATTTGGAAAAAACGTCATATCTCCTACAGTTTTGAAGATAGATCGTTCGTACCTTCTAGGGATACCTTGTAAACAAAATTATTTATCGATTTGCTGAAGGAATGGTTAAGATCAGATGAACGATACTCAAGTTATGAGCAAAAAACGGCCAGTGAACACCCACCACCCCCCACCCATCACCACAGCATTCTATTGAACGGAAATCTTAGTGAGAGAGAGAGAGAAAGAGAGAGAGAGAGTGAAACTTAGAGATGAGCGAGAATAACTCGTGAGCAAATGCGAGCTGCGACGTTAAGGGTACAGAGTATGTTATAGTCGGGCTTGACCGACTTTCTTTCTTGTTTTCTCTTTATAATTCGAACTAAATCAACAGCATATTCTCGCGTTGGTCTTTGCTTAATAAACCAATTTCGAAATCGTGAATTAAATTTGTCTTTTCAACAAATAAATCCAAGGCACGCAGAAGAAAAAAATAAGCAAAACCTACACGAAAATGTAGGATTTCTACACGTTTCGACCGGGATTTTCAACCCATTACGTTTGTGTAGCTTTTCTGCACGCAGCGTTTAGCTTTCTCATTTCAACACGTTACGTGTAGCTTTTGTAGACGCCGCGTGTAGTTTTCTCATTTCAACACGTGGCGTGTAGGTTTTCTCCACGCCGCGTTTAGTTTTCTCATTTCTAAATGCGGCGTGCAGATAAGCTTGCTCCCCCCTAAATCGTAGATTTTGCCCCGGAAAATGCACGTTTTCATTTATATTTTAAGTTCTCCGCTATTATTTTGAAGATTGTTTCTCATTTCATATCAAATGCATCTTGATCTCATTATTTAATGCTAAGAAATAAAACTTAAAAAATATATAAGAAACGTTCAGGCAATGCTGCCCCTACCTTTTCGGAAAGCTGGCTACGCCCTTTTGGGTTGAAAGTCTCGGTCAAAACTTGTAGAAGTCCTACATTTTCACTAACACTATACCCTTGTAGAGGGTATATTAATATTGTCGAGATGTTTGTAACGCATAGACAGAAGCATCTCCGAGTACATAAAGAGTTGAAATAGCCATGTCCGTCCGTCCGTCTGTCCGTCTGTTTCTATGCTATCTCCTCCGTCAGTTTTAAAGCTATCTTAACCAAACTTTGCACGAAGTCTTTTGGTACAATTACGCTGCACATTTGTCGGAACCGGCCGAATCGGATGACTATAGCATATAGCTGCCATAGGAACCATCGGTCGAAATTATTGTTTTAGTGAGAAAACCTGTTTTGTCTTCAACGCAAACGTCACCAAACCTCGAATTTATAAGTTTTCTATGCTTCCACATAATTCCACCAAGATTGATAGGACAACTATATAGTATAGCTGCCATATTAATTGGTTGTAGAAAATGTAAATAGGAGGCTTTTTCAAAAATATGTACATTTGGCCGAATGTACATATTTGTGTCAGTGGAAATACGACTAGAAAAAAACTCGCAAATGATGGGAAATGTAACTCGAAATCGAGTCAAAAATGATGAGAAAAACGGGATATAAACGACTCTTTAAGAAGATTTTGTTAACCAAAATGTTACAGGTTTGCAGAATTGGTTTAAACTATAATTGAAATTTAAGTCATATTCTTTAAAACTAATTTGCAAAATTTAAAAATAATGTCGAACCAGTCATGAACTTTGCAACCCTTAGCCCGTTTATTGTCACATAGATCATAGATAGATGGCGCCAGCTTACGTTGAGTGGCAAATTGATATTGGTTGATTTTACAGTTTTGCAAATAATTTTTGAAACGCAAGGTTGTTCTCAAGACTGAAGATCCGCCAAAAATATGTGACCAGGCCCAAGCCCATCGCTCCGGGTTCTTGTCTGTCCTGCAGTCTCCAATGTTTTTTACGATTTCAAAAGCTATTGTATTTCTCTTTGGTGCGCTTGTTCCCAGAGTAGTGAGCGTTTGATTTTCGATGCGCCAGCAATCTGTTCGTTTTGTTTCCTTACAAAGCTTCGTAGAATTGTCTAGCTTTTAACATTCATTTGTACACACATTTGGGAGACAGACAGAAATAATCATTTTCTCCGTACGACTTGTAGGCAAAGCTCTCATGCATCGCAGCCTGGACTCTATTGGCAGCTGTTCACTTGATGTAGATCCCGCGATTTCTCAGACATCAGATCTCAGTCCAAACCAACCAACTCCGGCCTCTGTACAGGACATAACACGTGAATTTACGGCCAACATAGGTGAGCGCTGCAGGCTGGGTCCTCGGCTGCAGCCGCTCCATTTTGTGCATCATTCGATCACCGCCTACGTAGATCCCGGGACGGGCCTGGTGGTCACAGCCAGCCGCCGTCAATGAGGTGAGCCCTGTGGATTACGCCGACGAAGTCGTTGTAAAGAAGCCCAGCTATCTAAATTCTAAAAAAAATTGCCTTGCTGCGTCAACGAGTACTCCTATCTGACCACCTACGACTCAAAAATTCGCCAGGACATAAACCAATCGCGCGACGTCTCACCCACTACACAATCGACCAGCAGCCTGCAGTATTGCAAGAGCCAGAACTCGTTGGCGGCACCCCAGCTGCTGATTGGCAGTAGTATGCCGCACACCAAGAAGACGCAACTGATTGAGACCAACAACAACATCAAGCAGAGCAAGAGCAATGGTCAAAGTCTAAAAAATGACAAACGGCCTGCTTCGACCAGCAGCCTTATCCAGCAACAGGTGGAGTGTCTCTCAGGACCTGGAGCCTTGGGCCAGGGTTTCTACAGTCCGAGGAAACATGGCCAGGGCTTATCGCCTGCCCGGCAGACTCAACTGGAGATGGACTCATCGCAGAGAACGGTGCAAAAATTCAAGCAGCTGTTCCCAAGCAAAGATTATGGAGAGTTGCGCAAAAAGCTTGACAATAACTGCTCGCAAGCGGCCCAGAATGGCAGCGATGTAGATTTGCCCGTTTTCAGGCTTTTAAGTCACGAGTGTCGGGCACAGTTGCCCATCGTCTCTCCCAATCGGAATGTGTCCCCCGTCTCGCCACCCTTAGACGCTCTCGTTGAAGCAGTCGAGTACATGAGTACCACAAAAATATTGCCAGCGGAAACAAGCAACAATATTGTTGCACCTGCCGCTGTAAACGACGGAAACTATTTTCTAAAAATACTCAAAGCCGAACAGGCTCGTCTGCTTGCGCTGGCCGCTGTTGCAGAGAAATACACAGATGCCTTGGTTAATAATCCGGGTATCACTGAGGACACCTTTGGGCTGCTGCGTTCGGCCTCGGGCAAGGCCCGCCTGTTGGTTTCGAAGAAGATGAAGCAGTTCGAGGGTCTCTGTCATAACAATTTGAACCGCTCGCCGAAGGATGAGTTCCCCACCACTCTGGATGATTTACAAGGCTTTTGGGATATGGTTTATCTACAGGTGAAGCACGTTAATTCGATATTTACTGATATTGAGCACTTGAAGAGCAATGACTGGAAGCGCACCGTTGACCCACAAAAGGTGGATACGGTGTCTATAAACAAAACGACCAAATCGGCAAAGACCGGCAACTCTGTATTGAAAACGAAATCAGGCGGAACAACCAACAATACAAGTGTAAATAGCTCCAAGATAGCTGCTGTCAATTCGGCGGCGGCCCTGAAGCGCGAGGCCCAAAGGAAGCAATTGCTGGAGATGAAGCGTCAGCGCCGTCAGGCCGTGGCCGCCGCGGCGAAGAATCAACCAGCATGTGATTTCGCCACCGAGCTTCAGGAGGCAATCGGCGATTCTGTTAACAATATTGGCGTCAGGAACAGCAGCTGAATCGTGCTCTCTGCTCTGCAAAATGCAAAACATGCTCGTTAGTTTTTCCTGTATTTCATTCAACATTCCCAACTCTACATACCCGTACACTCTCACACACAAACAGACGTATGCTCAAAAAATTCCTAGTTTAATCAATCTTTAACTAGTCTGTTCGCCGTAAATTGTTCAAACACAACACAAAAAAAAACTTTGTTTGCCTTATATGCGTGTGTTTTCGCCCGTTAAATTAGTTTGCTGTGCACTTTAAAGAACATAAACTTGTTTGTAATTACAATTATTACATTTGTAATTGTAACAATGTGTAATAGAAATTTATGTACAACAAAACAACAAAAACTTGGGGAAAAGTGTAAGTATTTCCAACAACAATTTACTCTATACAAATTGTGCACAGCTTGCTCGACCAAGAGGCTGACTACGAAAAGTCGGGCACTTGTGCCCAAACTGTGTGCCCATATATTGTTTAGAATATTTGTTATAATTTAGTGCTACAAGTGTTATACAAACTAAAAATAAAACGCATTTGGAAAATAATATGTGATCAAACAAATTCAAACGTATTAATGGAACCATGGATGACTACCAAATCATATCTTAACGAAATATCGTTATTTCAATTCAATTTATTTTCTCTTCGCTTAGACTTAACAACTTGTAAGATCCTATCATTACAAAATTAAGAGTTACAAGCAAATTTGCTTTCTCTACTGAGACTAGGGATTTCCTTTGGAATTGGATTTGAACATGTCCTATGTTTCTTATCATATACGTGGAGAGAAATTGTTTACAAAAACCAAAGGTACACAGAGTACATTAAGTTTGTGCAAACGTATGTAACAGGGAGAAGGAATCATTTGCGACCCTATAAAGTACACTCAGAAAAAATGCCGTTCTAGATTTAGGTATGTCCGTGCTTGAATTTATCCCGCTTTGTACTTAAAATTTTAAGACTTTTGTACTAAAATTCTTGAAATAAGTATGAAACAAACTTAAATACGAAATTGGTTGTTAAAATCACGAAAGTGAAATTGAAAAACTGGAATCAAGTACAAAACAGACTTGAAATTAGTATGTTCATACATATTAACATGTGTTCATACATATGTATGTAAGTTTGCAGATGACACGCTTACATTTCTGTTTTACCAAAGCGCACAACAAAAACATCTTCGCATTGCGGAGATCGGCTCTTTGCCGACGGGCAGACGCCTCGCGTCGCGACTACAATGTTGCAACGATGATGTTGTTGGTGCGCCCAGCAAGCAAAGGCAATAAATTTGAATACACATTTCAAGAGGCGATTAACCCTTTTGGGACTCCAATTTTTTCCAAATGCTGATTTGGTTAAGCATACTTAAAAATTAAGGTGATGTGATAGTGGAATAGTTTAATTGAATATAATATATAATTTGACAACTTCAATGTTACGTAAACTAAAAAATTTCTATATATAATAAAATAGAATGGTCATGGCACATAATCATGGGGCATTAAAAGACAAAAGTCCCACGAGGGTTTGTAATGAACAAATTCTTCATCCCACAATATTTACGGAATTTTATCAATTATTAGGAAGGTATAGGGTTAATTTAATTTTATTAAGCAATTTTAAGTTAATTTACATTTAAGTATTTTTCGTTATTATAGTTTCTTCCATAGTTTAGTTATGTATTAAGGTTATTTTAAAACTTTAACGGTTGGCTTTAGTGAAGACGCAAACCCTTGACTTACGAAGAGACATGTCATAAGAAATAGTGGGCGTTCATGTCATTTTGACAAGTGTCACGTCGTTCGTAAGAAATTTTCGTCGCCATATTTCCAATACGAGCTTACTTTTTAAATCCGGTTCCTATCATGGTTCTTTTTCCTTCGAGCAACCGACGAGAGGTGTTGAGTCTGTGGTGCAAAAATTTTATAATTGGCAAATCCAATTGGTTAACTCTCCTCGTGTAATCAGAACTAATCTGATGGCATCCATTCACTTTTTATAGCCAAAATTAATAAATCACCCCTCCAACACCCATAGCTAAATAGTTTTGGGAATATTTCGACGTAAGTCAATTTTCCAATTGGAAAAATATGTTCACCACAGATTTCCCCCCCCACACTCAATAGTTGGTTGCGTCGAATCCCATTGGATTTTGCTTAATAGCAACCCCCGCTGGAGAAAAAGCATTGTATGCTTGCATACATAAAAGGTAATTATTGAGAGCGAAAAAGCTGCGATCAGTAGGCTAACGAAACCCCGCCACCTTTCTTTTATCCAAAGGGAAGCCGCAGTAGCATTGCGAATCAGAGAGCAGGCAGAGGGTTAAGCTCGATCCCACGACAGCGAAGGCAGCGAGAGCAAAACTCGAAACAAAGGTGACAATCCAGTCCACATCTCTCCAACATCGATTCGAGTCGCCTCGCTGCAGTCAAAGAAGAGAAAAGTTCATTGTGGCAAAATATCCGTCACAAGTGCTCATCCAATCTTCTTCTCCTGCTTCTCACCACTGTCTCTATGCTACCCAAAATTTCTTGTGTGGAAAATCCAACCTAAGCTCTGGAAAAGTGCAGTGAAAAGTCCACAGCTGTGAAAAGCCCTACCTATAAAGGCATAGAGTGAATTTGACCCTGTCAAGAGGAAAATCCCTCGCCTAAAAGTCAAGTCTCTCAGTCCAAGCGTGTAAAGCAAAACCACAGTGAAAAGCCAAAAGAAATGAAGTGATGTCTTCCGTTCAAGACGCCAAGAAATTGAGAGGAAAAATATGCAGCAGATTTAAATAGTGTTAATATTTTTTTTTTATTTTTTATATATATATTGGCATGAATAAGTTTTTTTTTATATATTTTTTTTGTGCAAAGTAAAAGTAAAAGCCAAAACATGCATGGACAAGTGTATATGTGTGTGAGAAATACCAAAAACAGAGTCAAACCTACAAAACACTCAGCAACAAGAACAACTAACTAAAATTTTGATAAATGAAGTGATACAGCAAAACAAAAAGTAAAAACCAACGTCCAAAATAAAATTCTATTTAAAAAGGTAACAACAACACATCTACAAAGAACAGCGAAGGCCTTCGGCGGAATCTGCAGATGGGTGAGTGCAACCAGTTGGTTTATTTTATATACTTTTTTTGTTTTCCACCATGCTTCACAAATTTGTTAAACAGTGTAGTGTGCATTTGCTCTGAAAATCAAGACAAAACTCCCGTTAAAGCTTATGTCTGATCCATCTGATCTGTATAAGAGCGTCTTCGGCGTATAGAGTAAAATTATTTTGCAAAAGTTTTAAGCGAGCCTCACTTGCATTGACAAGTAACGTTTAATTTTCGATTCTCCTTTCGTAGCAAATACTTATATTTGCCTATGCTGTTTGATATAAAGCAAAGACAAACTTGTAAACTCGCATGCGATTTTTGAATTCGCCTCGGTTATGAAAACGTAATGTTGCAAACAAAGATTATTTTGTTTCGACCTTTGAAGTCGACTACACGCAGTATCACATATTAATATTTTTCCAATGCATACATATATACATGAAATTTTAAGATCTGTTTGGTTTTACTTCTGATGCACACATTAGTTAGGCCTATAATGAACATTTGGTTCATAGAATCTTTGGTATCTTCCTGCCAGAGCTAAAAGTTAAACTTTGATATTAAATGAAGAACTAATTAATTTCTTTTATATATATAATTAAGCATTTATTATCCTTTATCATGCCAATATTTTCTCATTAACTTTATATAACCTAATATTATTGTTTGTAAGCACAAATATTTTTAATTACGTTTAGGCAAAATTTATGTGAAGAAGAATGAAATTTATTTTGAATACCCTTTTTATAATTAAAATTTTAGTATGAGTCATATTGAGAAAAAGTTAAAAAGTTAATAAATATTGAATTAATTATGGATCAGTAAATTAAAAGTTTTCCTCTTTAGTAAAAATGGGGTAAATATCGTGTCGTAACGAAATATGGGATTTTCCAGTAAAACTTTATTCGCCAACGGAAAATCATGGTAGGGTGGGTGTAGAGGCAGAACTACAATGTCAACTTAGTAGTTCCACATAGGGTATACTTTAAAATCTTTCTTTTTCTACTTCTTTCTATTTATGCTTTGCGTTGTAGGTTTTTGGTTATGTTTACATGATTTAAAGGCCGTGGAGACTCTTTTTATTTTAAATATGTGTGTGGGTGTGCTGGTGAAGTGCGTCAAAAGAACCCCCCCAAGACTGTTTCTGCTAGTCGATCACCAGAGTCCCCAATGGACAAGCTCATCAACACTATCCAGCCCGCACTCGTCCTTCCTTTCTATGAGCTAGGATGTGTCTTCCATAAGGTGTGTCATAGTCACCGGACACATTTGGGACAGAGGAAGATCATCTACCATAGGAAAGGTGGACCCCCTTGCACTGAAGTAAATCATTCGAGGTGTAGTCGTCGCATACATCTGTGTGTGTGAGTGAAGAGGATAGTTCGAATGCTTATGCTTGCAGAAAGAGGCTTTGTTCGCTAACAGTTTGCTGTCAGTGACCAAAGGAATGGAAAGCGAACTTTAAGTGGCCATGCGCTTTGATACCAGGGAGAATAGTAGTTGTGAAAATGGTTCATGCAAATGAACATCCCGGTGCTTTTAGCTAAGCAATTTAAAGCATCAATAGAAGCTGGGCACCTACAGGTTTACAGACCCTTTCCATCGTTACATATTTATTTGGCGCCCAACATGGGGGCTGTGTGGATTAATTATTTATAGTTATAGAAGCTCAGTCCCGAAAATCTTTTCTGTTAATTTATTTTCTTTTTTTTTTTCTTTTCTATGGTTTTGATAGTGTAGGAGGTGACGAAATCAGTTAGACTACGCGACTGCATGGAGTTTGCAATATTTGGCGTTATTCGAATATTAGGCCACAGTGAGCGTAGCTTAATCTGTTATTTAGTCATCTGGATAGATAGCCACATTGTGTACCTTTGGTTAAAAATAATATACAACACATTGTGAGAGGTATTGAACTTTACTGAAGTAGATGTTCAATTCCAAGTTTTATTGGATCCCACTATTGAAATTTTCTTATCTTATTTCTGTTTTCTATCGAATTTCTTAGTAGGGAAATTGGAGTAAGTTGGAAATGCGACTTCTGCTGATTCGCGGATATCGACCACTATTTCTAGTTCCCCGATATATGATTTTCATTCCTGTTTTAGTTTAGTTTTTTTACCATATGCATATTATAAACGAGACGAACATAACTTAGGCAAGATCATCCGAAGTTTTAAAAATTGGTTTCGTAGTGTGCAGTATTTCGTTTCAGATATGTTAATCTCTAAGTATCTACAGCAATGCGTGAATAGCGAATCTTGATCAATTGAGATATCGACCGCATCGCGGGTGGTTGCTTATATGATGCATTCTGCTGCAAAGTATCTATACTAATTTCTACAAATTTTTTAGTCCACAACCAAATTCGCATAAACAATATTTAAATCTTTTTGCATTTAATGTGCTTTTAGTGGTTGTGCAATATCGATTGTTGAGTAGTTGGAATTTTGCTGTTGGCTGGCCCGAAGCATCTATCCAATACAAGACATCGTTTCCTTTTTGTGTACCCCGTGAACATTTATTTGCACTTTCTATAATTTTAAACACACTTTAAGCTTTGTAATAATTTGTCAAGGACTTAATTTGTGTATTTCCTGAGTCAGCAGTTTCTCTTTACTGTCTGGTACTCCCTTCAGATTTTGAAAGACATACCCCTTCACGTTATTTACCCTTAATTACAAATGAGGAAACTAAATCTTTATGAAATATAAACAAACCACACTTATCTGAAATTGATTTTTGAGTATTTTTAGTGTTGTTACCGATATAAAACCATTTAAAAAATGACTCTTACACGAAGCAAGGAGGATTTGAGAGGTCCTCAAGAAAGCAATCCTGCTTCCGAGGTCGTATGTACGGTCTGCGGTCAGCCCTTGCGAAATACGACGGATGTTGTCACCACAAAATGTGGACACTCATTCCATAGAGACTGTGCCACTAAATACATACACGAAAATAAGGAGTGTCCTCTGTGTAAATCTCTTAGCCATGTCAGACAGCTAAGGTCGAGTAGGCAGATCGAAAACTCTTCTGCGAAAGTTTTAGGAACAGTACCCAAAATACATAACACTAGGAACAATTCTACTAACCGGTCAGCAACAAGCAACCTGGCGAATGCATCTAATGATGAGCAGACTCCAGCTGGCAACTTAAATCAAACGATTTGTTTGGATGGTGTGGGCAATGAAGCGAGCTCGAATTCGATGCCTGTTAAAAAGGGTCGTCCTGCAAAGCAACGCACCCATTCCAGAGCAAACAATTCAGGAAGATCTTTAGAAAGAGGGCGAAGTACATCGCAGGTTGTAATCGATTATGACAGAATTTTTAATAAAATGGAGCATATGATAGAGCGTCGCTTATCCAGCTTAAGCTTGCATAGTAATGACTCTGGACAGAGACAAACAATGTCAGAAAGAACACAAGCATCGTCCACAGCTGGTAGTTCATCGTCTAGGCTGCGCACCTATCCTGTAGCGAACATAAGCCCAGAGAAAGCCTCTCAAATAGTGCAAAACTGGAACATTAGGTATGAGGGAGCGTTAAAAGGACCTACTGTAGAACAGTTTATGTACAGAATTCGAGCTTTGACAAAGGATTGCTTATATGGTGACTTTCCCTTGCTTTGTAAAAATCTGCATATTGTGCTATCTGGAAAAGCTCGAGAGTGGTACTGGAGGTACCGCAAGGACGTACCCTATGTCGAATGGGAGGACTTTTGCGAGGCCTTTAAGGAGCAGTACCATGACAACAAAGATGATGATATAATTTTGGAGGATATACGAGCTCGTAAGCAGAAAGATAAGGAGAGCTTCGACTCATTTTACGAAGACATCATCACACTAGTTTCCAGGTTAACAGTTCCTCTTGATGAATACAAAATGCTGCAGCAGCTTAAACGCAATTTACTTCCTGATATTAGGGAGGCACTGCTATACGTCTCAGTCCACACTGTCGCACAGCTGCGCCATCTCGTACAGCAGCGTGAAAATTTGCTCACTGAAGACGAGTGTAGGCGTTTGGGAAAAGGTAGTTTGGGAACAAAACCATTTAAACGCACAGTGGCGGTTTTGCAGGAACCTTTAGGGGAATCTGATCAGGAGTCTACACTATCAGAGTCGTCTGTGAACGCAGTACAACACCCGAATAGAAAGTTTATCTGTTGGAACTGCGATCAACAAGGTCATCCTTGGGACATGTGCCTAGAGGAACGAAAAGTGTTCTGCTATGGCTGTGGGGCAAAGAAGGTCTATAAGCCTCAATGCGAAGTGTGTATCAAGCGCTCGGAAAACCGCAGCAAAGGACCATCCGTCGACAACAGTCGGATGGCCCTGCAATAAATAGTACAACTGACGAAAAGTCGGTACCAGCAGGCTCGCTTGCGCGCTTGTCTTCGTGTTGTCCGGAGGCAACTGTTACAGTTTTGGCCGACAAAAATAAAGTAGCAGAAGCTACTGCTCAGAAAACTACTACTCTTTTATACCCTATTATACCTTACCATGACAGATTTGAAAATTATTTAAATGTTCGCTCTCGAATTTTCCAAGGTAATGTCTCAGAAGTTAGGCGAACATCAAAACGTAGATCGGGTCGTATGCGCAAATTTTGGCACGATGTTAGACAAACACGCAAACTTTTAGTATCAGCTGTGGTAAATGAAGGTTCGGATGGACGAATATATGCACCTATCTTATTCCTGGAGTTTTCAGAAGATGGTTTGCTAGACACTGGTGCTAACATCAGCTGCATAGGTTCAACTTTAGCTAAAGTCGATTGGTCTACATATCCGCAATTCAGTAAAATGAATTCAAGGGTTAAAACAGCTGATGGCAAGAGTCATGAAGTCATTGGATCAATTAAGGTTGAAATTTTCTATAAAAAGTCTAAGCATTGGATTACATTGTTTATTATTCCATCGTTAAGCAAACGAGTGATCCTTGGTATAGATTTCTGGAGAACATTCAATTTAGCCCCTGGGCTAATTCACTCGTTAGAGGCTTCGACAGGTACACAACCAGTAGCTTCAGAAAATTCTTTTCCACTCACAAATGACCAACAAAAGCGATTGACTGCGGTTATAAGCTTGTTTCCAAATTTTGAACAGGCGATTAAACAGCGTTTCTACCCCGTTTCGCCAGCAGTGGAGAAACTTATGTATAAAGAGATCGACAGAATGTTAGAGCTTGGCGTAATTGAAAAGTCCAATAGCGCTTGGAGTTCGCCAATGCGCCTAGTTATGAAACCGGGAAAGGTACGATTATGTATGGACGCACGCAAAATTAATGAGTACACAAAAAAGGATGCGTACCCATTACCAAACATTGACGGTATTTTCGCTAGATTGCCTAAAGCCAACATCATAACGAAAATCGATCTTAAGGACGCGTTTTGGCAGATTGAACTTACAGAGGAGTCGAAGGCCATCACTGCGTTTACAGTGCCAGGTCGGCCACTGTATCAATTTACAGTGATGCCCTTTGGCCTCTGTAACGCTCCTCAAACCATGTGTAGGTTAATGGACGAGATTATCCCACCAGAGCTTAACTATTGTGTGTTTGGATACTTAGATGACTTGGTAGTGGTATCGGAAGATTTTGATTCGCACATGTCTATTCTGCTTCGATTAGCTGAACAATTTCGGAAAGCAAATTTAACCATAAACATCTCCAAAAGCAAATTTTGTGTTACTCAAGTTCCTTACCTGGGGTATGTTATTGGGAATGGTGGAATTGCTACAGACCCTGGAAAGATAGAATCGATTAAGGCATGGCCTGCGCCAAGAACTCTAAAACAAGCTCGAGGATTTCTAGGGCTCGTAGGTTGGTACCAAAGGTTTATAGAGAACTTTTCTGAGGTGGCGTTCCCCATAACAGAACTTCTATCGACCAAAAAGAAGTTCACTTGGACCCCAGAGGCACAAAAAGCATTTGATAAGCTTAAAAGTTTGCTTACGTCTGCTCCAGTGTTGCAGAATGCGGACTTCGAAAAGAAATTCTTTGTTCATTGTGACGCCAGTGACTACGGTATAGGTGCTGTCCTAGTCCAATTGTCAGACGAGGGGGCCGAGAAACCGGTAGCCTATTGGTCGAAAAAGTTAAACACGGCACAACGAAATTATAGTGTCACAGAGAGAGAGTGTTTAGCAGCATTGGAAGCAATTGAGAGATTCAGGTGTTATCTGGAGTTGCAGGAGTTTGAGGTTATTACAGACCACGCAAGCTTGGTGTGGCTCATGAGGCAGCCAAATTTAACAGGTAGACTTGCACGCTGGGCTATGCGCTTGCAAGGATACAAGTTTAAGGTTAGCCATAGGCGAGGAAGAGACAATATAGTCCCGGATGCCCTTTCTAGGATGTTTGCAGAAGAAGTGCAATCGCTTGAGCAAGTTGATCCCGAAGTAGACCTAAATTCCCCTTGTTTCGCTGAGGAAGATTATCGCAAACTGCAGCTCAATGTCTTAAATAACGAATCTAAATACCCAGATGTTAGAGTAATTGACCAGTTTGTGTATATTAGAACAGAGCATGACGAAGGCAACGACACAAGTAATCAAAACAGTTGGAAGCTTTGGATACCGAGAGGACTTACAGTCGATGTAATAAAAAGGGCTCACGATGCTGTTGTGTCAGCGCATGGAGGAATATACAAGACATTAGAACTTATACGTCGAAACTTCTACTGGCCCGGTATGGTTTCTCAAATTAGGGATTATATACGAGATTGTGAGGTGTGTAAGGCTACAAAAGCCCCCAACAAAACTTTGAAGCCACCTATGGGAAAAGCGACTATATCAAAAAGGCCCTTTCAAAGGCTATATGTTGACATTTTAGGCCCATATCCCCGTAGCAAAAGTGGTCACATAGGCTTGCTTATTGTGCTGGATCACATGTCCAAATACCATTGGTTATGCCCGCTTAAGAAGTTCACGTCAGTAGCTATTAAAGAATTTTTACAAAATCAAATATTCTTTGTATACGGCGTTCCAGAACTTATCGTGAGTGACAACGGATCTCAATTTAAGGCAGCAGACTTTAATGCTTGGCTTACAGCACTTGGGGTGAAGCATATGTATACCGCCTTATATTCGCCACAGTCCAATGCCTCAGAAAGGGTTAACAGATCTATAATAGCAGCCATTCGAGCATACTTAAAGACTGATCATAAAGACTGGGACTTGCATGTTCAGGCAATAAGTTGTGCTCTTCGTAACTCCTTTCATCAGAGCATTGGCTGTTCACCTTATCATGCATTGTATGGTTTCGATATGGCCACGCACGGTTCACATTTCGACCTTTTGAATAAACTGAATCTTTTAGGCGAGTCAGAAAACGTGTTACAGCGCGATGATCATTTAAGATTGTTACGCAAAGAACTAAAAAAGAACATTGCTAAAGCTTACGAACAAAATGTGCAACAGTACAATTTAAGGGCTAGAGAAGTTCAGTTTAAAATCGGACAAGAGGTATTTAGACGCAATTTTTCACAGAGCAGCTTCCAAAAGAACATAAATGCAAAGCTGAATCATTCATGGTTAAAAGCTAGAGTTCGAGAAAGACTAGGTAGCAGTTTCTACGTATTAGAGGACCTGCAAGGACGTTTGCAAGGCACATTCCATGCGAAGAACATTAAGCAGTAGTTGTTTTGGTTTTCACGACATTACTCCGACACATGCATCTACTAATGTCCTGTGGTGTAATGAACAAATTCTTCATCCCACAATATTTACGGAATTTTATCAATTATTAGGAAGGTATAGGGTTAATTTAATTTTATTAAGCAATTTTAAGTTAATTTACATTTAAGTATTTTTCGTTATTATAGTTTCTTCCATAGTTTAGTTATGTATTAAGGTTATTTTAAAACTTTAACGGTTGGCTTTAGTGAAGACGCAAACCCTTGACTTACGAAGAGACATGTCATAAGAAATAGTGGGCGTTCATGTCATTTTGACAAGTGTCACGTCGTTCGTAAGAAATTTTCGTCGCCATATTTCCAATACGAGCTTACTTTTTAAATCCGGTTCCTATCATGGTTCTTTTTCCTTCGAGCAACCGACGAGAGGTGTTGAGTCTGTGGTGCAAAAATTTTATAATTGGCAAATCCAATTGGTTAACTCTCCTCGTGTAATCAGAACTAATCTGGTGGCATCCATTCACTTTTTATAGCCAAAATTAATAAATCACCCCTCCAACACCCATAGCTAAATAGTTTTGGGAATATTTCGACGTAAGTCAATTTTCCAATTGGAAAAATATGTTCACCACAGATTTCCCCCCCCACACTCAATAGTTGGTTGCGTCGAATCCCATTGGATTTTGCTTAATAGCAACCCCCGCTGGAGAAAAAGCATTGTATGCTTGCATACATAAAAGGTAATTATTGAGAGCGAAAAAGCTGCGATCAGTAGGCTAACGAAACCCCGCCACCTTTCTTTTATCCAAAGGGAAGCCGCAGTAGCATTGCGAATCAGAGAGCAGGCAGAGGGTTAAGCTCGATCCCACGACAGCGAAGGCAGCGAGAGCAAAACTCGAAACAAAGGTGACAATCCAGTCCACATCTCTCCAACATCGATTCGAGTCGCCTCGCTGCAGTCAAAGAAGAGAAAAGTTCATTGTGGCAAAATATCCGTCACAAGTGCTCATCCAATCTTCTTCTCCTGCTTCTCACCACTGTCTCTATGCTACCCAAAATTTCTTGTGTGGAAAATCCAACCTAAGCTCTGGAAAAGTGCAGTGAAAAGTCCACAGCTGTGAAAAGCCCTACCTATAAAGGCATAGAGTGAATTTGACCCTGTCAAGAGGAAAATCCCTCGCCTAAAAGTCAAGTCTCTCAGTCCAAGCGTGTAAAGCAAAACCACAGTGAAAAGCCAAAAGAAATGAAGTGATGTCTTCCGTTCAAGACGCCAAGAAATTGAGAGGAAAAATATGCAGCAGATTTAAATAGTGTTAATATTTTTTTTTTATTTTTTATATATATATTGGCATGAATAAGTTTTTTTTTATATATTTTTTTTGTGCAAAGTAAAAGTAAAAGCCAAAACATGCATGGACAAGTGTATATGTGTGTGAGAAATACCAAAAACAGAGTCAAACCTACAAAACACTCAGCAACAAGAACAACTAACTAAAATTTTGATAAATGAAGTGATACAGCAAAACAAAAAGTAAAAACCAACGTCCAAAATAAAATTCTATTTAAAAAGGTAACAACAACACATCTACAAAGAACAGCGAAGGCCTTCGGCGGAATCTGCAGATGGGTGAGTGCAACCAGTTGGTTTATTTTATATACTTTTTATACCCTTGCAAAGGGTATTATAATTTTGCCCAGAAGTTTGCAACGCATAGAAATATTCATTTCC
The DNA here is from genome assembly GCA_037044535.1 of Lordiphosa magnipectinata. NCBI lineage: Eukaryota > Metazoa > Arthropoda > Insecta > Diptera > Drosophilidae > Lordiphosa > Lordiphosa magnipectinata. The sequence continues at coordinate 68,091 of JBAMBO010000581.1, forward strand.
GACCCCATAAACTATATATATTCTTGATCAGGGGGACGAGCTGAGTTCATTGAGCTTTGTCCGTCCGTCTGTCTGTCTGTCCGTCTGTCTGTCTGTCTGTCTGTCTGTCTGTCTGTCCGTCTGTCTGTCTGTCCGTCTGTTTCTACGCAAACTAGTCTCTCAGTTTTAAAGCTATCGAGCTGAAATTTTGCACAGAGTCTTCTTTTTACTGCACGCTGCTAATATGTCGGAACCGACCGGATCGGATCACTATATCTTATAGCTGCCATAGGAACCATCGGTCGAAAAATGGGTTTTAGTGAGAAAAACTTTTTTGTTTTCAATGTTAACGTGATTGAACTCGGTCATTAATAATATTATATACTTTCAAACAGATTTGCAAATTTTGGTCAAAATCGGATGACTATATCTTATAGCTGCCATAGGAACCATAGGTCGAAAAATGGGTTTTAGTGAAAAAAACTTTTTTGTTTTGAATGTTAACGTGATGAAACTCGGTCATTAATAATATTATATGCTTTCAAACAGATTTGCAAATTTTGGTCAAAATCGGATGACTATATCTTATAGCTGCCATAGGACCGATCGGTCGGAAAATGGGTCTTAGTGAAAAAAAACTTTTGTTTTTAAGTAAATCATTCTTAAGGTCGGTGATTATTAATATTAAACGCGTTCAAACTAATTTGAAAAAGTTGATCGACATCGGGGGACTATATCTTATGGTTGCCATAGGACCGATCGGTCGAACATAAGTCTTGGTAAAAAATTTTTTTGTTTATTTTTGTTAGCGTCCTCGCTGATGACTTTTTTTATATGCTTTCAAATAGATTCGCAAAATTGGGCCGAAATCGGATGACTATATCTTAAGGCTGCCATAGGGCCGATCGGTCGGAAATTGAGCCTTAGTGAGAAAAACATTTTCCAGACGTTTATCTGTCGGAAAATAGGTTTTAGTAACAAAATTTTTTGATTTTTATGTAAGCGTTCTTAAACTGTGACATTTGCATTTGCAAGGGTATAAAAACTTCGGCACAGACGAAGTTAGCTTGGCCTTCTCGTTTTGTTTTCCACCATGCTTCACAAATTTGTTAAACAGTGTAGTGTGCATTTGCTCTGAAAATCAAGACAAAACTCCCGTTAAAGCTTATGTCTGATCCATCTGATCTGTATAAGAGCGTCTTCGGCGTATAGAGTAAAATTATTTTGCAAAAGTTTTAAGCGAGCCTCACTTGCATTGACAAGTAACGTTTAATTTTCGATTCTCCTTTCGTAGCAAATACTTATATTTGCCTATGCTGTTTGATATAAAGCAAAGACAAACTTGTAAACTCGCATGCGATTTTTGAATTCGCCTCGGTTATGAAAACGTAATGTTGCAAACAAAGATTATTTTGTGTCGACCTTTGAAGTCGACTACACGCAGTATCACATATTAATATTTTTCCAATGCATACATATATACATGAAATTTTAAGATCTGTTTGGTTTTACTTCTGATGCACACATTAGTTAGGCCTATAATGAACATTTGGTTCATAGAATCTTTGGTATCTTCCTGCCAGAGCTAAAAGCTAAACTTTGATATTAAATGAAGAACTAATTAATTTCTTTTATATATATAATTAAGCATTTATTATCCTTTATCATGCCAATATTTTCTCATTAACTTTATATAACCTAATATTATTGTTTGTAAGCACAAATATTTTTAATTACGTTTAGGCAAAATTTATGTGAAGAAGAATGAAATTTATTTTGAATACCCTTTTTATAATTAAAATTTTAGTATGAGTCATATTGAGAAAAAGTTAAAAAGTTAATAAATATTGAATTAATTATGGATCAGTAAATTAAAAGTTTTCCTCTTTAGTAAAAATGGGGTAAATATCGTGTCGTAACGAAATATGGGATTTTCCAGTAAAACTTTATTCGCCAACGGAAAATCATGGTAGGGTGGGTGTAGAGGCAGAACTACAATGTCAACTTAGTAGTTCCACATAGGGTATACTTTAAAATCTTTCTTTTTCTACTTCTTTCTATTTATGCTTTGCGTTGTAGGTTTTTGGTTATGTTTACATGATTTAAAGGCCGTGGAGACTCTTTTTATTTTAAATATGTGTGTGGGTGTGCTGGTGAAGTGCGTCAAAAGAACCCCCCCAAGACTGTTTCTGCTAGTCGATCACCAGAGTCCCCAATGGACAAGCTCATCAACACTATCCAGCCCGCACTCGTCCTTCCTTTCTATGAGCTAGGATGTGTCTTCCATAAGGTGTGTCATAGTCACCGGACACATTTGGGACAGAGGAAGATCATCTACCATAGGAAAGGTGGACCCCCTTGCACTGAAGTAAATCATTCGAGGTGTAGTCGTCGCATACATCTGTGTGTGTGAGTGAAGAGGATAGTTCGAATGCTTATGCTTGCAGAAAGAGGCTTTGTTCGCTAACAGTTTGCTGTCAGTGACCAAAGGAATGGAAAGCGAACTTTAAGTGGCCATGCGCTTTGATACCAGGGAGAATAGTAGTTGTGAAAATGGTTCATGCAAATGAACATCCCGGTGCTTTTAGCTAAGCAATTTAAAGCATCAATAGAAGCTGGGCACCTACAGGTTTACAGACCCTTTCCATCGTTACATATTTATTTGGCGCCCAACATGGGGGCTGTGTGGATTAATTATTTATAGTTATAGAAGCTCAGTCCCGAAAATCTTTTCTGTTAATTTATTTTCTTTTTTTTTTTCTTTTCTATGGTTTTGATAGTGTAGGAGGTGACGAAATCAGTTAGACTACGCGACTGCATGGAGTTTGCAATATTTGGCGTTATTCGAATATTAGGCCACAGTGAGCGTAGCTTAATCTGTTATTTAGTCATCTGGATAGATAGCCACATTGTGTACCTTTGGTTAAAAATAATATACAACACATTGTGAGAGGTATTGAACTTTACTGAAGTAGATGTTCAATTCCAAGTTTTATTGGATCCCACTATTGAAATTTTCTTATCTTATTTCTGTTTTCTATCGAATTTCTTAGTAGGGAAATTGGAGTAAGTTGGAAATGCGACTTCTGCTGATTCGCGGATATCGACCACTATTTCTAGTTCCCCGATATATGATTTTCATTCCTGTTTTAGTTTAGTTTTTTTACCATATGCATATTATAAACGAGACGAACATAACTTAGGCAAGATCATCCGAAGTTTTAAAAATTGGTTTCGTAGTGTGCAGTATTTCGTTTCAGATATGTTAATCTCTAAGTATCTACAGCAATGCGTGAATAGCGAATCTTGATCAATTGAGATATCGACCGCATCGCGGGTGGTTGCTTATATGATGCATTCTGCTGCAAAGTATCTATACTAATTTCTACAAATTTTTTAGTCCACAACCAAATTCGCATAAACAATATTTAAATCTTTTTGCATTTAATGTGCTTTTAGTGGTTGTGCAATATCGATTGTTGAGTAGTTGGAATTTTGCTGTTGGCTGGCCCGAAGCATCTATCCAATACAAGACATCGTTTCCTTTTTGTGTACCCCGTGAACATTTATTTGCACTTTCTATAATTTTAAACACACTTTAAGCTTTGTAATAATTTGTCAAGGACTTAATTTGTGTATTTCCTGAGTCAGCAGTTTCTCTTTACTGTCTGGTACTCCCTTCAGATTTTGAAAGACATACCCCTTCACGTTATTTACCCTTAATTACAAATGAGGAAACTAAATCTTTATGAAATATAAACAAACCACACTTATCTGAAATTGATTTTTGAGTATTTTTAGTGTTGTTACCGATATAAAACCATTTAAAAAATGACTCTTACACGAAGCAAGGAGGATTTGAGAGGTCCTCAAGAAAGCAATCCTGCTTCCGAGGTCGTATGTACGGTCTGCGGTCAGCCCTTGCGAAATACGACGGATGTTGTCACCACAAAATGTGGACACTCATTCCATAGAGACTGTGCCACTAAATACATACACGAAAATAAGGAGTGTCCTCTGTGTAAATCTCTTAGCCATGTCAGACAGCTAAGGTCGAGTAGGCAGATCGAAAACTCTTCTGCGAAAGTTTTAGGAACAGTACCCAAAATACATAACACTAGGAACAATTCTACTAACCGGTCAGCAACAAGCAACCTGGCGAATGCATCTAATGATGAGCAGACTCCAGCTGGCAACTTAAATCAAACGATTTGTTTGGATGGTGTGGGCAATGAAGCGAGCGCGAATTCGATGCCTGTTAAAAAGGGTCGTCCTGCAAAGCAACGCACCCATTCCAGAGCAAACAATTCAGGAAGATCTTTAGAAAGAGGGCAAAGTACATCGCAGGTTGTAATCGATTATGACAGAATTTTTAATAAAATGGAGCATATGATAGAGCGTCGCTTATCCAGCTTAAGCTTGCATAGTAATGACTCTGGACAGAGACAAACAATGTCAGAAAGAACACAAGCATCGTCCACAGCTGGTAGTTCGTCGTCTAGGCAGCGCACCTATCCTGTAGCGAACATAAGCCCAGAGAAAGCCTCTCAAATAGTGCAAAACTGGAACATTAGGTATGAGGGAGCGTTAAAAGGACCTACTGTAGAACAGTTTATGTACAGAATTCGAGCTTTGACAAAGGATTGCTTATATGGTGACTTTCCCTTGCTTTGTAAAAATCTGCATATTGTGCTATCTGGAAAAGCTCGAGAGTGGTACTGGAGGTACCGCAAGGACGTACCCTATGTCGAATGGGAGGACTTTTGCGAGGCCTTTAAGGAGCAGTACCATGACAACAAAGATGATGATATAATTTTGGAGGATATACGAGCTCGTAAGCAGAAAGATAAGGAGAGCTTCGACTCATTTTACGAAGACATCATCACACTAGTTTCCAGGTTAACAGTTCCTCTTGATGAATACAAAATGCTGCAGCAGCTTAAACGCAATTTACTTCCTGATATTAGGGAGGCACTGCTATACGTCTCAGTCCACACTGTCGCACAGCTGCGCCATCTCGTACAGCAGCGTGAAAATTTGCTCACTGAAGACGAGTGTAGGCGTTTGGGAAAAGGTAGTTTGGGAACAAAACCATTTAAACGCACAGTGGCGGTTTTGCAGGAACCTTTAGGGGAATCTGATCAGGAGTCTACACTATCAGAGTCGTCTGTGAACGCAGTACAACACCCGAATAGAAAGTTTATCTGTTGGAACTGCGATCAACAAGGTCATCCTTGGGACATGTGCCTAGAGGAACGAAAAGTGTTCTGCTATGGCTGTGGGGCAAAGAAGGTCTATAAGCCTCAATGCGAAGTGTGTATCAAGCGCTCGGAAAACCGCAGCAAAGGACCATCCGTCGACAACAGTCGGATGGCCCTGCAATAAATAGTACAACTGACGAAAAGTCGGTACCAGCAGGCTCGCTTGCGCGCTTGTCTTCGTGTTGTCCGGAGGCAACTGTTACAGTTTTGGCCGACAAAAATAAAGTAGCAGAAGCTACTGCTCAGAAAACTACTACTCTTTTATACCCTATTATACCTTACCATGACAGATTTGAAAATTATTTAAATGTTCGCTCTCGAATTTTCCAAGGTAATGTCTCAGAAGTTAGGCGAACATCATAACGTAGATCGGGTCGTATGCGCAAATTTTGGCACGATGTTAGACAAACACGCAAACTTTTAGTATCAGCTGTGGTAAATGAAGGTTCGGATGGACGAATATATGCACCTATCTTATTCCTGGAGTTTTCAGAAGATGGTTTGCTAGACACTGGTGCTAACATCAGCTGCATAGGTTCAACTTTAGCTAAAGTCGATTGGTCTACATATCCGCAATTCAGTAAAATGAATTCAAGGGTTAAAACAGCTGATGGCAAGAGTCATGAAGTCATTGGATCAATTAAGGTTGAAATTTTCTATAAAAAGTCTAAGCATTGGATTACATTGTTTATTATTCCATCGTTAAGCAAACGAGTGATCCTTGGTATAGATTTCTGGAGAACACCACCAGCTTGGCGAGCGAGTGGTTCAGCTTGAACACCAGGTGGGTGAACTGCAGAGTCTGAGAGAGAGGGTGGGAAGTTTGGAGTCGAAGCAGGCTGCACAGCACATGGCGAGCTACGCATGTGATCTGCGTCTCCATGGAGTACCCTATAATGAAGGAGAGAATGTCCGGGCATACTTTAATTCGCTTTGCTTTCAATTGAATGTCACACCACCACCAAGGCTTAAAGATATTTTCCGAATTCGTCGTTCACACCAAAGCACTGTAGACCCGATAATAATTATAAAGGTAGAAAAAGTGCGAGAAAAGAACATGCTTATGAGAGCAATAGGAGTGTACCGGCGCGAACAAAAGCAACCACTAAGCTTGGCGCTATTAGGCTTTGACTTAACTTCACCATCTCCGATTTTTGTCAACGAGCAGCTTTCGCAAGAAAACTACAACATTTTTAGAGAGGCAATGCGGCTCCACAAGCTGCTCTCAGCAGTTTTCACACGACGTGGACTTGTGCACGTTCGATACAGCAACAGCGAGAATGTGCATTGCATTGAGAGCAAAGATGAGCTTTTAAAGCTCATTCCAAACAATCAGATGACCGCTTCTCCCCCTTCCCCTTCTCACCCACGCGCATCATCTGCTGCCGATTCAGCTGAAGCTACACTAGAGCAGAACAACAATGGGTTTCGCAATTAAAAAGATCATATATGATAAAATATTTGTTAGGTTTACTATTTATGTTGCATGTTTCCCTTTTTATACTCTGTACCGAAGGTACATAGAGTATATAAGTTTGTGCAAAAGTATGTAACAGGGAGAAGGAATCGTTTCCGACCCTATAAAGTATATATATTCTTGATCAGCATCAACAGCCGATTCGATATAGCCATGTCCGTCTGTCCGTCTGTCTGTCCGTATGAACGAAGAGATCTCAGAGATGGTAAGAGATAGAGGTTTGACATGTATGGGACATATATTTCTTATACTTGCAGGCAGATCAAGTTTATTTTCAATTTTTGCCACGCCCCCTCCCACCCCCGCAATTTGGAAAAAACTTTATATCTCCTACAGTTTTGGAGATAGATCGTTTGTTCCTTCTAGAGATACCTTGTAAACAAAATTATTTATGCTGAAGGAATGATAAAGATCGGATGAACCATACTCAAGTTATGGGCAAAAAACGACCAGTTAACACCATCCACCCCCCCACCAACAACCACAACAACATACCCTAACCGTTCAACACAGGCAATCTTAGTGCGAGAGAGAAAGAGAGAGAGAGAGAGAGAGAAATTTAGAGAGCGCACAGCGTTGTGCGCGGGGTGTTAACTGGCCGTTTGACTCCTGAGCAAATGCGAGTGTAAGGGTACAGAGTATGTTATAGTCGGGCTTGACCGACTTTCTTTCTTGTTTTATTAGGTTTATTTTGATACAGATTACGCTTCCAATAACACCAAATAATAATGCAGGATGAAATGAGTAGATCCATAGCCAATAGCATGGTCTGAGTTCTGAGGAAACAGGCTAAAGGCTTATCTATTGTACATGTCAATGCACAAAGTCTTGCAAATAAAATAGACGAGTTTAGATACATTTTTGTAGGTTCCGAAATTGATGTTATATGTGTGTCCGAAACTTGGTTCATGTCTCATATTTGTGATTTGTCCATTGCGTGCGATGGTTATATGTTGTATCGTTCTGACCGTGTTGGCCATGCAGGAGGAGTGGCAATTTACGTGAACAAGAGACTAAATTGTAGACTCGTCTGTCAGCACCCCAGTACAAGCCCAATTGAATACCTATTTTTAGTTTTAAATAACAATAAACTTGAAACGAAGACACTTGTCGGATGCATTTACAGACCTAACCGTAATGTCGACTACAGCCAATTGTTGGATGCTGTTACTGATCTTTCCACGGACTATCATGAGATAATACTGACTGGAGACTTTAACAGTAACACACTTTCCGATAGCTTTGAGTCGCTGGGATTGAACGTAGTGAACAACACAATACCAACATACTTTTCTACTAGCTGTAACACCCTTCTTGATGCATTCTATGTTAATGACGCCAGTAAGATTAGAATATATGACCAAGTCGCAGTACCTTTATTCTCAAGACATGATTTAATTTTTCTTACATATGATATAGTAGTTAGTTATAATGACGTTTCAATACAATTTAGGGACTACAAAAACATTGACTACAGAGAACTAGAGTTAGAATTCAATGCTTGTGACTGGACGCCAATATACCGCTCGCCTCATGTTGACAGTCAATTGCATGTTCTTAACACAAACATAAACTATCTTTTTAATAAATGCGTGCAGCTTAAGACAAAAGTTATTACACCGAAACAGCAGCCTTGGTTCAACAACAACATACAGCGCCACATCAAATTGCGTGATGTTGCATACCTTAGGTGGAAACGGTATAAAACCTGTAGTTTACAAGCTGAATATAGAAATAAAAGGGTCACTGTAACTAAAATGATTAGTGTAGCAAAGCGAAATTATTATAACTCCAAATTTAGCCAAGTTGCTATGACCAGACAATCCTGGAGAAAAGTTAATAGTCTAGGAATCGGAAAAATCAAAGCACGCCCAACGGAGATTATTAATGTAAATGAGTTGAATGAGAAGTTCGCGCAGATAGATGTACCTGAGGCTACGTGCAATAATTATCTAAATGTTTTACCGCTCTGTGATAATAGTTTTAGTTTTGCTTGTGTCAGTCCGTGTGATGTTATTGAAAGTATTTATAAAGTGAAGTCAAATGCTGAAGGCTTAGATAATGTTAGTCCAAAATTTGTTAAAATACTACTGCCTGTGATACTAAACCATATTACTCATATCATTAATACGGCTTTTACCACGTCCACGTTTCCACATGCATGGAAAAACGCAAAAATTATCCCTATTCCGAAAACCAATAAGGACTTTAGGCCGGTGTCCATTTTACCATTTATGTATAAAATTTTTGAGATTTTAATGGCTTCACAAATGCAGTGCTTCCCTAATAATCATACTCTATTGAGTCAAAAACAGTCGGGTTTTAGAAAAAATCGGGGGTGCATCACAGCAACAACTAGTATAGTCGAGGATATTCGGAAACAGCTGGACGATAGCTGTGTAACTTTTCTGACGCTGCTTGACCACAGTAAAGCATTTGATGCTGTCAATCACGAGATTCTCTGCACGAAACTGATGAACTTATACAACTTTTCAAGAACTGCAGTTTCTCTGCTTAAGTCATATCTGAATAACAGAATGCAGGCCGTGGCATCAGGCTCCCGCATTTCTAACTTTTGCTCAGTCCATCGTGGTGTCCCTCAGGGGTCTGTTTTGGGACCATTGTTGTTTTCTGTATACGTGAATGATCTTCCTAGTGTCCTGTCAGATTGTGATGTCCACATGTATGCTGACGATGTCCAAATCTATGTTAGTAGGCCTCTTATAAATATTAATGAATGTGTATGTGTAACCAATAATGTGCTTGCTAAAATCGATACTTGGGCTAAAGAGAACGGATTAGGGCTTAACCCGGCTAAAACCAAGTGCATAGTCATATATAAGAAATCCCTCGACTCAAGCCAGTTGCCAAAAGTTGTCATTAATGGCACTTCAATTAATTATGTAGAACAATCTCGGCATAACCTTTAGCAACAACCTAACATGGACTAATCACATATCAAAAGCAACAGGTAAAACATACGGAATGCTGCGGCAGCTCGCACTGACAAAGTCGGTATTACCCGCTCATCTTAAAATGAGTATAGCAAAACAAATTCTCGTACCTACACTTTTTTTTGGAGTAGAAGTTTTTGGCCACTGTGATTTTAGAGACTTTCAGAAGCTTAATGTGTCACTTAACTCAATAGCTAGATATGTATTTAATAGTAGACGATTCGACCACATATAACACCTAGCTCGGAAGATTTTTGACTTTGGCCTCAAGTCGTGGATTAATCTCAGAACTCTTACTTTCATTCATAAGATTATCACAAGCAGAGAACCATCTTATCTTCACAATATGCTAAGACCTGCAGCATCGCAGCGCACAAACAATTCTATATGCCCGAGATGGAAGCTATTATGCTCTGAGAGGCAGTTTTTGATAAATGCTATTCGGCTATGGAACGACCTACCTCATGGTATCAAAACAATTGGAAGCGTAAATCAATTTAAGATGAAGGTTAGGGAAATCATGCAAGATAGGGAATTAGAGTAATAATCAAATAGTTATAAAAGAATAATTTTAACGAATACTTTTAATACAATTAAGTTCTATGTCTGTTAGTGTTAAAATTTAAATTTAAATTTAATAATTGTAATAATTTAATATAAGTTAGGAAAATTGATGAATGTTAAGGATAAAAATCTGTGACTAGCGCGTTAATTTATAAGTGCCAATGTACTTGTTGCGCTGGGAGT
>JBAMBO010000582.1:0-10656 GCA_037044535.1 Lordiphosa magnipectinata
TTTCGATTTCGTTTTCGATTTCGATTTCGTTTTCGATATCGTTTTCAATTTCGTTTCCGGTTTCATTTTCGATTTCGATTTTGATGTAGATGTCGTTTTGGTTTTCGTTTTCGTTTTCGATTTCGATTTCGTTATCGGTTTCGTTTTTGATCTGTTTTCGATTTCGATTTCAAATTAGTTGTCGATTTCGTTATGTTGTTCGTTGTCGGTTTCATTTTCGTTTTCGATTTCAATTTCGTTTTCGATTTCAATTTCGATTTCGTTTTCGATTCCAATTTCGTTTTCGATCTGTTTTCGATTTCGATTTACATTTCGATTTCGATTTCGTTTTCGATTTCATTTTCGATTTCGTTATTGTTATCGATTTCAATTTTGTTTTCGTTTTCGACTTCGATTTCGCTTTCTTTTTCGATTTCGTTTTCGATTTCGTTTTGGTTTTGGTTTTCGTTTTCGATTTTGTTTTCGATTTCGATTGCGTTTCGATCCCGTTTCCTTACTCGATTTCGTTTTCGATTTCGATTTCGTTATCGGATTCATTTACGATTTCGTTTTCAATATCGTTCTCGATGTCGATTTCGCTTTCGATTTCGATTTCGTTTTTGTTTTCGTTTTCGATTTAGTTTTCGATTTCGTTTTCGATGTAAATGTCGATTTCGATTGCGATTTCGTTTTCGTTTTGGATTTCGATTTAGTTTTCGGTTTCTTTTTCGAGTTCGTTTTCGATTTCGTTTTCGATTTCATTTTCGATTTCGTTTTGGTTTTCGTTTTCGATTTCGTTTTCGATTTCGACTACGATTTCAATTTGGTTTTCGATATCGATTTTTTTTTTGTTTTCGTTTTCGATTTCGTTTTCAATCTGTTTTCGATTTCGATTTACATTTCGATTTCGTTTTCGATTTCATTTTCGATTTCGTTATCGTTATCGATTTCAATTTTGCTTTCGTTTTCGATTTCGATTTCGTTTTCGACTTCGATTTCGCTTTCTTTTTCGATTTCGCGTTCGATTTTGTTTTCGATTTCGATTGCGTTTCGATCTCGTTTCCTAACTCGATTTCGTTTTTGGTTTCATTTTCGATTTCGTTTTCAATATCGTTCTCGATGTCGATTTCGTTTTCGCTTTCGATATCGATTTCGTTTTTGTTTTCGATTTCGTTTGCGGTTTCATTTTCGATTTTGATGTAGATGTCGTTTTGGTTTTCGTTTTCGATTTTGTTTTCGATTTCGATTGCGTTTCGATCCCGTTTCCTTACTCGATTTCGTTTTCGATTTGGATTTCGTTTTCGGATTCATTTACGATTTCGTTTTCAATATCGTTCTCGATGTCGATTTCGTTTTCGCTTTCGATTTCGATTTCGTTTTTGTTTTCGTTTGCGGTTTCATTTTCGATTTCGTTTTCGATGTAAATGTCGTTTTGGATTTGGTTATGGTTTTCGTTGTCGATTTCGATTTCGTTTTCGATTTGGTTTTTGTTATCGATTTCGTTTTCGTTTTAAATTTCGATTTAGTTTTCGGTTTCTTATTCGAGTTCGTTTTCGATTTCGTTTCCGATTTTGTATTTTTTTCGATTTCGACTTCGATTTCGTTTTCGATTTCGTTTTGGTTTTCCTTTTCGATTTCGTTTTCGATTTCGACTACGATTTCAATTTGGTTTTCGATATCGATTTTTTTTTTGTTTCGTTTTCGATTTCGATTTCAATTTCGATTTGGATTTCGTTTTGGATTTCGGTTTCGTTTCCGGTTTCATTTTCGTTATCGTTTTCAATTCGTTTTCGATTTCGTTTTGGTTTTCGTTTTCGATTTCGATTTGGTTTTCGTTGTCGATTTCGATTTCGTTATCGGTTTCGATTTCGTTTTCGATTTCGTTTTGGTTTTCGATTTAGTTTTCGATTTCGACTTCGATTTGGTTTTCTTTGTCGATTTCGTTATCGGTTTCGATTTCGTTTTCGATTTCGTTTTTGGTTTCATTTTCGATCTGTTTTCGATTTCGATTTCATATTAGTTTTCGATTTCGTTATGGTGTTCGTTGTCGGTTTCATTTTCGTTTTCGATTTCAATTTCGTTTTCGATTTCAATTTCGATTTCGTTTTCGATTCCAATTTCGTTTACGATTTCGTTTTCGCATTCGATTTCGTTTTCGATCTGTTTTCGATTTACATTTTGATTTCGATTTCGAAGATGACTGAAATTTTCGAAACAAAATAATAAAAAAAAAATTAGATATCGTTTTCGATTTCGTCTTCGATTTCAATTTGGTTTTCGATTTCGTTGTGGTTTTTGTTTTCGATTTCGTTTTCAATTTCGATTTCGTTTTTGTTTTCCGATTTCGTTTGCGGTTTCATTTTCGATTTCATTTTCGATGTAGATGTCGTTTTGTTTTTGGTTTTCGTTGTCGATTTCGATTTCGTTTTCGATTTCGACTTTGATTTCGATTTGGTTTTGGTTATTGTTTTCGTTTTCGATTTCGTTTTCGCTTTAAATTTCGATTTCGCTTTAGATTTCGTTTTCGATTTCGTTTTCGTTTTGGATGTCGATTTCGGTATCATTTTCGATTTCGTTTTGGTTTTTAGTTTTCGATTTCGTGATCGATTTCATTTTCGATTTCATTTTGGTTTTCGTTTTCGATAGCGTTTTCGACTTCGTTTTCAATTTGGTTTTCGATATTGTTTTATTTTTTGTTTCGTTTTCGATTTCGTTTCGATTCCAATTTCGATTTCGATTTGTATTTCGTTTTATTGATTGTTTTCGTTTTCGATTTCGATATCGTTTTTGTTTTCGATTTCGTTTGCGGTTTCATTTTCGATTTCGTTTTCGATGTAAATGTCGATTTGGTTTTGGTTTTCGTTGTTGATTTCGACTTGGTTTCTGTTATCGATTTCGTCTTCGTTTTAAATTTCGATCTCGTTTGCGATTTCGTTTTCGTTTTGGATTTCGATTTGGTTTTCAGTTTCTTTTTCGATTTCGTTTTCGATTTTGTTATTTTTTTGATTTCGTTTTCGATTTCGACTTCGATTTCGTTTTCGATTTCATTTTCGATTTCGTTTTGGTTTTCGTTTTCGTTTTCGCTTTAAATTTCGATTTCGTTTTCGATATCTTTTTCGTTTTGGATTTCGATTTCGGTTTCAATTTCGATTTCGATTTCGATTCGGACTTCGATTACGTTTAATTTTTTGTTTTCGCTTTCGATTTCGTTTTCAATTTCGATTTCGTTTGCGGTTTCATTTTTGATTTCGTTGTCGATGTAAATGTCGTTTTGGTTTTGGTTTTCGTTGTCGATTTCGTTTTCGATTTCGATTTGGTTTTTGTTATCGATTTCTTTTTAAATTTCGATCTCGTTTGCGATTTCGTTTGCGTTTTGGACTTCGATTTAGTTTTCGATTTCGTTTTCGATTTCATTTTCGAATTCCTTTTGGTTTTCGTTTTCGATTTCGATTTCAATTTGGTTTTCGATATCGTTTTATTTTTTGTTTTCGACTTCAATTTCGATTTCGATTTGGATTTCGATAACGATTCCGATTTCATTTTCGATTTCGTTTTCGATATCGTTTTCGATTTAAATTTCGATTTCGTTTTCGATTTTATTTTCGGTTTCATTTTCGCTTTCGATTTCGTTTTCGATATCTTTTTGGTTTTCGTTTTCGTTTACGATGTCGTTTTCGACTTCGATTTCGATTTGGTTTTCGTTGCCGATTTCGATTTCGTTATCGGTTTCATTTTCGATTTCGTCTTCGATTTCAATTTCGATTTCGTTATGGTGTTCGTTGACGGTTTCGTTTACGATTTCGATTTCATTTTCGATTTCGTTTTCAATTCCCAATTCGTTTTCGATTTCGTTTTCGCATTCGACTTCGACCTGTTTTCGATTTCAATTTCGATTTCGTTTTCGATTTTGTTTTGGTTTCATTTTCAATATCGTTTTCGATTTCGTTTTTGATTTCGTTTTCGATTTCATTTTCGATTTCGTTGTCGATTTCGACTTCGTTTTCGATTTCGTTTTGGTTTTCGTTATCGATTTCGTTATCGGTTTCGATTGCGTTTTCGATTTCGACTTAGAGTTCAATTTGGATTTCGATTTTCGTTTTCAATTTCGTTGCCGATTTCGTTTTCGATCTCGATTTCGATTTCGTTTTCGATCTCGTTTTCGAATTGTTTTCGATTTCGTTTTCGATCTCGTTTTCGATTACGTTTTGGTTTTCGTTTCGTTTTTGATTTCGTTTTCAATTTCGATTTCGATTTTGTTTTCGATTTCGTTTTCGTTTTCGATATCGTTTTCGGTTTCAATTTGGTGTTGGTTTTTGTTTTCGTTTCAAAATTTCGATTTCGTTTTCGTTTTGGATTTCGATTTCGTTTTTGGTTTCATTTTCGATTTCGTTTTCGATTTCGTTTTGGTTTTCGTTTTCGACTTCGAATTCGATTTGGTTTTCTTTGTCGATTTCGATTTCGTTTGCGGTTTCATTTTCGATTTCGTTCTCGTTGTAGATGTCGTTTTGGTTTTGGTTTTCGTTGTCGATTTCGTTTTCGATTTCGTTTTCGATTTTCTTTTCACTTTCGTTTTGGTTTCTATTTTCGTTTTAGATTTCGTTTTCCCCTGTAGATGTCGTTTTGGTTTTGGTTTTCGTTGTCGATTTCGATTTCGTTATGGTTAACGAAATCGACAACGAAAACCAAAACCAGAACGACATCTATGGTTTTCCGTTTCGTTTTTGATTTCGTTTTCAATTTCGTTTTTGATTTCGTTTTCAATTTCGTTTTTGTTTTCGATTTAGTTATCGAGAACTAAATCGAAAACAAAAACGAAATTGAAAACGAAATCAAAAACGAAACGAAAACCATAGATGTCGTTTTGGTTTTGGTTTTCGTTGTCGATTTCGTTTTCGATTTCGACTTCGATTTCAATTTGGTTTTCGATATCGTTTTATTTATTATTGTCGTTTTCGATTTCGATTTCAAATTCGAAATTTCGATTTCGTTATCGGGTTTCACTTTCGATTTCGTTTTCGATTTCAATTTCGATTTCGTTATGGTGTTCGTTGACGGTTTCATTTACGATTCCGATTTCAATTTCGTTTTCGATTTCATTTTCGATTTCGTTTTCGATTCCCAATTCGTTTTCGATTTCGTTTTCGCATTCGATCTCGATTTCGACCTGTTTTCGATTTCAATTTCAATTTGGTTTTCGATTTTATTTTGGTTTCATTTTCAATATCGTTTTCGATTTCGTTTTCGATTTCGTTTTCGATTTCATTTTCGATTTCGTTGTCGATTTCGACTTCGTTTTCGATTTCGAATTGGTTTTCGTTGTCGATTTCGTTATCGGTTTCGATTTCGTTTTTGGTTTCATATTCGATCTGTTTTCGATTTCGATTTCATATTAGTTTTCGATTTCGTTATGGTGTTCGTTGTCGGTTTCATTTTCGATTTCAATTTCGATTTCGTTTTCGATTCCAATTTCGTTTACGATTTCGTTTTCGCATTCGATTTCGTTTTCGATCTGTTTTCGATTTACATTTTGATTTCGATTTCGAAGATGACTGAAATTTTCGAAACAAAATAATAAAAAAAAAATTAGATATCGTTTTCGAGTTCGTCTTCGATTTCAATTTGGTTTTCGATTTCGTTGTGGTTTTTGTTTTCGATTTCGTAAATCAAAATGAAACCGATAACGAAATCGACAACGAAAACCAAATCGAAATCGAAATCGAAAACGACATCGTAAACGAAAACGAAAACCAAAAAGATATCGAAAACGAAATCGAAAGCGAAAATGAAACCGAAAATGAAATCGAAAACGAAATCGAAATTTAAATCTAAAACGACATCGAAAACGAAAACCAAAACCAAAGTGAAATCGAAAATGAAACCGATAACGAAATCGACAACGAAAACCAAATCGAAATTGAAGTCGAAAACCAAAAATAAAACGATATCGAAAACCAAATTGAAATCGAAATCGAAAACGAAAACCAAAAGGAATTCGAAAATGAAATCGAAAACGAAATCGAAAACTAAATCGAAGTCCAAAACGCAAACGAAATCGCAAACGAGATCGAAATTTAAAAAGAAATCGATAACAAAAACCAAATCGAAATCGAAAACGAAATCGACAACGAAAACCAAAACCAAAACGACATTTACATCGACAACGAAATCAAAAATGAAACCGCAAACGAAATCGAAATTGAAAACGAAATCGAAAGCGAAAACAAAAAATTAAACGTAATCGAAGTCCGAATCGAAATCGAAATCGAAATTGAAACCGAAATCGAAATCCAAAACGAAAAAGATGTCGAAAACGAAATCGAAATTTAAAGCGAAAACGAAAACGAAAACCTAAACGAAATCGAAAATGAAATCGAAAACGAAATCAAAAAAAAACAAAATCGAAAACGAAATCGAAAAAGAAACCGAAAACCAAATCGAAATCCAAAACGAAAACGAATCGCAAACGACATCGAAATTTAAAACGAAGACGAAATCGATAACAGAAACCAAGTCGAAATCAACAACGAAAACCAAAACCAAATCGACATTTACATCGAAAACTGAAACCGCAAACGAAATCGAAAACAAAAACGATATCGAAATCGAAAACGAAAACAATCAATAAAACGAAATACAAATCGAAATCGAAATTGGAATCGAAACGAAATCGAAAACGAAACAAAAAATAAAACAATATCGAAAACCAAATTGAAAACGAAGTCGAAATCGAAAACGCTATCGAAAACGAAAACCAAAATGAAATCGAAAATGAAATCGATCACGAAATCGAAAACTAAAAACCAAAACGAAATCGAAAATGATACCGAAATCGACATCCAAAACGAAAACGAAATCTAAGGCGAAATAGAAATTTAAAGCGAAAACGAAATCGAAAACGAAAACAATAACCAAAACCAAATCGAAATCAAAGTCGAAATCGAAAACGAAATCGAAATCGACAACGAAAACCAAAAACAAAACGACATCTACATCGAAAATGAAATCGAAAATGAAACCGCAAACGAAATCGAAATCGAAAACAAAAACGAAATCGAAATTGAAAACGAAGTCGAAAACAAAAACCACAACGAAATCGAAAACCAAATTGAAATCGAAGACGAAATCGAAAACGATATCTAATTTTTTTTTATTATTTTGTTTCGAAAATTTCAGTCATCTTCGAAATCGGAATCAAAATGTAAATCGAAAACAGATCGAAAACGAAATCGAATGCGAAAACGAAATCGTAAACGAAATTGGAATCGAAAACGAAATCGAAATTGAAATCGAAAACGAAATTGAAATCGAAAACGAAAATGAAACCGACAACGAACACCATAACGAAATCGAAAACTAATATGAAATCGAAATCGAAAACAGATCGAAAATGAAACCAAAAACGAAATCGAAAACGAAATCGAAACCGATAACGAAATCGACAAAGAAAACCAAATCGAAGTCGAAATCGAAAACTAAATCGAAAACCAAAACGAAATCGAAAACGAAATCGAAACCGATAACGAAATCGAAATCGACAACGAAAACCAAATCGAAATCGAAAACGAAAACCAAAACGAAATCGAAAACGAATTGAAAACGATAACGAAAATGAAACCGGAAACGAAACCGAAATCCAAAACGAAATCCAAATCGAAATTGAAATCGAAATCGAAAACGAAACAAAAAAAAATCGATATCGAAAACCAAATTGAAATCGTAGTCGAAATCGAAAACGAAATCGAAAAGGAAAACCAAAACGAAATCGAAAACGAAATCGAAGTCGAAATCGAAAACAAAACAAAATCGGAAACGAAATCGAAAACGAACTCGAATAAGAAACCGAACACTAAATCGAAATTTAAAACGAAAACGCAATCGATAACAAAAAGCAAATCGAAATCGAAAACGAAATCGAAATCGACAACGAAAACCATAACCAAAATCAAAACGACATTTACATCGAAAACGAAATCGAAAATGAAACCGCAAACGAAAACAAAAACGAAATCGAAAGCGAAAACGAAATCGACATCGAGAACGATATTGAAAACGAAATCGTAAATGAATCCGAAAACGAAATCGAGTTAGGAAACGAGATCGAAACGCAATCGAAATCGAAAACAAAATCGAACGCGAAATCGAAAAAGAAAGCGAAATCGAAGTCGAAAACGAAATCGAAATCGAAAACGAAAGCAAAATTGAAATCGATAACGATAACGAAATCGAAAATGAAATGGAAAACGAAATCGAAATGTAAATCGTAATCGATAACAGATTGAAAACGAAATCGAAAACGAAAACAAAAAATAAATCGATATCGAAAACCAAATTGAAATCGTAGTCGAAATCGAAAACGAAATCGAAAAGGAAAACCAAAACGAAATCGAAATTTAAAACGAAAACGAAATCGATAACAAAAAGCAAATCGAAATCGAAAACGAAATCGAAATCGACAACGAAAACCATAACCAAAATCAAAACGACACTTACATCGAAAACGAAATCGAAAATGAAACCGCAAAAGAAAACAAAAACGAAATCGAAATCCAAATCGAAAACGAAATCGAGTAAGGAAACGGGATCGAAACGCAATCGAAATCGAAAACAAAATCGAAATCGAAAATGAAACCGCAAACGAAATCGAAAACAAAAGCGAGATCGATATCGAAAACGAAATCGAAATCGACAACGAAAACCAAAACCAAAACGACATCAAATCGAAATCGAAAATGAAACCGCAAACGAAATCGAAAACATAAACGAAATCGATATCGAAAGCGAAAAAGAAATCGACATCGAGAACGATATTGAAAACGAAATCGAAAATGAAACCGAAAACGAAATCGAGTTAGGAAACGAGATCGAAACGCAATCGACATCGAAAACAAAATCGAACGCTAAATCGAAAAAGAAAGCGAAATCGAAGTCGAAAACGAAATCGAAATCGAAAACGAAAGCAAAATTGAAATCGATAACGATAACGAAATCGAAAATGAAATCAAAAACGAAATCGAAATGTAAATCGAAATCGAAAACAGATTGAAAACGAAATCGAAAACGAAAACAAAAAATAAATCGATATCGAAAACCAAATTGAAATCGTAGTCGAAATCGAAAACGAAATCGAAAACGAAAACCAAAACGAAATCGAAAATGAAATCGAAAACGAAATCGAAGTCGAAATCGAAAAAAAATACAAAATCGGAAACGAAATCGAAAACGAACTCGAAAAAAGAAACCGAAAACTAAATCGAAATCCAAAACGAAAACGAAATCGCAATCGACAACGAAAACCATAACCAAAACCAAAACGACATTTACATCGAAAACGAATTCGAAAATGAAACCGCAAACGAAAACAAAAACGAAATCGAAAGCGAAATCGACACCGAGAACGATATTGAAAACGAAATCGTAAATGAATCCGAAAACGAAATTGAAATCGAGTAAGGAAACGGGATCGAAACGAAAAACAAAACGAAATCGAAGACGAAAATGAAACCGAAAACGAAATTGAAAACGAAAACGAAATCGAAGTCGAAAACGAAATCGAAAACGACATCGAGACCGCAATCGAAATCGATATTGAAATCGAAAACGATAACCAAAACCAAAACTAAAACGAAATCGAATCCGAAAATGAAACCGAAAACGAAATCGAAAACGATATAGAAAACGAAATCGAAAACGAAATCGAAAACGAAATCGAAAACGAAATCGAAATCGAAAACGAAAACCAGAACGATATCGAAAACGAAATCGAATAAGAAAAGGAAATCGAAGTCGAATTCGAATACGAATTCGAAAGCGAAAAGGAAATCGAGATTTGGAAACGAGATCGAAACGCCATCGATAACGAAAACCAAAACTAAAACGAAATCGAAAATGAAACCGGAAACGAAATTGAAAACGATATCGAAAACGAAATCGAAATCGAAAACGAAATCGAAAACGAAAACGAAAACCCAAACGAAATCGGAAACCAAAACGAAATCGAAAACGAAATCGAAAATGAAATCGAATTTGAAATCGAAAACGAAATCGATATTGATATCGAAAACGATAACGAAAACCAAAACTTAAACGAAATCGAATCCGAAAACGAAAACCAAAACGATATCGAAAACGAAATCGAAAAAGAAAAGGAAATCGAAGTCGCAAAAGAAATCAAAAACGAATGCGATAACGAAAACGAAATCGAAAACGAAATCGAGATTTGGAAACGTTCGATCTCGCAATCGAAAACAAAATCGATAACGAAAACCAAAACTAAAACGAAATCGAAACGAAAACGAGATCGAAATCGAAATCGAAAACCAAAACGATATTGAAAACGAAATCGGAAAAGAAAAGGAAATCGAAGTAGAAAACGAAATCGAAAACGAATTCGATAACGCAAACGAAATCGAGATTTGGAAACGAGATCGAAAACAAAATCGATAATAAAAACCAAATCGAAAACCAGCACGAAAACGAAACCGAAAACCAAAACCCAAACGAAATCGGAAACCAAAACGAAATCGAAAACGAAATCGAAAATGAAATCGAATTTAAATCGAAAACGAAATCGACATTGAAATCGAAAACGATAACGAAAACCAAAACTTAAACGAAATCGAATCCGATAATGAAACCGAAAACGAAAACCAAAACGATATCGAAAACGAAATCGAAAAA